>CM077237.1:3302507-3437507 GCA_039654775.1 Spinibarbus caldwelli
TAATTAGGAGAAAACTGGATACCTGTTATAATTTCTTTAAAAAGTATATGATATGATCTGTTTAAACATGCCTAAACTGGATTAGCATGTTGGTTAGCTGCTCACCTAGCCTGACCAGCTGACAGAAACCCCAAACCTTAACCTCGTAAGAACCTGTGGCCTCATATGAGGACATTATATTTTAGTGAATTTCTCTGAGACTATACATGCCACAGTTTTAAGTCTGGATGTCCTGTACAGAGCACATTCAGGGCTTTTCAGAGATACCAAATGATTGGATGTTTCAGTATGACCACTCCCTCTCCTTGGTCATCAAAAATGTTTGAAATTAATTTAGTGACATTCATGGAAATATGATAATATTTTGTAATTAACATTTAAATCTGTCTAATTTTTAAATTGTGTGTCATAAATCAACATCTCAGGAAAATGTTGTGGGGTTTCAAATCAAAATATGACTTTCTGTTACGAAACAGGACGTTGATTTCGTACATGTCCTCATATGAGGACATCGGGACTAAATTATTACGCATTTTGGGAGACATAACAAATGAATAGGGAAAGAAATTATATTTCAGTATTCTATGAAATATTATATTTACATTATATTACTCCCATTATTACACTTATTTTTTCATTACTTGTTGCCCCAAAAACACATTAATATGCAAATCAGATTTAGTTTATAGATACATTGTATATAATGAGAAAACCCGTTTATGGCCATTTTACACACATTTCGCAGAAAGAAAAATGGTATATCAAATCATTCTGTTATAGTTCAGAATCATCTTTATACAAAATTTGGTAAAAAAAAAAAAAATCTTAAACTAAAAATGTATTGGTGATTTAACAAATTAATTGTTTTTGCCTATGCATGTTCATTTATGTCTTTTTATTTTTTTGAGTCCCGATGTCCTCTACCGAGGACATAGCATAACTTATGAATGAAATATCATTTTCCAAAAAAATTTTTTTTACATTATTTTTAATGGTCTATACAATGTAAAGACATGAAAAAAACTATTTTTTTCCTAAAACCTTTTTCTCGGGTCTTAAGAGGTTAAAATAAAGCTAATTTGTTTAGTAATGTTATCCATTTCCTCATTATTTCTTCTTTCTTCAGTAAATAATTTGGTTTGGTTTGGAATGAGCACTGATGTCTTTTTAACGCATGTGGATCCTGCATGAATATTAACCACTGTCCTTTTTGTCTTCTCTTTTTTGGCTCAATCCTCTTTGGTTTTGCTGCTTCATCGTGATTATTACACCACCCTGCTCTCGCTTGATGTTGCTTACCTGCTTTTTTTTATTTATCTTTTTTTATTTTCATGTTTTTTTGCTCTTTTTTTATTTCAAACACCCTCTTCGCTTTGCTTGCACATGTGGATGTGTGTGTACGTAGTGCAACCTCTGCGTGTGGTAACAGAGGATACGTGTCTGTTTCACTATTTAGTCCCCTCTCCCATGTCCCCCTCTGCCAAATCAGTGGACACACCCAGCGAAACGGGCAGCCAGGACTCAGGAGACGGCGGCACGGGGCCGAGGTGAGACGCACTCATGTAAACACTGACATCAGAGATCTCATATCACTGTGTGAGTATATCAACATAACTTTATGTACACTACTGTTTAAACGTTTGGGGAAAGTAAGATTTTTATAAAAGTAATTGATGTTTTTTTTTCAACAAAGATGCATTAAATTGATTAAAAGTGACTTTAAAGACGTTATATTTCCATTCAAATAAACACTGTTCTTTTGAAACTGTTAATCAAAGAATTCTGAAAGTGCATCATTCCATAACTGTTTTCAGCATTGATAATATTAAGTTTCTTGAGCGGCAATCATCATATTAGAATGATTTCTGAAGGATCACGTGACACTGAAGACTGGAGTAATGATGCTGAAAATTCAGGTTTGATCACAGCAATCAATTACATTTTAAATATATTCACATAGAAAACAGTCAATTTTTCACAAGATTCCAATTTCTACTGTATTTTTGATCAAATAAATGCAGGTTTGGTGAGCAGAAGAGACTTCTTTCAAAAAACATTAGAAAATATTATGACCCCAAACCTGGTGATGTGATCATTTTGCTTGAAATTCAGTTAAAATATGGTTTATACTTTAATATTCAAATATATGTAATAATGCCTGTTTTTTGATAATTAAGTGAATTAAGTAATTTACAAATTAAAGATTCTGCATCCTATTTATTCATGACATAAATGATAAAAAGATCATTATTTTAATATGTTGCTTGCCAAACTTAAACAACTAAACTTTGCTTCACGCTCTGTATTTCATATTCCTTCATGTTTCACTTTAAAAATGTTTTCATCGTGTTTTAACATCTTTTCATTTTTCCCCCCCATTCTTATAATTTCTCATAAAATTTTCTGACATTTTTATTAAATGTTTAGAGTTTCCAAAACTCAAAATGATTTTCTTAATTAGTAATTTCTTTCAAAGTGTTGGAAAAAGTGCAATAAACTCATCGCTACAGCTTGGCACTGTTCTCACCATTTTGATTTCACTAAAAAATGCGAGACAACAATTCAACTGAGGTTTTCAGTTTTAGTGAGTTTATATATATATATATATATATATATATATATATATATATATATATATATAATAAAATGTATCAAAATATTAATGATATATACAGTACATTTAGAAAGTGAAAATCTTTAAAGGTTTTTAGCATAAGGCTTTTAATGTGAAAACATATCAAAATGTAAAAAAAAAATGAAGGGATTTTAATAGTTTCTAAATGCACTGTACAGAAAAACAGTCAAGACATTTCAGCCATCACAAATTTAGAACACAAACATGCAAATAAACATGTAATACAAAATACATGACATTATTATATCGCAAATGTGGGTTTCTCTGTATTGCATTGTGTAGTATGTGAAGCTCACTTGAAGCATGTGTGTGTGTGCACATGTATATTAGTGTATAACAGCAACTCTTATAACTGCTCTTTCGTGTTACTGTCTGCATGCGTGTCTGCCTGTGTGTGTGTGTGTGTGTGTGTGTGTGTGTGTCTCTAACAGGACTCTTCATTGGGACTCTGACCCCTCTACTCTACTGCTCCATTCAGACTCTCAGCTCGGGTACTGCTGTCTCTCTCTCTCTTTCTCATTAACCATCTCTCCTGCTGCGCTTCACTTGCATTCTCTCCTTCTGTTACCCAGCTCTCCTTCATTTATCCTTCTGTCACATTTGTCGTCTCAATCTTGCTGTCTTTCTTTTATTCATAGATGGTCATGATGAACCAAACAGTGCATCGTGTGAATACGATGTGAATTATATTTCCCTTCAACACCCCTATAGCTATAGCACCATAGCTAGCTAAATGCTCTCTTTAACCATATTAAAGATAATTTCTTTCAGAATTTAAAAATTGTTTTTGAAGATGTTTCCATCACCCATGATTTGTCAATGTACTGTACAATCTTATTTCCTGTTGGAAAGCATTCAGACGTCCTACTGTTGCTATATTTACCTTTTATGACCAATATGAATTAAACTATATTTAGTTGTAGTACTTCATAAGACTCCCTCCAAAACTTTTTATTTTTTGGACATCCTTTCACAGGTTCAAGCCTCCTAAAAACCTGTAATTCACATACTGACTTTGTGGACATAATATCACCTCTCAGCAGATGAAATTTTATGAATTTCTGGGTTTCTTGCATGCTGTTTGTTTATGTAATTATTTGTTTTAAATGTAGTTATTTATTATATTAATTTTTTATTAGTTTTAATTTATTAATTATTTTAAAACAAATATTAATTAATTAATTAATGTACTATTTATTTTTTTAATTTAATTATTTCTTTATTTATTTGTAATTTGTTTTATTAATTATTTTAATTTTTTTATTTAGTTGTTTTTTAATTTTAATGTTTTTAAAATTGTTTTACTATTTTTCATTTTTGTAATTAATTTATTTATTGTTTATCATTTATGTTAATTAATTAAGTTATTTATTGTTTTTATTATTTTTAACTTTTTAAAAAGTATTGTTTATTTATTTTTATTTAATTTAATCATTTATTGTTTTTCATTTAATTACTTACTATTTTTATTTATTTATTATTATTTTTTTAGATTTAATTATTTATTATGACAGTATCCCACAGCCTTTTTCGGTCTAAACATATGCGTCTGTATTTTCTGCAGACGTGGCCCGTTGAAACTGGGCATGTCAAAGGTCATGCAGGTGGACTTCCCGCCCAGAGAGCTGGTATCGTACTCAAAAGAAACCCAGACACCCACACAGACTCATCACAAAGATGGTAAATCACACACACATTGCATTTCTTTAATGCTTCAGTGTGCATATGAAACTAAACTCCATCACTGCTGTCTGTAGATGAGGAGGAGGAGGAAGATTTGGCAGTGACGCAGCCTGTTCTGGAGAATCAAGAGGAGAAAGACTCTCAGAAAGAGGAAGAGGAAGGTAGTGCTCGCAAACATAGTTAGACATGAAATATAACAGAGTACAAGCTTTTCAACTGATGAAGCGAACTGTTTCTGTGTGTAGCGCCCCCTCATGAACTGACAGAGGAAGAGAAACAGCAGATTCTTCACTCGGAGGAGTTTGTGACATTCTTTGACCACAGCTCTCGTATCATGGAGCGCGCTCTGTCTGAACAGGTGGACGTGTTTTTCGACTACAGCGGACGAGACCTTCAGGATAAAGAGGGGTGAGTGTGTTTATCTGATGTGGTTTGTCTCTGGTGTGCAATGTGTCATTTGTGATTGTTTTATTGTGTTTGTTTCAGAGAGTCTCAGGCTGGAGCCAAACTCTCTCTGAACAGACAGTTTGCGGACGAGCGCTGGTCTAAACACAGAGTCGTCACCTGCCTCGACTGGTCCCCGCAGGTACGTGATCATGCTGGAAGTTTGTAAGGGGCCATTCACACAGAATGCGTTTTTCCATTCCAATGCGGTACTTTTCCATTGTTTTTCACACATGCTTTACGGACGTGCATGACCATTACGTCTTTTGCAGCGCCTCGCGCATGAGCACCGCATTTTTAAGATGCCGTGTCAAGTTAAAAGAATTTCAACTTTTACATGCAGTGCCGCTCATCAATGTCAGTTCCAAAGCAGTGGACCAATCAGAAGGCGGGGCAAGCGTTGCGAGCTTCTGTTTACAGTAGCAAGTTGGCATGACAGCTGTTTTATTTGACGGCAACATGGTGGAGAAGGTATTCTGCGCTGCGCTTTTATTAAAACCATTCCTAAATGCTGCGTCTCGCGTTTTTAGACGCAAAGACGTGTTCTGTGTGAATGGCCCCCTAACACTGCTTTTTTATGACAATTTCGGTAGCACTTTATTTTGCAGTCCTGTTCCTCATGTACATACTATGTACTTATTAAAGTAATTACTATAACTAGGTAATAACTAGGTACTAACCCTGAACCTACCCCTAAACCTAACCCTACCTCATGTGGTTACCTTATATTACCAGTACTTTCTTAGGTAAGTACCCTGTAAGTACACTGTAAGTACAAGTAAGTACACGTACTGTAAAATAAAGTGCAACCACTATTTCAGTGACATTTGCCTCTCTTTCCTGTTTTCTTTCGTTCCCATCAGTACCCTGAGCTGCTGGTGGCGTCGTACAGCAGTAATGAAGACGCTCCACATGAGCCCGACGGTGTGGCTCTCGTCTGGAACATGAAATATAAGAAAACCACACCAGAATATGTCTTCCACTGCCAGGTGATGAGCTTAATGTATATCTCTGTGGAATGTGAGCATTAAATAATGTAAATTATTGTTTTGTCTTGGTATTATTCTGATCTACCTCAAGATTACTACTTATGTCATATTTATCATTTTCTTAACAGAAACAAGTTGAGAATCATTGAGAAACATAATAATAATAATAACAATAAATACATAAAAAAATAAAGAATTACTTTAAAATAATAAAGAATTAAAAATAAATCAGTTAATGAATTAAAATAGAGGAAAAGTGATTCTGAGCATGGGTGGATGGATGGATAAACAAATAAATAAATCCATTAAAATAAAGGAGAAGTGGTTTGGTGGATGGATGGATGGATGACTAAATAAATTAATATCACAAGTGGTTTGGAGAATGGATGGATGACTCATTAAAATTAATTAAAATAAATGCATGAATAAACAAAAACTTATTAATTAAAGGTATTTAAATAAATAAATGAAGATCACAAGTGTTTTGGAGGATGGATGGATGACTAAGTAAAATTAGTTAAAATAAATGCATGAATAAACAAACAAACTTATTAATTAAAGGTATTTAAATAAATAAATAAAGATCACAAGTGTTTTGGAGGATGGATGGATGACCAAGTAAAATTAGTTAAAATAAATGCATGAATAAACAAACTAACAAACTTATTAATTAAAACGATTAAAATCAATCAATAAATAAATCAATTAAATAAGATAAGTGGTTTGAAGAATGGATGGATGATTAATTAATATTAATTAAAATAAATGCATGAAGTACATACCAAACTAAATGTTTTAATATTACTCATTTAGTCAGTTTGTTTTATAAAATATGATATTTTTATTTATCATTTATTTTTATTTTATGTAGTAATATATCATTATGTTGAGGGTCTTATGAAGTATGTGTGTTTGTTCAGTCTGCAGTGATGTCCGCAGCGTTTGCACAGTTTCATCCTAATCTGGTGGTTGGAGGCACGTACTCGGGTCAGATCGTTCTGTGGGACAACCGCAGTAACAAACGCACCCCTGTGCAGAGGACGCCTCTCTCCGCCTCAGCTCACACGGTACACAACGACAAACACCTCCTCTTCTTCATCATCATCATCATCTTTATCTACACTGTGGTCAATCATCTCTGTCTCTGTGTGTCTCCAGCACCCGGTGTACTGCGTGAATGTGGTGGGGACGCAGAATGCTCACAATCTCATCAGCATCTCCACTGATGGCAAGATGTGCTCCTGGAGTCTGGACATGCTGTCCACACCACAGGTACAAACACACAATCATGTGAATTACATTTCCCTTTGACACCCCTAGCTAGCTAGCTAAAAAACGATATTAAAGGTAATTTACGCTGAACTGAAAAAATAATGTTATTGAACATGTTTCCATCACATTCATTAAGCAAAGTGTTTAATGTATTTCCTGTCAGAAAGCATTCAGAAACACTACTGTTGCTATTATCTCCTCTCAGCAGATGGATTTTTATGCTTTTTTGCATTTACTGAATGTTATTTGTTTGTCATTTTAATTTAATGCATTTTTATCTATTGTTTAACTTAATTATTTGTTATTTCTATTATTTTAATATTTATTTGAATATATTACATACTTGTTTCACTTAGCTACTTGTTTTTAATTCATTAATTTATTTAGAATTAATTAACTTATTTTTAATTCATTTATTTATAATTTATTAATTGTTAGTTACTTTCTATTTATTTATTTTTAATTAAACACACACAAGAACTCTAGATACTCTACTGTTCAAAAGTTTGTTCAGTAAGATATCAATAAGTCACATTAAATTAATCAAAGTGACCGTAAATATATTTATAATGTTACAAAAGATTTCTGTTTCAAAATAATGCTGTTCTTTTGTATTTTCTATTAAAAATGTTCATGGTTTCTACAAAAGTATGAAGCAGCACACCTGTTTTCAACATTGATAATAATCAGAAATGTTTCGTGAGCAGCAAATCAGCACATTAGAATGATTTCTGAAGGATCATGTGACACTAAAGACTGGTGCAATGATGCTGAAAATTCAACTTTGATCACAGGAATAAATTACGCTTTATTATATATTCAAATAGGAGGTAGTTATTTTAAATTGTAATAATATTTCACAATATTACTGCTTTTACTGTATTTTTGATCAAAGAAATGCAGCCTTGGTGAGCAGAAGAGTCTTTTTTCAAAAACATTTAAAAAATCTTACCGACCCAAACTTTTCCCAGGCAATGCATAAACTGATAAAACATATACCTTAAATGCAATACAAGTCATTTGGGATAAAACTATCTGCCAAATAGTTTAATATAAAAAATGTCAAAAAAAAAAAACCAACAAAAATCACTAGAATTTAAAACAGACTTCATGTCTCTAATTCATCCAGTCAAACTCACACGTGTGAGTGTGTGTGTTTGTGTGTAGGACAGTCTGGAGCTAGTGTTCAAACAGTCCAAGTCAGTGGCCGTCACCTCCATGTCATTTCCTCTGGGGGACGTCAATAACTTTGTGGTGGGCAGTGAGGACGGGTCCGTCTACACCGCCTGCAGACACGGCAGGTGAGTGTGTGAGCGCTGAGCTGTTTGTGTTTGTTTCACATCTGCACCAGTGATTTATATTGGTGCTGTGTGTGTGTGTGTCTGTGTTGTAGTAAAGCAGGCATCAGTGAGATGTTTGAGGGTCATCATGGACCAATCACAGGCCTTGACTGCCACACAGCAGCGGGACCGGTCGACTTCTCTCACCTGTTTGTCACTTCCTCCTTTGACTGGACCGTCAAACTCTGGAGTACCAAGGTGCCAAACACACTACAAACATTATTTATATACTATTATAGTATGTATTAATATTTTGAATTAGCATTTTTTTTTAAATTTCATTTTAGTTAATTTTAATAATTTTGTTATAGTATGTGCTTTTGTCATTTCTGTAATGGTTTTTAAAAATTATGTTTAGCTTTATTTTTATTTCAGTTTTAGTTTTTTTTAGTACTTAGACTTATTTTATTTCAGATTCTAATTTAAGCTTAAGTTTTTACCTAATATTTATATTTTTTCATTTTTGCTTTATTTTATTGACTAAAAAATATTTTTAATAGTTTCAGTTAAAAATAACAGCACTGGTCTGTTTGTGTTTCTCCTAACAGAACAGTAAGCTTTAATTTATTTTTATTTCAGATTTTGTTATTTTAGTAATTCAACTTATTTTATTTCAGTTTCTAATTTTCATTTATATATTTATGTATTATTTCAGTTTTATTTATATTAATGAAAACGTTTTAAATAGTTTTAGTAATTTTAGTCCTTGAACATTTTATTTCAGTTTCTAAATTTTCAATTAAATATTTTGTTTTTATCAAATATTTATTTTTTTTAATTTGATCTTTATTTCAATTAACAGAACAGTTTTTAATAGTTTATGTCTCCTGACAGAACAATAAGTTTTAATTTATTTTTATTTCAGATTTTATTACTAATTTTATTCAGTTTCTAATTTTCATTTGTTTAGTTTTTAGTTATTTTCATCTTTATTTTGATCAACGATTTCATTTATTTATTGATTTATTTTTCACTATCTTTTTTACTATTAATATCTATTAATATAACTATTAATATACTATTCTGTTTTACCATTAATATTTGCTTTATTTCAATTCACGAAAGCCATATTTAATAGTTAAAGTCAACAATTAACAAAACCGGTCTGTCTGTGTCTCTCCTGACAGAACAATAAGCCCCTGTACTCTTTCGAGGATAATTCAGACTACGTGTACGACGTCATGTGGTCTCCCACACACCCCGCTCTGTTTGCCTGTGTGGACGGAGTCGGACATTTGGACCTGTGGAACCTCAACAACGAAACAGAGGTACAAAAATCTCACAGAAATATAATCTGAACAAATCCACAAATCTTGACTGACTATCTGCTGCTTCAGGTTCCCACAGCGAGCGTTACGGTGGAGGGAAACCCTGCGCTGAACCGCGTGCGCTGGGCTCATTCGGGACGAGAGGTGGCCGTCGGCAACTCTGAGGGCCAGGTGCACATTTACGACGTTGGAGAGGTGAGCATGCAATTAAATACAATAGGGCTGCCCCCTAATAGTCAACTAACCGTTAGTCGACGAGAAGTTTGGTCGACCAAAATTTTGTTAGTCGCAGCATTAAAAAAATCCACAGGAAGTGGCGAAGTCACATCTTTCGAATCTGTAAAGACTACGTTTATTTGTGTGCACTCACAATAATAACATAACATTGCGCCTTTGTAAAATAATGAAAGCAAACAGGATGCGCTTTCTGCCGTTGCGCTCTCTTGAGCGCGAAACTTCGAAACTCTGTGTATACTTGCCTTACAGACATGAAAAATGAAAGCAATGAGCCCAGTGAAGCCGTGGTTTATAGTGAATTTATAACAGCTAAGGGGCGTTAACCCCCTTAGCTGTTATAAATTCACTGTAAACCATGGCTTCACAGGGCTTATTGCTTTTATAAAACGGTTATTCCATATATGTAGCAAGGTTTCACAAAATAAAACAAAGCAAATAAAATGTAATGATATTAATAAAAACATTCTTCCGCCAAATAATGTAGTTCCTCAAAAAGAGTTGTGGTTGCAACAAAGTGGTTGCCAAGCAACACACAGACATAAACAAAGGTGTATATTTGTAGAGTAATTTACAACAGCTTTGAACGTGGCTCAACCAATCAGAATCAAGGAATGGAACTATCCGTTTTATCAATATACTGCGGAGATGACAAGTCAGTGTCGCTGACTTCATCTCTTAAGCTGAAAACAAAGAAAGCACTAGTTTATCAAGAAATTATTAAAATGTTAATACAGCCTCCTTACTGTTTTTCCCTGACACATTCATAATTATTATATCTGCCGGTGCGCTGTGGCAAGTTTTTTTTTGCGTGCGCTTGAGCACTTAATTAGCCTACCAGTCGACCAGAAAAATCTTTAGTCGAGGGCAGCCCTAAAATACAATTAAATGAAGTTCTGCAGCTGTGATCTGTCAGTGAAACACATTTTGTGTTTTTCCCGCAGCAAATCTCAGTGCCGCGGCAGGACGAATGGACGCGCTTTGTGCTCACGCTCACCGAAATCAACGAGAACCGCGAGGACGTGGAGGAACTGGCCGCTCAGCGATTGGCTGCATGATCACCATAGCAACCCCTGCTGACCAATGACGTTTCCCCTGCATTTGCATATCTCCACCCTCTCTGAAGTTATTTTAGTGACAATCTCGGCCTCTTTTTTTAATTCTAGAGACAAATGGATTCTTTCAATAATTGAAGCACTTAGTGTTGCTGAACATTTTGGAGTAACATTCGTAGTGGGATGAAATGGTTAAAGTAGATTATATCAGGCGGGAATTCTAATGTTTTTATCTATTTCTAGGATTAGAAGCTGATTTGGAGGAAAGCGAGGATTGATTGCTGTGCAGCAGCACTAACACTAGCAATATGCAAACTTTAGACACTGATGTAACCTGAGTAACAGGAGAAATGTGTTTTTAAAAAGGGGATATTTTCACATTCCCTTCCGGATAAACTTTCACATTAATGGATTTATAGCTTTTTAACAAATGCATTTTGTTTTTAGCTCATGAAGACTGAACGCACACTTTTCAACATGGAACTCAGTTCTTACTTCTCAATGCCTTAAAGCTAATTTTATAACACATACACACACACACACAAGTATCCACAATCTTCCATCACACAAAGCATTACCCTCTTGGTGCTTATTCCAGCGCTTATGACTGAAAAATCTTTTCTTTTTTTTTTTTTGCCTTTGCAAAACGTTGGTAGAAATCTCTAGATCATGGTTTTAAAAAATGCCCCATGTTTTGTCATTTCAGAAGGGCTTGGAGAAAAACCATGGTCCTTTGATTAGCACTTCCCTTTGGCACATACCTAGACTAGTAGACCATGTTATTATTTTGCCATTTGACTAATATATTTTTTCTTTAACGGTTAACCAAGTAATTAATAACCAGCTTTAAACACCTGCATCTTGTTATATTTATGTATTTTTACCATTTTAATCTTTTATTTTATTTGTAATTTGAATTTAGTGACCTCCAAGACAATAATGCAACTGCTTTTACAGAAATTTTGTCTGTGGATTTTAGTAGTATTTATGTAATTTATGTATTTTTCTTGACATTGTATAAGCAGGATTATTTAGTGACAAAATCTCAAGACCTAAAACAGCTTCCCATTTACAATTGTAGTGTAAAATTACAAATATTGGCATTTAGTAATGTTTTTAATGCATGTTTTGTGAATTTAATCTGGACTTTAAAATATTGTAGGGTTAAAATGGTTCAGAACAACTAAAATGAAAATGTACTTGATAAAAAAAAAAAAACTTAAGCAGTCCAGAAAGTCAAACCTGCCTTAATCTAGACAAACATTCTGAACTAAAGCTTGTCTGTTTCTATTGAGTATTGTTTTTTTTTCTGAAATGAAGGAATCTGTGGATACTCATCTCAATATCTGAGATCTGAACACTTTCATCAGGATCCTAGAGTCATGAAAACACAGATCAGATCAGGGAATTTTAAAATCTATACACTTCCAGCTCCAGAAAAGTTGCGTGAATAAAATTTAAAATCTTGGAAATTTCTATAGCTTGGGCTGTCATGGTTATGAGCGTTTGGCTGACTAACTGTTAAATAATTATGAACAATTTAATAGTAACTACTTGATACCCATACACGGGTATTAATGCGTTCATTTATTCATAATGAATATGAAACAACATCCATAACTACACGACAACGACAATATTAACTCTTAAAAATATTTTAAAATATTTTAGGCATTTTAAATGCACATTTATTCATATTTGCTTAAAATTCCCGTATTTGGATGGGAAATATGATTAGACAGACTCAAAAGCACAATGAGCACAGTCAAAAATCAATTACATCACAGTTGTGACAAGCCTAACCATATGCAAAATATTTCCTCAGCTAGAAGTTGTGCTTTGAGCATGCATTTTTTAAAATCCAGTAATTATGAATGACTGGCAACATCATAGGAAATCCATTGGTCAAAACATGTGGGTTCCCTGATTTACGTGACCAGGACAAGTGTGTTGATCTTGCATGTGTGTTTGGTCCTCCAGCGACTTCACTTTATCTGACCTCTTTTGTAACTTGCAGTAATAAACTCAATAAAACCTTCACAAAATAGAAATAAAATTTAACCGTATTGATTTATTTCCATAAAATACAAGAATGAAATGCATTTAAATTATTTTCTACATTTCAAATCAACTATGATTGCTCTGATCCATTGATCAAGTTTTGAAACCTCTGTACATCATTCAGTGTGACGCAGAGAGAGAGACACGTCTCTGTGCATGAGATGTACATGTATATACAGTACATGTGCAAGCTACGCAAAGCCTATTGAGCAAATGAAGAGCGCTACAGCATGCTTCGGTCACATCAATACATCATAATCATTAGAATAAAACTCGAAAGCAGCAAATGTGTGTCTTGGGGAGCAGTGGAACACAAAACCGACAGTACGTGTCATGGTTTCTCTTTCAGGAGTGTTTCATGAAAAGCTCTTTAGCTTTCGTTACAGTGGCTGATGAACTTCTCTAGAGCCCTTGTTAGATATTTCACTGTGCGTGTCGCTTTAGGTCTCGATCAGTGTGGCAAACATCTACCCTGTGCTTCAGAAAACACACTATGAGCTTTAACCAAGTGTTCTTCATCAAAACTGAGGCACTGATATGGGTTAAAGCAACAAGACTCTGAAAACGAGTATAAATTCCTATGTCCCCCACCTAAAAACTCAAACGAAATGAAAGAGAAAATAAAAAATGTGAAAAATGGAGGCAAATGTACGGCGGGCGGGCGGGCATGCAGCCATTGGAGGACAAGGCCGTGGTTAGCGGGGTGTGACTTTACGAAGCGCCGGCTTCTTCCTTGGGCATTTCGGAGTGAATGGCCATGACCCCAGAGGATTTGAACTTGGGTAGGTGCAGTCCGAACTTGTTCTCCACGCCGGCGAAGGTGGCAGCTGCCAGACGGTAACCGCCAACATGCTCAGGACTGACAGGAGGAAGCTCAGAGATCCGGGATTTGGGCGTTGGTTCTGAACCAGCAGGGCGACTGGAAGGGGAAGAAAGGAAGAGATTTTTTCTTACAGCAGATGTTTATCCAAAGCGACTCAACATGCCATGTTTCTCATTCATTTGCTAATTTCCACTGAATTAAATGCTTTAATGTGCAACAACACCCTTTCTCTAAAACCCTGCACTCTGAAGTCATGTTAGTCAACCTGAGTGCAAACTGATTCACCAGCAGATTGGCTAGTTTTTTGCTCCCTGACACATTTACAATGTTTACACAGCGCTGCTCTCAAAGACACTAGTGCAAGAAAAAGAAAACCATTAACAAAAAAGCTCTTTCTTTGGCCAAAAACAGTCCATTAACAAAGATCACTCTATGCATAACATTTTAAAACAATCTTTACATTTTTCAAATGTTTTTGAAAGAAGTCTCTCATGCTCACTTAAGACAAGTCTGCATTTTTTTTTTATCAAAAATAGGCCTACATTAAAAACAGCAATATTGTGAAATATTATTACAAATGAAAATAACTCTTTTCTATTGTAATATATTGTAAAGCATAATTTATTCCTGTGATGGAAAGCTGAATTATCAGCATCATTAGTCCAGTCTTCAGTGTCACATGATCCTTCAGAAATCATTCTAATATGCTGATTTGCTGCTCAAGAAACATTTCTGATGTTGAAAACAGTTGTTCTGCTTCATTATTTTTTTTGGAATGCTTAGATAAACAGAACATTTAAAAGAACAGCATTTATTTAAAATTGAAATCTTTTCTAACATAAATGTTTTTTTTAATGTCATTTTTGACCAATTTATACATCCTTGCTGATTAAAAGTCTTCATTTATTTCAAAAAGAAAAATCTCACTGACCCCAAACCTTTGATCAGTAGTGTATATCAATATATCAATCTAATATTTTAGCCATCTTAATGGTTTGTAGCTGGATTGTTGGCATATTAATACAGAATTCAAATGATGTACAAAAACGTGTACCCATCAGCTATTTTATAACAACCATTAACGCAGCTCATCCATCAGATCTATATTTTATAAGCATGTCCTCATGCTGTGTAAATCGTCTGATGAGACACGTTACTTAACATTTCCCGCCTTCATGCAGTAAAAAGTGTGCTCAACATAATCAATACTTACTGTCCTCCGAAGTCAATGTAGAACCATCGCTGCAGGAGCTCGTAGGTCACCAGGGTCACACCGAACTGAGGAGATGAACGGAACACACGAGCTACGGAGAACACAGAGAGAGAGTGTGTATGTGACTGAAATGATATATGTGTCTGAATGATGTGTGTGTGTGTGTGTGTGTGTGTGTGTACCTCCAGCTCCCTTCCACAGAGCTCGGAAACCTTCCTCCTTTAAGATCTTCCTGAAGCAGTCGATCACTCCAAAATAAGTTGTCTGACCGGCGCGAGCAGCCACCTGCAGTCGTGTTTTGATGACATCAGCAGGGGTGACAAGCGAGGCAGCTGGGATACCTGTAAAATAAAGTCATCCAGACATCTATTAATACATGAATAGAAAACCTCTGATCTTAAATAGAAAATCTAGTCTTATCATGCATGATTCATTCATATATGTTACTTTAAGGGAAAATATGATGTTCAGAATTGTCAAATTCTGAAATCATGAATAGTTATCGTTCTACATTATTTTCCAATGAACATTACGTTTTTTTTTGTTTTTTAGAAATATGACATCATTTAAATTACATGCACTGTGGATGTGGTTTCATTTTGTTTGGAAAAAAGTAGTGGAAGATCTTCCAAATTGTAGTGTAAAAAAAAAAAAGGTTTGAACTTGGTTCTGTGCATCGGTTGTTGATCTGATTGTGAGATGTGGATGTTGGACTCAACAGTGAAAGCAGATGTATGCAAGCTTGCATTCAAAATGGGGTTTAAGAGGACCAAATAATAACTGAAATCGTCCTACATATGTCTTTTTCGCAGAAGACTGAGTTTAGACATTTTGATTAAAACTTACAAGGGCAAAAAAAAAGTGAAAAATTTGATGTATGCAGATCTATTCATAATAAGATCAGGGCCCGTATTCACAAAACATCTTAAGGCTAAAAATAGCTCCTGACTTGCCGATTTAGGAGAAAATCTTAAAAATAGTGGGCGTGTCAGTCCTAAATTTAGGACTTCTAAATTTTTGCTTTAAGAGTATATTTCACAAAGCATTTTAGCTCTAAAACTAGCTCCTAAATCTGTGAAACGTTAGGAGTAGTGAAGAGGACTCCTAAGTCACTAAGACCAAACCACAACTATCCTAAAATGGCTGTTGCCGGCAATCTGCCTCAGAATATAAACATTTTAGAAACATTTGACGATAATGAGCTTTTAAAAAGTTATCACCTTTAGGGTTTGGAGGTTATCCTAACTCCAAATTTTCCTTTGATTATATCCTTTTCATTAACCAGTTGGGCAAGAAGTAACAGCTGTTCTTGCGTCTAGTTTGGTTTTCTTTTACGTTTGCATGTCTTACTATCAGCCTTGATTATTCTACTCTGTTAATTAAAAGGAGGTTTATATCCATATCCGTTACGAGAAGCATACATGTAAGAGGCTGACAATTAGCTGAACATATACTTGTTTAATTAGGGACACATCTTTATTTGAATGTGGCAATTAACATTATTTTTAAACCTTTATTTGGATATGGCAACATAATATCGTGCTGTACAATATTTCTATCTTTCCCCTATCAGCCAATCACTGTGTGCATAGTTAGTAAGCAATGCTGACATCATCCATGGCAACGAGGTCAACCCTGCCCTCTTAGCTTAAGACTTCTCTCTGTTCCTTAGTAAAAGTTTGTCTCAGCAGCTTTGTGGATAGGTTTTAAGAGAAAACTCTTAGCTAAAAACTTCTACTGCTATTTAGGAGAACTTTTAATGGTAAGATAAAATGTTTTGTGAATACGGGCCCAGTAATATGCATTTAAAAATATGCAGGGTATATTTTATTTTATTTTAACATTCTGGTGCTCTTTAGTCATTTTACACCTAAAATCTAGCATTTTGAATTTTTATTTTTATTTTATCAGAATGTTATTGCACTTAGTGACTTTTGTGGCACTATGTGAACAGTAAAAAAAAAAAAAAAAAAAAAAAAAAATCATGGACATGATTCAAAAATGCTTAAAAAAATAGATTTTTAAAAATAGTAACTTGTACGGTTCATAGTCAAAAATGATTGCCATAGGAAATTAATGGTAAATAAACTCTAAAATGAGCAAAATAGCCATCCACTAACACACGCATACACACGTCCTTAAATACAGGGTCAGAATCACAAAGTACAAGCGAGAGTCATGTTCTGACCTGCGATGGCACCAGCGGTCAGCAGCTGCAGAGGCCCCAGCCTTCCATCTTCATCTGCCAGACCTGCCTTCGTATGGGCATAAACAGGGAAATAGATGGCAGAGAAGGGGATATCACGCAGGAAACAAGCCTTCGCACCCTGTGGAGGAAAACCAGTAATATTTATGTGTTACAGTTCACACAAAGCCATCAACTATTTTAAATGCAATTCAAGAATAGTTAGCAGTTAACAATGGCAATTGTGGTTGGATACAGTGTTTTAACTTTCCCTACCTTGTAGAGGCCAAAAAAGCCAAGGTCTCGGACTACGTTGAGCGCGCTCACTCTGGGGCCTGTAGTGATCTCACCGGCAACCTGCAGACGAATCTTAACAATTTCCAGAGGATTGGTGAAGATAACTTGTGACCCACCGGCCTGGAAAGACAGAGACAGAAAATTTAGCCATTTAAGTTCAACATAACCCAGTTTAACAGTTTTGAGCGGTTTACAATTCAAAAGTTTAGGGTTGGAAACATTTTTTTGAATGTTTTTGATAGTCTCTTATACTCACACATCCACCAGCAAGAATCTCAGCAGCCAGAGGTATCGTATCATCTTTTGTGGTAAATTTGTCTCTCACAAAGTCATTCATCTGGAAGACAGACACAGAGGGACTCGTGTAATTGCCTTTACTGTCATCTGCTCAGAAACAGCTTTCTACAGGATGTCATGGTGTTTAATGACACTCACAGTGAGCTTTATGGCTTTTTCTGGAGCCACTCCAATGAGCTGGGGTAGAAGACCTGTAGGGTAAAAACACACAGACACACACAGAAAGCAGAAGGAAAAAAGAAAGTGAGATCAAGGTTAAGAAAAATGAAGACAAACACTATTTTATTTTGCTCATCTAAAGCAGGTATGATAACATAAGACGAATCCAACCTCTATAAAAGCCGAAGACGCCCTCATATCGCAGGACTTTCTTGGCGCAGTCAAAGCTGTTCTTGTACATGAGCTCTCCTACGAAGGAGCCGGTGGAGCGCTGGTTCTGCATACGGGTCTTGACTAGGTCTATGGGGTACACAGCTGTGGCACCCGTGGCTATAAACACACACACAGGATAAATTACATTTCACTTAAGTGCAATTACATATACACTTATCCATTGAAAACAGCAAACTGAAAACACCATTCCACAAAAAAAAAAAAAAAAAAACCATTCAAAAAATTGGGGTTGGAAAGTTTTGGAAAGTCCCTTATGCTCACCAAAGCTGCATAATTTAAAAAAAATAAAAAATACCACAAAAACAGTAATATTTCAAAATACCATTACCATTGAAAATAACTGTTTTCTATTATAACATTTCAAAATGTAAATTATTTCTGTGATCAAAGCTGAATTTTCAGCATAATTACTTTGTGTCTTCAGTGTCACATGATCCTTCAGAAATCATTCTAATATGCTGATTTGCTGCTCAAGAAACATTTCTGATTATTAACAATGTTGAAAACAGTCGTGCAGCTTAAGATTTTTGTGCAAACTGTCATTCCTTTAAAATATTAAGTTAAAAAAAACAGTATTTATTTGAAATAGAAATCTGTTATAACATTATAAATGTCTTTACTGTCACTTTTAACCACTTTAATGCATCCATTCTGAATAAAAATATAAAATCTTACTGACCCCAAACTTTTGAATGATAGTATACTGTGAAACACTATAAATATGATTCTTTTAAAGAATGAAATTGAACAACTCATCTTGTACACTGGCATATTGAAATTTTTGCCAATAAAATGCTTTATAGAAACAATATGCCTCCTTCCTAATACCATCTGCACGTAGCAAACCATGGTGAACCATGTGAATTAAAAGAGGGAATGTTCCCTTGCCACATCCTGCTATCAACTTCCTTTGTCAAAACGAAATACGTAACACAGAATGTAAAATTGCACTCAATTCATTGTGTGGTCTTTAAATTAATGAGAAATGAGCAGAACTCATAAACTCAAACCTCCAGCGATGGAGCCCAGAGTAAACCTGTACGCCGACTCTGCTGCCTGCAGCCACACAGGCCGAGAAACATCTGCATGTGAATGCTGCAACGACAAAAAGAGAGCAAGAAATAAGCATGTAAGGCATCAAACTAAATGCACAATGCTTTTGGCCCGATCTGTATTTGAGATAAATGACAGCAGCCTGAATATTAATTTTAAACCTGATTTTTACATTTTCTGAAGAAAGGGAGAGTGGTATCAAACCGCTAGTAGTGAAAGTGTGTTTTGTGCCATAATTAGTGGTGTTAGATAAGGAAAGCTCACTGATAACATTACAATTCAATTTTCCTCACAGTAATATACACATTAAAACAACCCCTAGTAGTCTCTTATCTGACTGTTCATACAGATAAACTCACCTGTCTCTGCACCTCAGCAACATTATATGGCAGGGCTCCTTCCTCCAGTGGCGCTATCCTCTCGATATCAGCCAGGTTTAATCGTCTTCACATCATAACAAAAACAAACACAGGATCAGCTGATAATGCTGCTTATAATATGTGTGGATGAACTTTTTTTTTTTTTTTCAATAAAAGGAAAGTACCCTGTTTGGGAGTGCAGTCCTGATAGCTGGAACAGGATGTCAATTTCCATAGGGGTAATCTGACCAAACTTATTTGCAGCATGAACAAACTCCTCTACAGATGAAGAAAATGTTAGATAATGCTTATAGACTTTATTCTGATGTGCAGATGAACAGAAACGGAGATTATGACAGAAGGTACGCACCTTTCGTGACGAGCGTATCCTTGCGAGACCCAGCAAGAGTGCTGTAGATTTTACGGATCAGTTCCATGTTGTTCAGGAGAGAGTTGAAGGCATTGAAGTAGGAGAAGCTCACCATGTGAGAGGTGCCGCTACCTGCTGCCTAAGAGGACACATGCATTTAAACCTTTTACAATAACCTTGCAACAAACACCTCACCAGGTGGAAAAGAGAGATGTGCACTTACAGACACAAGGTTTTCCTCCACAAAAGGTGTGAGCATGTGGTGTCTGATGGTGGACATGATGTCACTGAAGTCCAGGGCAGAAACAGCACCCCTTTTGACCTTGTCTTTCTGCGCGAATGCCTGTCTCGCATGCTCCAGCTGCAGCTCCTATGACAAAAAGTACAGAAATGAGATTTTTGTTAAGTGATGAACTTGTATATTTTGCCAAAGACCAAAAGGTCAAGATTTGGCTGGTTAGCATGGGCCAGTTAAACCCTGCTGGTAAAAAATGTAAGTACAACATTCTAGGGGCCTTATTATATTTTGAAAAAAAATCATTAAATTAACATGATCAATATTACACACACACACACACACACACATATATACATATGAATATAATTTAATTATATTCATGAAATATAAAATATTATTTTATTGCATTATTAAATTAATATTTCATTATTATAGTAAAATATCATTATTACTTTACTATATTAAAATGTCATTATATTGCAGTTATTAATATTAGATGATATTATTAGAACTTAACGGCATTATTAAAATATAAAATATTTTATATTATTAAATTAATAAAAGAGTAATTAAAAACAATTTAATAATATTAAATAATATTTAACATTTAATAATATTATTAGATTCCACAAATAAATAATATTATAGTAACAAATCATTAATAGTTTATTATATTAAAATTATTATTATTACCAAGGTAATAATATTATTATATATTACAATATAATTATAGTATTATTAACAAATATTATTTAAAACTTACATTACTAAAGCATAAATATGTTATAATAACAAGAAAAATGTACTATGAAATTTCCATAACTTTGTATGGTGTATGTGTAAGTGTGTATAATTGTTGGGTGTGGTACCTGCAGGAATTGGGTGAACTCCAGGTAGCTGAGACTTTTTTTTCTGTCATTGCCAAAATGCAAGCGGATGAACTCGCAGTCCCAGTTGAAGGGGATGTGGTGGTGCACCGTGGTCTGGCTGAAGATATCACGCACGTTCTCTGTAAACACATGGATAGGTACAGATTTACACTCCTGCAGAACATAACGGGCGTTGCAACATTACTGACGGTGTTTTAAAGGTCCTCTGAACACGTGAACATGTGCATGAATGAATGTCTCTGTGTTCAAGGTTAAGCTGTTTGTTTGTTTAGCATAACTGCATTACGATCAGCTGACTCTGTAAAAGGGAGTAAAACACTACGAGTCAAAAACTCAAGCTGCCTTGCTGTCTACATACTGTAGGCAGCATTAAATAAAAAGGTGAATGAACTGAAATGACCTACATAGGAATCACAATACACCACACAAATTCTCAACTCTGAATTGATCTCAATGGAGTTTGATGTCAGCATGTACAGATACAGAAGTCCATTTTAAATAAGACTAAACATTTATATACAGTCAATACTGTTCTCACCGAAGGACACACATCCAGTGCCCGTCTTGTCAAATAGCTGGAAGGCCACGATAAAGAGGGCATCAGGCACACACAGCACCGACTCAAAGGCCAGAAACTCTTGGAACGAGATCAGTCTGAATGAAAAAAAAAAAAAAATAGAAGAAACATTAAAAACACAAACTTACTGGTCATTCTGCAATCTCTTTCACATACAATGCTCTTGAGCAGCAAATCAGCATATTAGAATGATTTCTGAAGAATCGTGTGACACTGAAGACTGGAGTAATGATGCTGAAAATTCAGCTTTGCACAGAAATAAATTGCATTTTAAAATATACTTAAATAGAAAATGTATTTTAAAAATTTTTATTGCAATATTTATTTTAGCTATTTTAATTTGTAACAATATTCACAATATTACTGTTTTTACTATATTTCTGATCAAATAAATACAGCCTCGTTCTTTGAAAAAAATTGTACCAACCCAAACGTTTGAGCATTAGTGTATGTGCAATACAGAATTTTTTAAATTTTGCCATATGCATCTGGCTGCTACTGCAAAAAAATAATGCAAAATCTAATGAATGTGGGTGAATTTCTAGATCTGAGGTTTAGGGTTCATATCAAACCATCAATAACTAGAATGCAGAAAAATTACAGAGACAAAAAAAATATGATGTTCGTCTCACCCATCTTTTGTAGTATCTGCCACACCGGCGAGCAACTGCACAGTTTTAGGGTTGTAGTGGAGCTGCGTGTGGAGGCCCAAATACTTCTGCACAAAATCATTGGGTGTCATGTACTGCTCTCCATCCTTATCCACCACACTGGCATACTGAGGGAAAACAACACAAACACAGTTACAGCATCTATGTTGGATATAAAGCATGATTAAACATTTGTGTTTTCCTCATTTGTAGGGCATAAAGAATAAAGAAGAACCTGAAAATCAATGTTATTTACTTTAAGATTTTTATTATGCATGCATACAGTTAAGAAACAAAACAGTAGTTGGTTGTGTAAAATAACCCCCGGCTTCTTCCAAACAACTGTGCTGGCAATATGCAAGTCGAAACTGTATTTATTTACCAAGTACCAACCTCTGCCTAGTTGGACAAATGGGCAAAGGTGACAGTCAATATTCATGTGCCACGTGAGTTGTGTATTTCCCCAGTTTTGATCAGCAGCAGCTAAACAGGACACAAAAAACTAAAGCGAGATGCCCTCTGACCTTATCGAGACATTCTTCACTCATCCATCTATTGCCCTGACATTCAGGTCTTCCTCCAAACATCCATCTCACACTCTTGAGTCCTATTAATAGAGCCACATCGCACGCAAGTCACTGAGTTACCAGACACCAAAGCAACCCGACGCAGCCAAAGAAACAACTACTCTTGGCTGACAGACACACAAGATCTCAACGGCGGAAGTGATCACAAATCACTAAACTAATATAAAAGCCCTGGCTGACATTTAATGAGTGAGAGATTAGTATTTCCCTACTCATGTTTGAAAATAAAGCATACACACAACAAACTGTTTTCTCACAAGACTTTCTCAAGCATGCGAGTCTCTCCTTGAGCTGCTTTGAAAAAAAAAAAGGAGCCACAACAGCGAGACAATTAAAAATGCAGCGTCACTAAGAAAAAAAAGATTTAATGAGAGAGCAAAGTCATGACACTATCTACGTTTGCTTCTAAGGTTGCAGACCCAGTTTCTCATTGAAATTGACCACAGTGTCAATGATGGAACAAAAAAACATCATAACCTAATATTACACCAAAATCAGGCTCTTCTGCTGTTTAAACTTACCTTTTGAAAGATGGCTTTCAGCTCATTAGGGTCGGCCCTTTTGGTTAACTGCACCTGCACAACAACAACAGCAGAAAACAACAATAAGGTTTCTTGATTTCTACAGAGAGGAACTGTGAATCTTAAGAGCTATGATCTATAATGATAACCACAAAACCACCATCATATATTTAGTGAAATGCATAGCATGTTTTAGAGATCTAGCTACATCTATTAAAGCTTTTTCACTGAGTCCCATGACAAGGTTTTAGTGAGAGACGAGACCTAACGTTAGTCTAATGTTCAAAACTACAGTTATTTCTAAATGCTCATGTAAATATCAAACGATTTTTGCGGATTTTAGAGCGCATTCAACATTAATGGGACTTTCTGGCACACAAATCTTGCACAGAATGTATGTAAAACCGAGTTCTTACATAAAACACAAAATAACCAATCAGTAATTACTCAACATAAACACAATTAAGTCATAGAGACTCTGTAGAGTAAAATAAGCACAATTTCACCCACACAGCATGATCCTCGCACGCCTGACTACATTTTATAAACAAACGCTCACCTCTAACAACACAAAAGCCCGCGAAAGGGCTGATTAATGCTGTTTAACACACAATTCTGATATGTTTTATGGTTTTATGATCCTCACAGACACTAAATTCAGTCAAAGTCTCGAGAGCGTAGTGATAAGCTCAGTGATGCTCGCGCCGGTCCGTTAAAAACGTTTATCGTTGTCTCTACTCATCCCATTTACGCATCTATTAGCCTTTCTCCCGTTAATAATCAGCAAGTGTAATTAAAAGTCGACAGCTAAAAATGAAAACACAATTTTTCAGTCAAATGCGGTGTCGCCGGAGTCACCTTGGCCGCCATGCTGCTGTCTGACGTCACGTGTGGTCGTGGGGTCGCGCAGGCGCGTGTCCGAGAAGAACCGGGAACTAGGAGGTGCGCGCGCACCTGTGATGTCACACTTCACAAGGTCTACTCTAGTAAGATACGCTTGAAATTGATTTTGAATCTACAAAATTAAACAAAGTGTCAAATAAAATAAATAAATAATATATTTTTAAAAATATATATATATTTTTTTCATTTACGTTGTATGTTAGTTGTCTTGAGAACTTACTGGAATGTTGTGTATTTTAGAATTCAATTAAAAAAAGAAAAGAGAAGAGAATCCCTTATGTTAGAAACCTGAATGTTGCCACATATGCAGCTGCAAATAGGATAATGTATTTTATATGTGATCGAAACCATATGCATGCATTTCCTATTCATGCGCCTCAAAATACAGACAACACTGAACTAAAATCTGTTTCTTTAAAAATATCTTTATTGTACACATTTTCACATGTAAAAAGTGCAGCATCCTAGCAGATATATTATGCAATGTCCACTTTTTGCATTTTCAAAACCATATCACACCATCAAATGAGGGCTGAATATCAAATTAAGTAAAAGAAGAGGTTCATGACACCATAAACAACTGAAATTCTTTTCCTCTACAACCAAACTGATATTTACAGATTATACAAAAGTCAGAAAGTCCCAAGAGTGACAACACACTTTCCATCCATCTTTAAAAGCACATGTGCACTGAAGCAATGTCCTTCATGTGTTCTGCTGTCCTTTACTGGACTCTGTGCTTGTAGAACCAGCAGAGACCTTTAGTGAAGTTCCAGCCGAGTGAAATGGAGAGAACATACAGGAGTCCGAGCAAAGCGAAGGGATACAGAAGCACCACAGTGTTCTTTAAGAACGGAAGTGCTAAAGAAACAATGAGAGAAAATTAGACAACGTTCAGCTTTTGGATGGTAAAAATACACCAGCAAATCACATCACTTACCATTGTAGCCCAGGAATGTGATGTAAACATAGTAACCGATTGCAATAAGCCAAAAGGTGTTTCCCACAAAATAACCCAGGAACCAGTCTGAACTTACAACCACGACATCTGTCAAGAGAGTGCATAAGATGTGTTCACAAAGTCCACCATTTAAAACAGTACATTATGGTACACATGTATCCACCTGTTCACTTACGGTTGATGAAGAATAGCTGTAGAAAGTGCAGAATGACCAGGAGAGGGTAGAAAGCGTTTAGATGGACGTCAAACGCATAGCCCCACTCCACGTCGTAATCTCTGTTAGGATGTTTCATTAGATATTTATTTGTGACAAACCTGGAGAGAAAAAAACAGGGATTACTGTACAGTTTTACAGTCAAAACTCTATAGCCCGGTTTCACAGACTGGACTTAGACTAAGCCAGGATTAGGCATAGTTCAATTAGGATGTTTAAGTAATTTTTATAAACATGAATAGAAAAAAACATTACTGGGGTGCATCTTGAGACAAAACAAAGGCACCGATATATTTAAAGATCAGTCAATACAAGTTTCTTTCAGTTGAAACAGCTCAGATTTACATTTTATTCTGGAACTAGGTTTAAGCCTGGTCTGTGAAACCGGGGGATAAACTTATTTCAGCCAGTTGCCAAGGTTTTACCTCCAGTATTTATATTTTACTTTATTTAAGCCTTATTTCAATTACCAAAAACAATTAATAATAGTTTTAGTTAATGATAACAAAACTGCTTTGTGCCGGGGTCACAACCACCCTGTCCAGGTTTATTTTATAACAATGTAAACTATTACAAATTTAAAAAGTAAATTTCTCTATGCAAATAAGATGTATCATAGTCCTTAATCTGAAATTAACAATAAAAAAATGCAAAAATCCATAACCCAGAAATAAAAACTGGAACAATACCATATCAGGAATGCCATATATATGAGTGTGTGTTTGTCCTTACCACATGAGTGTGGATATGAGCAATCCGACTCCAATACAATCGATGAAAACCACCCACAGCAACAGCTTCAACGTCTCCACAAAACCCATTTCTAGAACCAGACCAAAGCCCACCGTCGACACTGCAGACAAAACATGATTAGTGAGCCAATGTATGTTTCGTTTCCAAACCCTTCCCATGTTCCCATCAAAAGTGCTCACCACACAGCCAGATGCTGAGCAGCACCAGGAACGCAGGGTCGTCCCGGGCCCACTGGTCTTTAGTCTGTTTGCGGTAGTGGAAGTTGCGGTAAACTCTCTGCGGCGATGTGAACAGGTAGAGCATCTGCCATATGGCAAACTCAAAATCCATCTGTCTGAAATGCAGGAGTCGCCGCAGGTACTTGTAGCGCTTGGCGCCGGCCGTGTGGCGTGCCGCATCGCGTGCGTTCAGGCTGCCGTTCCGGTCGATCTGCGGGGAACTCGTCGGCAACATACTGTTGTGGGATAAGAGAGAAATGTAGCTATTACAAATACTAGCTAAAAATACTAGCTACAAATACTAAAATTATTAGAACACTAGTATTTTAACCAGCTAAAAATGGTTTTAAGTCAGTTATTTCTATCTTTTGCTGTAGTGTGTCAGTAGGAAAACCTACCTGCAAAGCTACAGTAATGTTAAAAGTTTTAGGAACTTGTGTTCAAATTTCTGTAAAATGAGGATGCTGTCAAAATTAATGTCGTAAATAGATTTTCTTTATCAATTAACTTCTATTAACTAAATAAAATCAACATTTGGTGTGACCATCCTTTGCATTTAAAGCAGCTTTTGCCCTAGGTGCACTTGCGCATAGCTTTTCAGGTAGGTTTCTTAAAGCATCTTGGAGTTCTTCTGGATTTAGTCTCAGTTTGCTCTGTTTATTCAAGTTCAATTAATGGCAAAATGAATGTTTGTAAATGTAAACTGATATTTCCTACTGACACACTAAAGCAAAAGATAGAAATAACTGACTTAAACCCATTTTTTAGCTGGTGAAAATACTAGAGTTCTAATAATTTTGGCCACCACTGTATTTATTCATTCATGAAAACAGCAGGCCAAATATAATACATGAACCTTCCTAAATGTATCCCTAAATCACATTAGGAATAAACTATGTGACTAAATTTGAGTGGCTGGGTCATTATCAACAATTATAGCTTAGTCTGTTTTGACAAAAAGAAAAAAGTCCAACTTATTTACAGTTTCATTACAGTAAGTGGTGAAGTAGGCAGTACAGTAGATCTGTCTCTGTCTGAAAACTTCTAGAAAACGACATCTATTATCTGTCCATGAATCTAGTTTGCAAGCAGCTTGAGCAATACTCTATGATCAAGCATTAAGCTTCACAGTCAAATGTATTGTCAGTTCTTCTACTTCCTATAAAGTTGATCTGCTATGTAAACAAGTAGAGCAGATCCAAGATCAGTCCTATTACTCTTGTTTGCTTTACACAGCACAACTGACAGGCAGCAATGCTACAGTAGCTCTAACATTGCAACAAACTCAAATCACTGTTTTATAAGTAAACCTGCTATTCTTAATGTATTAACTCTAGGGTGATTCTTTATTAAGAACAAACAACGTAAAACCCAAAGCTCTAGAATGGTTATGCTGTTACATGGGCCTCAATCCTACATAATAACCTTGTAAACAAGTTAGCTACCATGTCGCTCCTTCTCGATGAGTATAAATATGACACTCACCTGCTCTACAGCAGTATCAGCGACTAATAAAGAAAAGTTATTTTCAATCAGTGTGTAAAAAACAATCCAGCAACCGTAACATGTCAACTTCCTGCCTCGTCCGAGCACGTAGCAGCGCAACCGAGAGAGTGACGCCACTTCCTGTGTCAAGGCCTTCTGGGAAATGTAGTTTTGGGGTAAAGAGCTGCGTTTCTAGAGATTACGCGCTATTGCTCGTTGGTTATTCAGTGTATGTGATGTATTTCCACATCTATATCATATTAATATTGGATCAAATATTAAACTCACTTTTTAAAAGATGAAAATCATTTGCGTTCTTTTATCACAATGTAAACTTTAAGTAATGGCTCTAATGAAAAAGTCAATTTTGTGTGAAATAGCTGGGCCTACTGGTGTTTCTTCTTGCTCTAATCAAAATGTTTTAACCAAAACATCTTCAGAATATACTGGTAAAACATCATCAGGGGTTAAGTTAGCTGTTTTTGTTGTTTTACCTATCGCAAAAACATTATGCCACTTCATTATGCACTGCGATATAAACCAGAAAAGATAAATCTGGTAAATATGCTTTCAGTAAAAAAAATAAAAATAAAATAAAATAAATAAATAAATAAATAAAAATATATTAAAATCAATTTACGAAACTATGACAAGGTGTTTGCTGCACGTGTAGAAACAACAGATGGCGCTAAAGTACTTTATTTCTTCCTTCTTTCCTTTGTCACGTTGATATAACTTTTTTCATGAATTGCTATAACTTTTTAACAGGCTTATAAAAGCGAAAATTTATGAAAGTTGTGATTTTTTTCTTTTAACAAAAGCAATTCTGAGTAATAATTCTAACAAAAATCTTGATTTATTGTTTACTACTATATGAAAGATTATGTTAATAGGCTACTGTGGGTTAAAATCAAAATAGTTTACCACCAGTTAACCTGTATTTTGATCACTGACAGGAGATTTTTAGTGAGCAATGTGTTCACTTTTCCCCTACAAAAGAGCAATTTTTTTGCCTCTATTTTAAGCAAAAACTAAAACAAGTGAGTGGAGAATAGTTTTTATTTTTACCTCCACATTTCTTGCAGATCACTGGAGCAGAGCTCACCTGAGAGATGTGTACATCACAGGTGCTTCTGTGCTATTTGGAGCAGTTCTTCTTTCACAGGCGTTTAAAAGCGCAGTTTGAGGTTTGCCTCATATATATTTAATAAGCACCTACCACCTCATATTTCTTTTATCTCTTCATTCTGCTATCCTTCATGACGACCCCCAGGCTATTCATGTGGTGGATTGTAAAACACTTTGCACATCACTTCAGAAACAAGGTTTATTCATGTCATTGTGGTACACTGACACAGTTTTGGTGGATAGCTTGTCATCACAATAAATGAAAAATTAATTCTAAGTCTCTCCATCTTTCAAGAATTAAGCTTAAACCTTCACATTTTAAAATATTTCACAAAATAGGAAAATAGAATATCATATATAAAATGTATTAAAAATACATTTACAAATACATTTTCCTGTCATATTTTTGGACATTTATCTGTATAACACACAGCGTAATTTGAAAATCAGTTTTATATGCATGCGGGGACATTTATTTATAATATCACCAATAGAAAGCATCCAAATGATTATGAATACATTAATAAACTCAGTCAAAATGAGAGTGTAGTCTGTTTTGGTGAGCTTAATGTGCTTTCAAAGGCTTCAGAGCAAAGCAGCTCTGTGAAATGAAAAGTGATGAATGGCAAATCAAGTGAAGGATTTCCAGAAAGAGCAATGAAAATGAAAGAGGTTCAAATGCTTCTCCTGATGCTGTTTGTGTTGCTAATGAAGACCAGCCTCTTGGATTAACTGAGCTGTTTTAACATGTTCCAATTCAGTTTACTGTAACTATGACACTCTTTCTCGACCAAACAACTTATTTTAAAAACAGTTCTGTTTTTCTGAGATGTTTTTTTTTTTTTTTTTTTAAACAAAAGATTTAAATGTTGCTCATTTTAATTTAATTCTTGAAAGGGAAGCTTTGGAATTGCCCTTAATCTGACGGGACAGATGACGGGACAGTGAATAACTTCATTGTCACAGAGACGCATGTGAAGATCATCAACAAGGCAGTTATTTTAGATTGTGCTAAATTTTTTAGCGCATTTCTAGATGAATGAGCCCTTTTACTCATTCCACGTTCTTATAATTTTTGTAATCAAGTGTAGAATGTGATCACAACTTAAGAGTTAGCAAATCAAAAAACAACATGGCATTAAGAATGTATGTGCTACAATAAGAAACAAAACTAAACATATAAAGTTTGATAAACATATAAAGTTTGATGACACATGTAGATGTTGTATTGGCAAAGCTTTGGCCAAGAGTTTAAAATAACTTTAAGTTTGAAGTTTAAAGGTTTCACTCAGAGAAGTCAGAGAAAGTCAATAAAAATGCTGCTAATATGTTTAATAGATAGATAAATAGATTAGTTTAGAGGTCATAAGCTCTATAAGACAAGTTATTGTTTGGTCTCAGAGTAATAATAATCATTTTAAGCAGTAGATCAGTATTTGCTTTCACATAAATGCTGTGTAAATGGGGCAGACATAAATCTTCCTGAAGTTGAGAGGGTTCACCGCTTCTGTACCTCTAGTGATGTTAATGTCGACACATGTTAAGAGCCTGTTTGATCACACAAATCCATTACGAACAGTTGCCTTTCATAGTATTAGGTGACTAAAGTACAGAGAGGTGAAGATTAACCTGTTTTGCTCTGTTTAATTCCAATGTTGACAGCAATGTTGTGTCGGTATGACTCACATTATGATTCACATTGCATAAAACGGCTCTCTTTTGATGGATCTGCTGCAGCTTTGTATCTCAAATGGGTCAGACACTGAGGCGGAAGAAATCTGGGTACGACATGCTTGAGAAAATCAACAAGAGATGTTTTTAAAGTCAAAGAGCTTCACAACAACTGGAACTATCCCTTTAAAAAGTGGTCCTCTTTTGTAAGCCAGACCATCAGCTTATATTTTCATAACATTCCTCTCTTCATTTTCCTCAGAATTCCCTTCCGAACTGACAGGCTCAGAACATTGACATTAGTTATGAAAATTAATAGCAGAAGATTTAGCTGTAATGGCTAACTAATCATCTGTCCACCCAGAACCAGAGGGGATTTTTGATGGATAATACACTATTTGACTGAAAAAGAATGATCAATATGTATAAGCACTGCTTAACATTGCTAATATTATTAATCACAGTGTTGTACTGTCACTCTGGCCTGAAAATCACTCAGCAAACTCCTTCAAGTAGGACTAGTTATTTGAGATTGCAGTGGACTGTGAACGGTGGACTTCTCTCCTCCTGAAACACTGCCGAATTGGCTTTGACTATAGTTACTAATAGCCCACACAACCTATTAGATGTCAGCAAGAAAGGGAAGTTGTTTCAGAATGGGACAAGTTTTGCATTTTGATGAAAGTTTATGGAAATTGTCTTCCTTCAAAAGCATTTTGAAATCTTACTGACCCCAAACGTTTTAACAGTATACATTCTGCCTTCACGCTCACATTAACCCTGCTGGCCTGCTTTCTTATCTACAGTATGTGTAATATGTGCATTATGTAAATGCTTGAATAATCCATGAATCAATGCAGACATCTTGAAGATGACAGACACACAGCACAGCTTTTGATTTGCTGACCACAGCAACTCGAGTATGGAGCAGCTGACAGGGATGATTTTTACTGCTGGAACAGAGAAAGAGAAAAATGTAAGTACAAGATCAAAAACAGAACAGGAAATCCAACTTCTCATAACAAAAAGAAAAATAAAAAGTACACTATACCGTTCAAAAGTTTGGGTAATTTTTGAAAGAATTCTCATTTGCTCATTAAGGCTGCATTTATTTAAAAAAATATGTAAAAACAATAATGTTGTTAAATATTATTGCATTTTAAAAATAACTGTTTTCTGCTGTAATACTGTATATTGCAAAATGTAATTAATCTGAAATTTTAGCATCATTACTCCAGTCTTCAGAGTCACATGATCCTTCAGAAATCATTCTAATATGCTGATTTGCTGCTCAAGAAACATTTCTGATTATTATCAATGTTTTGGTTATATTTTTGTGGAAACCATGATACATATTTGTTCAGGATTCATTGATGAATAGAAAGTTCAAAAGAACAGCATGAATGACTTTACTGTTAATTTCGATCAATTTTAGTCATCCCTGCTGAATAAAACTCTTAATTTCTTAAAACTCTTAAAAAATCTTACTGACCCCAAACTTTTGAAGGGACGTTTAATTAAAAAAATAAAAATAATTTAATCCTCATTATTCCTCATGTTTCCATGAAAGATTTATAAAGTATTTAGTGAAGGCGGCCTATCAAGGTTTAAAAAGAAATGGCAAAAAAGCACCATAAACATATCACAAAAGCAGTCCATATGACTTTTGTGACTACATACAACGCAAACCATAGTTTTCTGTAAAACTGAAGTTGATTTAAGTTATTATCTGACAATATTTCACTTCTACATATCTCTCAAATATCATCATACATGCTTGGCTATATTCAAAACTTCTCAAGTTCACTTTGAAAAAGTTTCATCATTGAATGACTACTTACATGATTGCTAATTGCAATGAATTGGCTAAAGCTTGTGACAACGTACCTTCATAAATCTCCATGTACTTCACAAGGTTAGAGAACAGCGGTGAATAATGCCAATTCATTTTTCTGAACTATTATCATCCCTTAAACTAAATCAAAGACAGGAAAAAATGAACAAATACATTCAGAAGACTAATCCTCAATCTTTCATACTCATGTAATATTAATGCTTGTAAGTGCAGAGGAGGAGAGAAAGATAAGAGAAATAGTGCTGACCTCCTAATGACGCCTACTGTGCCCTACTTCTGAATGCTGTCAGATCTAAACACCAACACATCTCAACTCAACACAATGATTTAATCAAATGCATCCCAGGAGAGGAATCAGAAAACTATCCCAGTCATATTTAGGAGATACAGTCCAAGAAATAACGAAGGAGGAGGCGAGGAAGAGGAATTACATCATTTCTCTTTAGCTACAGAGACTTTGTGTGTGTGTGCGAGATGGTGAGATCATGATGTTCTCCCTGACTCTAGTAAATTATACTTTTTTTCTTTTCTACTGGCAGTGAACGAGTGACTGGAAATGACACACCCACATAATCACACACACACACACACACACACACACACTCCTACACGCCTCTGTCACTCATAAACACACTCCGGCTCCAATCCATCCATGCAGTATTCCAATACGACATCTCTCTTTGGCTCTCACCGTCAGCTCTGATTAAAGAGGCTAATCACTGCGACTCTGAAAATAGAAGGGCATCAGTGCTGTGTGTGGGTATAGAGATGGACGTCCTATAATAATCATCCATCAGAATTCCTCAGCCAACGCAATTATTGCAGAATATATGCGCCTGTATGTGTGAAAGCACTTAGATCTCCATTGACTACATCAGTCATTCTAAACTGCTGGGTTACAATCAAAAAGTGGGTCGCAGGTCTTGCAAAATGCAAAGAATATAACTAACCATATAATCATGCACAGTTAGGATAGAAAACACTCCCCAAACAAACCTGATGCAAATTCATGTCATTTTGTAGAAGCTGTAGTCCAAACAGGCAGAAGCTAAATCAACAGGTTGCAAGAGTGCCAAAATCTGAAAATGAAACTTTGCAAGGTAAAAGAAAATGCAGCCTAGAAAACATTAAATATCCCCGCTTGACATCTAAACATAAAGCATATAATAAACATAAAGCATGTAAATACATGGCTTTAAAACTGAGACTGTCCACCAATAAACATGTGCTTAATACTTTTCTATATTCTTTTTTTTTTTTGTATTCCAGAATCAGGTTATTGGATGAAAACATTTATTAAGTTTTACATAATCTGTTGAACTGAGGAAGAAACAATAAAGAAGATAACTATGAAAGTGTATAGTTTCACCTCAAAATCAAAAGAACAAAAAACACTGCATCACAAAAATTAATGAAATTAAGGTTTTTCTTTTTTACTTTGTTATATTATTTTCCTGACAGCAACTCCACCAATTTATATGAGCTTGTTTTGAACAGATTTTGAGAAATTTAGCATTACATCACTTGCTCACCAATGGATCCTCTGTAGTGAATGGGTGCCGTCAGAATGAGACTCCAAACAGCTGATAAAAACATCACAATAATCCACACGTAATCCATGTAATTTATCCATTGTAATCCATTGATGAGCAAGTGATGGAATGCTAATTTCTCAAAAGAAACAAACTCATCTACATCTTGGATGGCCTGAGAGCGAGTGAATTTTCAGCAAATTGTTTATTTTGACTTTATTTGTAAAAATAGCCTTCACTTACTTTATATAAATATTTTTATTGAAATATATTGCTTTCTTTTGATTTTGGGGTGAAATATGACCCAGACATGCTTTTGATGTTATGTTTCTTTAGATGTGTAAATAATATCTGAAGTGAATGTCTTTGTCTTTCTGATTCACACACACACATGCTCACACAGAGCTGAGTTTCATACTCACAAAACCAACAGAGATCATCAATCAGATATCAAAGATGAGCTTCAAAGCAGCTTCAGATCTGTGATGAACTGTAATTAAAATAATGTAAAGACAAGTTCTGGCTGTCGATTATCCATTGATTGACTGTTCTTACAAAGATCTGTTTTTAATACTGAAGGCTCAGAGGGCGTTTAGGACTCCACTGAGTTTATTTTCATACCAGCATGTGTGATTTCCAGGCGTTTCAGTAAACTTCATCATTCATAGAATTACAGCAGAAATTAATGGTGAGTTTCAATACACCTGTGGCATGCCAGCATATAATGTGACTGACAGCACAATCGGCAAAGTCCACTAATACTTCTCATTCAAACTGACATAAGTGCCTGTACTTATTGTGATGGACAGTTTGCTGATTTCTAATTTCCATTTTCTCAGATCTCAGGAGAGTATCTGTCAGTCATTTTGCAGTGTCTACAGTCTTGTGTTCAAATTCAAATGTATCATTTTTCTAATCAATAACATTTCTCTGTTGATTGGCAGGTCTGAGACATGAGAACGTGTACAATGAACATATCTGTGTATACCTTCTCTCAGCAGTACTTATTGCCTTTGAGAATATCACACAGAATTTTTTGTTCAAGTAATCCTTTAAAAACATCTGATTAGACGGTAAAAGGGCCTTGATGGCTTTTCAGTTGGCAAATTCCCTGTAATAATGTTTGAACCCCAATACCTGCCTCAATTCCTTTGCCAAATACCACATTATCCAACCTCACATGATCTCTCAGCCTTTGAAGCAGCTCATTCTTTGTCAAAGCATTTTTTCATCACTAAATAGTAAAATATATTTTATTTATTATTAATATTGCTTGTCAAGGGGCATTAGCAATATAGACATGAACATTGAAGTATAAAATTATATAGGAGTGTTTCTTCCACTTTGGGCACTTTAGTTCTAATAAGGAGAAAACAGTGTCAGTGAAGAGCAGGCTTGAGATGAAGACATTTGAGACAATTATGAAAATAAAAGAGAAAAATATCAAGAATTCAAAGTAAAGTCAAAATAAATATGTTAAAATAATGTAAAGTAGTAAAGTAGTCAAATAAAAAGTAGTAAAATAGTATAATAAGTAGTCAGAGTGAGAAAATTATTTTCTGAGTTCTGCAGAAGAATTTATCAGTGATTGATCAATCAATGATTGTTCGCAAAGATCCATGTTGGATTAGTGCCACCATTTTCCTGTCCCAGAGGCGAATTTATTAGTTTTAATTGTTTGTTATTTAATGTTAATGAGCCAAACCTTTTTTTTTTTATTATTATTATTATTAACGCTTAAACAGACAAAACAAAAGGAACATAGTCAAGGGATCACATACAAATCCAGAAAATAATGACCAATAATAATGACCACATAGACATTAATAATAACTTAAATACTGTTACAAAAAAAAAAAAAAAAAAAAAAAAAAAATCCTCAACAGAATGTGAATGACATTACAGAGACATTACAATGAGATAAAAAAAACAGTCACATACAAGGAAAACATCTAAAAGCATGAATTTTCTTTAAATAATTCTGTATAATATTTTAGAAATCATATGGATTTTTTTATTCTTTATAAGATGAAGAGATTTTAGAAGTGAGTTTAATTCAATTTAAAAAAAAAGGGATAGGATGGGAAACTATTTGCGAATTTTTGTTTGTGAATGAAAAACTTACCAAATAAAATAAAAAAAAAATTAAGGTATATTCCAGAGGTTTAATTGAAGTGTTATTACAATAAAAAAATAATGTCTATAGTAGCCACAGGAAAGCTACGAAGCAACGTCAGCACAAGTTTATTAATATTCATAAGCAAACCTTCCTCATAGGCGCGTTACGGAGCAATGGCAAGCACGACCTAATTAATATTCATGAATCGAGCGGTAGCAGCAGCAGCAGCAGTGTTGCCAGATTGGGCGGTTTTGAATTTGAATGTGCGGGTAAATATCGGCTTTGGCGGGTGGACAAAATTTAGGCTGGTTTTTGGTCAGTTTGGCGGTTTTCAAAACATATCAATTGTATTGGCTAATTGGTTAACAAACAAGCCCAAGTGTGCATATATAGCCTACTTCATTTATCCAGTCAGTCATCAGGACGTTACTAAACACGCGCACGCTGCAAAGACTACTGGCGCTGATGCTGACGTCACAGCCGCACTTTTAGCCAATCACTGTGGATCATCAGACAGACGTGATGATTATTCATGAGTGACGGGTTTTTAGCGCGAAAACGGATCTGATTTTAATGTATAATTGTATAATTAATGCCTATATAGCTTATAAGTCGGATGGTAAAGAGTGGAGAGTGTTTTAACTCTCAAAACGTGATTACACCTGTTGAGAGATATAACACGAAGGTTAATCACTGCAACTCCGAAATCAGAGCACAGTTAAATTATTTAATCAAAATCTATTTATATCTATACGATCCTGTCTTTTATCTTTTAAACGGTCCAGATTGGTAATTCCTTTAAAGCTGCTGAATTTATTAGTTTTGACTGTGCAAAGTTTTATATTATGTTTAATATGAACTTCACAAAAGTGCATGTGTTTTTCGAGGGTATCGGTTAATTTCTTGATTGCCGTTTTGACAGTGTCTGCTTGCATATTTTAATCATATTTGGTAGTTCTCTTTAATGTATTTGCCCCGATTTGATCCATGGGAAATTTATCTAGCATTATATTTATATTATTTTGTCGTCATTATTTCGTTATAAGGAGTTAAAAATGGCTCTTATCAACCTTGATTTACATTCTATCACATTATTTTGACAGTTAATGTTTTGGGCTGTTTTTAGTCGGGTTTTTGTGAGCTTTGGGATGGAAATCGTGCATCCAATCTGGCAACCCTGATCAGCAGTAGTAAGGCGGTGCAGTCTGCGAGAGCACAGATGCCTTCACAGACCTCAGCAGAGTCTTCTGAACATCTAACACACCGAAATTACTGCTGGGTCCACCTGACTGGAGAGGTAAGATCCTTCTTCTGCGTTTCCTTACAAAATATAACCATGTTTACAAGTAGAAGTGCGTGTTAGTGAGTTTGAGAGAAAGTTGTTTCAGGAGATTCTTCCGCATGATGTGTAATATTTTTGCGTGGCTTTGGTTTTTGTTTTAAGGCTGTTTATTCACTTTACAATTAATGACATTGATTGATTGGAAATGTAGTTGTTGTGGTGTAAATAGTAATGTAAGCGCAGGCCAGTAGAGGGCTACAGTCTACAGTTATTATAATTCTAGCCCACTGTATGATTAATATGACCTGTTATGATTTACATATATTCTGTCTTTGTTTTGTTTATGCTTAATAAACATTGTATCTTGAATTTAAAAGATCAGAATTCTTAATGATTAAGCTTTGAAGTATGTAGGCGTTTTGATGTGGATTTTTTCATGCAGTGGATGGTATGATTTGCACCCTGAAACTGTACTCTTATCAGTATGTCTAGTCAGGAACAAACATTTTCATCCTGCCGGCATGAGCAAGTTTTAGTAGGTGATGCAGAGCTTCAGAAACTGTTATATGAAACTGCATTTTCTCATACATCTGGACAGACCACCCTCATATTTTCATTAATAACAGCATAACCTCTGGCCTTGTCATAATTAACTCTGCATGTGATTTCTCTGCTGGCTCTCTTCAGCACTTTGTGAAATTATATGTTAATGTGCATTCCATCAGAATGCTTACAGAAATGACTTGAGGAGCATATTTTGCTTTCCTTTCTTTTTGTGTTTACTATTAAAGCAGGAATTTGTGGCTGGATGTATTTGAATCATTTTTTAAAATAGCAAGTAGATTGTAGTTTGCTTTCTAGAGTTTTTATTTTTTTATTAGACAATTTGTATATGCCCATTCAATATTTATTGTCTCTTTTCCCAAAAGAGAAAGACTGTACATTTTAAATGCATATTTACTAAGTCAATTCTCATGGTCAAATCAGGTCTCACAAAGCAAAAAAGACACAAATGAGATCATTGTTGACATCTAGTAAGAGTATACAGCTATAACTGAACATGATTAGCAGCTGATCATTTGGTGAAGAATTTGATGAGAGTTATAATTGATATTGTCATATTGAGATGGAGGACTTTTGATTGCAGAATTTGAGCATAGTTTGAGACATTGTTGAGATCTCTTCTGAATCGCTAATGGAGACACGTGTGATATTACTGGAGTGTTTTCCTCAGACAAGAGAAAATGGAGAACAGGAAAACTCCTTTTTTCTCATTTAATCTCATTGCTGTGTAGGAGAAACAACTGATGCCATAAGATTTGTGATTTCTCTTTTTCTGATTTTTGAAAAAGTAATATATAAGTGTATGTCAAACTTAGTTACAGATATGCTAATCAGCAGTCATGGTTTAAAATTAATATGTTTCTATCTCATCGACACTAATCGGCTGTAATCTGGGTTAGTACAGGGGTTACTGGATAAAGAAACACCCCAGTTACCATATTCCCCAATGGCCGCGAGCACCGTTTCAGAAGTTATCAAACATTTAGAAGTGATTTTAAAAGTCTGTTACATGAATTATTGCTGTGGCAAGAACAAAATCATTAATATTTCATGTAGGGGTGAATGAACAGAACTGACCCAGTAGTCATGCTGTCGAACGATGACAACAAACCTAAATTCACCCGCTTAAAATATCCTTAGAAATATAGTTAGTTATAGATGTATTTACTAAATTTAATGAATGTATACAAGTAATGTTTAAAGTTACATTTATTAATTATAAACAAATATATTTAAAGGGATTTAAAGTTCCAAACAGCTGATAAAAAACATTACAATAATCCACAAGTAATCCACACCACTGCAGTCCAGTTTTGCAAAGTGAAAAGTTGTGTGTTTGTAAGAAGGAAATCAATCACTGAAGTGTTTTAACTTTAAACCGTCACTTATGGCTAAAATACATAAAGTCGATAATCACGCTTCCGTCAGTGAAAAAGTCCATGTGTTGTTCTCTCACGTCAAAATCCACTGTCATATTTGTTTAGAGCTGTTTTGGACTGTTTTTGCTTATAAACGGTGCTTGATCTGTGCACATTTCTCTCCTGATTCAGATGAGACGACTTTTTCACTGGAGAAAACAATATTTTGGATAGGGGACTAGTAATGGTTTGAAGTGTTATTTAGAATGTTATTTCCACACGTGCGAATTACTTGTGGATTATTGTGATGTTTTTATCAGCTGTTTGGACTCTCATTCTGACGGCACCCATTCACTGCAGAGGATTCATTGCTGAGCAAGCGATGTAGGCTAATGCTAAATTTCTCCAAATCTGTTCCAATGAAGAAACAAACTCATCTACATCTTGGACGGTCTGAGAGTGAAAACATTTTCAGCCATTTTTCATTTTTGGGTGAACTATTCCTTTAACAGAACAACTCATGAAACTTAAGTTTTGGTTGATAAGAGCCATTAAATGTAAAAGTTTACTCAAAAAGATTTGGTGCTGTCAGAAAGTGACTCTATGGCCCTAGTAGAGTCTCAGCGATTCTGACAGGTCACCATTGAAATGTGATACCAAAGACTTCCCTCTGTCAGCTCAATTAGTCTCCTCGACATGACCCTTCAACCCCATTCTGTCAGCCCTCGCTCTCTGTTTCTCTCATATCTAGCATCGGTAAGTCACTAGAGTGGAGACAGTGTGCAATTTGAGAAACGCAAACCTTGCAGATTTGGACAAGGACACGGTGGAAAACTTGCTCTCTGAAAGTGTTTGTAACCTCAAGGTTCTTTCAGAGAGCCATTCCAACTCAGTGTCTTGATTTAAATTATCATTCAACAGCCGCTGGTCCATTAGATGTCCTAGACACCCTTATTTCATGTGGAATCTATCAGAAATGCCCTGAGCTGGGTGCTCAAGACACAAGAGTTTTACTGAAGGAAAAGCCTGGAGTCTTTCCTTATGATGTTTGCTCTTATATATTTGTATTAACATTATACACTACATTCAGAAGTTTGGGGTGGATGAGATTTGTAATATTTTTAAAAGAAGACTGCATTTATTTGATCAGAAATACAGTAAAAACTCTAATATTTTGAAATATTATTAGAATTTAAAAGAACTGTTTTCTATTTGAATATATTGTAAAACGTAATTTATTCCTTTGATACAAAGCTGAATTTTCAGCAATGTCACATAATCCTTCAGAAATAATTCTAATATGCTGATTTAACTTTAAGAAACACTTATTATTATTATCAATGTTGAAAACAGGTGTGCTGCTTCATATTTTTGGGGAAGCCGTGATACATTTTTCCCCAAGATTTTCTGATGAATAGTAAGTTCAGAAGAACAGCATTTATTAGAAATAGTAATCTTTTGTTACATTATAAATGTCTTTACTGTCTTTACTGTTAATCAATTTAATGCATCCTTGATGAAAAAAATATTTTTAAAAAAGTTATTTTTAAATGGGTTTAACACTGTATGTTAAAATGTATTTTTATTATTCAAGTTAAAAAAATACGCAAATCTTTTTATGCACTGTCTTGGTCATGTTGAGAAGTATTCATTGGTAAACATTATTCTGAAGAAAAAAATTTAGTTAAAATTAGTTTGTAATTTCTTTATCTTGCTCAGGTGATATCATGTTTCACTCAGAAATAAATACAATTGCAGTATTTAAACATCTGGTGACAATCTATCTGTGTAGTCAGATGTCAAATTTTGTCGAATTTCGAATTTGGAAGTAAAATTCTAATTTCAGATGAATGGGAGAATAAAATGTTTGGAGTAGCTGTGCAGCATATCAAAAATAGAAATGGGGTGTCCGCCAGCCGATGGGGGATATCATCACATCAATAGCACACAGTAGATAATCTAGAATATGTTGATTATAATGGGAGTGACTAGTTTTGTCATGTAGAAATGTTCGACACACATCCAGACATGTAAGAAATGTCTTGATGTTTTGATTCAGACTAAATAAGTCATTTTGAAGATACATGGGTGCGTAGTGCTGTGCTCATCTCTTGTTGCATGAAGTTTAGGCATCATTCATGTGTCCTACAGTCATACATTTGATAAATGTAAAGTTCTTCAGGCATAAATGAAAAATTTCCGATAAAGACTCAAGTGTTAGAACGCTTTCCTCAGGGTTTCCAAAGAGAATGTCTGGGGAAGCTGTTTTATCAGAAACATATAGTTGTTGATATTTTCCTGGTAATATGTTTGATAAAATTGGACTTTTGGGGCTGTCAAGCTTTAAATATGACAAAAAAGCACTATGTAAGTATAATTTCTACTCAGAAACAGCTTAAATTTCTGTTTTTTTTCCTCACACAGAGCTATAGAAAGGCTTCTGAAGATTTGGACAGTTAGGAATATAGTGCACAAGTCTTTTATATGATACTATTATGTTATTTTGTTATTATGTTGTTGTATATTATGTTATTCTTGCCTTTGTTGGTACAAGACAATATAATTTTTGCTGTGGACATGATCATTTTTCAGTGTTGTTTTACTATACATTAAAACTTATAAAGGTAATTAATATGCCTCCTACATATGCATATGGAAAATTATGCATGAATGCCCTGGTAAATATTCATTTAATGTAGAGATTATGCATGGACTCAAAATAGAATAAAAGACATGATGATCAGGGCAATCAGAACATATTATTCATTAAATTGTTCTAGATGTGCAATCATCAAGAAATTTGAGTATATGAAAAAGAAACAGCTGGAGTGCACTTACATTTGATCAAACCTGACTGAATTTGTATTTCTAATGATATTAAAGACATTTTTACTTAAAGGCTTATGTTTAAATGCTTAAAATCAATTTTGTAGACAAATATAAATTGTGCCACATGCCAATTTGTTTACAAAATAAAATTATTGTTTTTTATTAATGGGTGAATTGGACCATATTTGTGAGTTTTAATAGAATTGTCTCTGCATTGAACAGTTGTGTGTGTGTAACTTACTAGGTATTTTTATAGTTAATGTTAAGTGCATGATTGGGTTTAAGTGAAGCTGCCACAGTAAAAGTTAAGTTCACTGCTGCTTTGAGGTCAGGTTAATCAAGTCAGTGAAAATAGAACCAAATTAGACCCTGCTCCTCCTAGAAATGGTAATTTTTGTTGATTACAATGGAAATAATTGCAGTAATTCCACCATTTAGTGAGATTTATGCTTAAAACAAGTGAAAATGCCTGCCTAGAACAAGAAAAAATGCTTTTGGGAAGATTTGATTTAAAATCCACTTTTTAGTGGCTGTCGAGCTCTAAAAATGAGGAAAGGATAAATGAGTGCATTAGTGTGTGATTTAAACCTTCATAAAATAAACATAAGAATAACTTTTATACTTTTAGTAATATTTCAAGATGAACACTTACTGGACTGAAGCAACTAAAGTTTACTTGATTATCCATGCATATTTTCTTTTTTTGAAAAACCAAGTTAAATGTGCTTCATCTAATTCTTCATTGTATTACATTGCATTATGTGTTATATCATTATATCTATATCTATATCTCTATATCTATCTCCCTCCCCCTCTCTCTATATACAGGTGCATCTCAATAAATTAGAATGTCATGGAAAAGTTCATTTATTTCAGTAATTCAGCTCAAATTGTGAAACTCGTGTATTAAAATAAATTCAGTGCACACATACTGAAGTAGTTTAAGTCTTTGGTTCTTTTAATTGTGATGATTTTGGCTCACATTTAACAAAAACCCACCAATTCACTATCTCAACAAATTAGAATACTTCATAAGACCAATAAAAAAAAAAAACATTTTTAGTGAATTGTTGGCCTTCTGGAAAGTTTGTTCATTTACTGTATATGTACTCAATACTTGGTAGGGGCTCCTTTTGCTTTAATTACTGCCTTAATTCGGCGTGGCATGGAGGTGATCAGTTTGTGGCACTGCTGAGGTGGTATGGAAGCCCAGGTTTCTTTGACAGTGGCCTTCAGCTCATCTGCATTTTTTGGTCTCTTGTTTCTCATTTTCCTCTTGACAATACCCCATAGATTCTCTATGGGGTTCAGGTCTGGTGAGTTTGCTGGCCAGTCAAGCACACCAACACCATGGTCATTTAACCAACTTTTGGTGCTTTTGGCAGTGTGGGCAGGTGCCAAATCCTGCTGGAAAATGAAATCAGCATCTTTAAAAAGCTGGTCAGCAGAAAGAAGCATGAAGTGCTCCAAAATTTCTTGGTAAATGGGTGCAATGACTTTGGTTTTCAAAAAACACAATGGACCAACATCAGCAGATGACATTCCACCCCAAATCATCACAGACTGTGGAAACTTAACACTGGACTTCAAACAACTTGGGCTATGAGCTTCTCCACCCTTCCTCCAGACTCTAGGACCTTGGTTTCCAAATGAAATACAAAACTTGCTCTCATCTGAAAAGAGGACTTTGGACCACTGGGCAACAGTCCAGTTCTTCTTCTCCTTAGCCCAGGTAAGACGCCTCTGGCGTTGTCTGTGGTTCAGGAGTGGCTTAACAAGAGGAATACGACAACTGTAGCCAAATTCCTTGACACGTCTGTGTGTGGTGGCTCTTGATGCCTTGACCCCAGCCTCAGTCCATTCCTTGTGAAGTTCACCCAAATTCTTGAATCGATTTTGCTTGACAATCCTCATAAGGCTGCGGTTCTCTCGGTTGGTTGTGCATCTTTTCTTCCACACTTTTTCCTTCCACTCAACTTTCTGTAAACATGCTTGGATACAGCACTCTGTGAACAGCCAGCTTCTTTGGCAATGAATGTTTGTGGCTTATCCTCCTTGTGAAGGGTGTCAATGATTGTCTTCTGGACAACTGTCAGATCAGCAGTCTTCCCATGATTGTGTAGCCTAGTGAACCAAACTGAGAGACCATTTTGAAGGCTCAGGAAACCTTTGCAGGTGTTTTGAGTTGATTAGCTGATTGGCATGTCACTATATTCTAATTTGTTGAGATAGTGAATTGGTGGGTTTTTGTTAAACGTGAGCCAAAATCATCACAATTAAAAGAACCGAAGACTTAAACTACTTCAGTCTGTGTGCATTGAATTTATTTAATACACAAGTTTCACAATTTGAGTTGAATTACTAAAATAAATGAACTTTTCCACGACATTCTAATTTATTGAGATGCACCTGTATATGCAGTAATGCATTTTATGTAAGTAGTCTGTATTTTCTGCAAATATTTGTTTCATATGTCAGGCTTTACAGGGATAATTCTGTTGATCAATGTGTTAATAAATGTTTTGTTTTGATGACTTTTAGTTGTTGAAACAACTCCCCTATTCACACTGGTGGTTTTGATGACTTTATCATTATAAAATGTGGAAAATAGTAATGTTGAATGAATACATAGTGTCTAATCTCTTGCTTGCGTTTCCTCCTCACCTGCCTGTCTTCCTTCCAACCAGAAACCTCATCTTAAACCTCAGCACCCTTTTACAGTAATCGAAACCACTAGTGGAGCACTAAACCTCAGGTTAGACCGAAAACACATCACCCTATACTAGCACCACTGTTCTCCACTTCAGCCTGCGTCGCTTGTGGTCAGGAAGTGGAGAAAAGATAGATGAGGGAAAAACTGGGTGGAGACCCACACCTGTGATGAGGAACTGTGGGTTTTCCAGATCGGCTGCCTCACGTTGGGATGGTGAATAGATGAATTGGGCTGGAGGAGCTGCATTAGGGGCTGTTTGTGGAAGCTGATTGTAGTAAAGCACAGAAGCTGTGCAGCGAGACCCGAGGGGCTGGAGGACAACACTGCCAAGCTTGTGTGAAATGGGTCAAGCTAAATGTTTTAAATATTAAAGCAAATATTGCTGTTCCCAAGGCCCAGCCACACAGTGACGTGCTCTGTCAGGCACAAGAGAGTCATTGATGCCTCTGGCCACGGTGGGGTGTTTTAAGGGGGGTCTCTCACCCCTGGAGGGTCTGTGCACCTCCAGACTGGCTTAGTCAAACAAGCAGGTCTTTTTTAAGAGGAAAATGTTACGATAGCTATCTTTATCCTGTCTGTCCAGGGCTGTTTCTAGCCATTTTGATGCCCTAGGCGAAATCCCTATTAGCCCCCCCCCCCACATCAACTCCCACACCCAAACAAGATAATTAAGATTACAAACAAAATAACATAAAACTGATTATGTAAACACTCAAATCTTAAATAACAACATTGATACATTTACAAATTATATTTGTATATAGGATATATATACAATTTCTTTTTCAGACATCAGTTTCTTGTCACATTCAAATTGGTTGTCATAGTCACGACACTAATTTGTGGAAATTCAGTGCATTGTGAGTTCCACAAATCTGAATGCATTAGGCCTATTTGTAAATTGACTGTTAAGATAAAGCATTTTGCACAGTTTATTATCTGTGATACCATTATAGCAACTGGATGCCTGAATAGCTCTATGTAACAATCCCTAGTTGCTAAGAAATCAAACATAAATTAATTTTATTACATTTGGATTTGGATACATGTTTAGATATTATCAGTGGCTACTTTTTGACTTCATCTGTTTTTTTTTGTTCAATTGTTTTGTTGTTGTTGTGTCAGTTATTGCATTATTATTTCAGTCAAACCTATAAAACCCTTTGTTACCCCAAACTAAATAGGCCTATAAAAGCCTGATCAGTGACATAAAAGTAATCAGAATGCAGCTACTAGTTCTTTTATTACTCATTGACGTGTGAACTTCCCCTTTAAATAACATGACGCTCTGCCCTCTATATGTATGATACTGCTCCCTTTAATCGCTGTTGGAAGTGAATTAATTTTTATTTTTTTGGAAGTGAATTAATTGATTCAGCATTTCAACACTTCCGTAAGGATGCGTTAAATTTGGCAAAGCGGTTTAATAAAGTATGTATTGATCTTATGAATTAGCAAATTTTACTACACCAATATTTTTTAATTGGCTGTAAAAGTTTTATATAGGAATATTACACGACACACTGAACCTTTAACGATGCATTGGTGTAAAAACGGACACATTTTAGACCAGTTTCACATGAAACATGATTTCTCGACTGCCGCAAATACTGCCTAAACAAAATACTGATTTTGTGCACTTTTTATATACCAATATTTTAAATTGGCCTTTGAACTTGCATTGCAAAAAAAGCCTTACCTTGCCAAAGCACTGACAGAACCCATTGATCTAATGGCATTTTTGAGCTCTCCAAATCCAAATGCAAACTTTGCATGCAACAATCAGAGGCAGCAACTGACGGCGCTCTGACCCAGTGGCATACAGGCATCGTCAGAATGACAGTATTCTAGCCCAATGATGTTGGGGGATCCAGTGGGGGCGGCAATCATATTTCAGGGTGTCCTTGCCACACTTGATCACAACCTTGTTAAAATGTAGCACCAGTATGTGCGCTTATTGGTGCCCCCTCCAGCTGGTGACGCTTTAGGCGACCGCCTAGCATGCCTATGCCTAGAACAGTACTGCATCCGGTGGTCCATCTGGTTAGAGCAGAGGTTTTAACACTACTGCTTGTTAAATCTCTACTAATGGAAAGTAAGCATACTATACTTGGGGTTAACAGCTTGCTGTTTGCACTTCTCATATGCATGTATGTGACTCTTTAAGTATAAATTATTGTTTTCCATAAAGTATTTTGTAAACATTAGTTTTTAAAGCTGCTTTAATAAAGTTTTACTTAGCACTTACGAGAGTTATTAGTTAACTTTAAAGTTGTATTTTGTTTACCTGAAATAAGTGTTAATTGAAATGAAATATAAAGAACTTTTTTTATTTAAGCTAGTTGCCAGCTTTTTTTTCATTTAGTTTAACTTGAAGTACTAAAATAACTAAAACTAAAACTTAAAAAAAATGAATAAAAAACTATATATTATATATATATATATATATATATATATATATATATATATATATATATATATGTATGTATATATTAGGGCTGTCAATCGATTAAAATATTTAATCGCGATTAATTGTATGACTGTCATGAGTTAACTCACGATTAATCACGATTAATCACAATTTAATCACACTTTTTTTATCTGTTCTAAATGTACCTTAAAATTAATACTTTTTTAAGTTTTAATACTCTATTGACATGGGCATGGACAAATATATGTTTATTATTAGTGAAACCGTAGTTAATCTAGAGCATGAAGACTGGACTTGTTTCAAAGGTCAAAGATGTTTTTCAAAGAACTTGTTCATGTCTATTACACACATGAAAAAGAACATAGAAATACCAGATTCCCATTACTTCTCTTTATTTGCACTGAGCAATTGACTTAGACAAGCCTGTTTACATTTTCACACTACAGGGCAGCTCACTTCTTTCTGAACATGCTAAATGTACATTTATTATTTATTATTACATTTGTTTGCCTCTCTGTGCCCACATACTGTATTTTGATGCAGCTAAATTCTCAATAAAACTGGTTTCATTGATATATATTTTTTCATAGATATATTTCTGTTGTCAGATAACGGAATGAATATAAAATAGTGACTGAAACGCGACCCATTAAGACTCTACCTTCCAAGATGTTAATCTGCACAAAAATCCTGATAATCGAGCCGCCGTCTGATGAAATCAAATAGCCTAAACTTAAGATAAAGACAATAGCTGTTCTGTGATCTCAGCTGTACTTGCATGTAAAATTAGAGAAGCAACATAATATCGGTTTTAAGCAGCACTATGTAAGTTTTGGCGCTCTAGCGGTTAATAAACAGAACTGCACGCATCCGCGGAAGAACATTCTAACCGGAGCTACTTCTCTAAGTTATGTGTAGGCGATTCACGCAGGTATGTGTTACTCCGCAGCGGTGGAAGACCAGACCAGGCTACAATAGTCCAAAAATAAGCACTTATTATAAGTGTACAGTAGTGATTCGGGATAAGACAAAAACGCGGTTTGGAAGATGAATTCATGATGTACTCGCTCATTATATGCATTTTGCAAATTCTGAACACAGAAAAAGTTACATGCTGAACAGAGCAGACGCAGAGAGAGAGAGAGAGAGAGAGAGAGAGAGAGAGAGAGAGGAGAGAGAGAGAGAGAGAGAGAGAGAGAGAGAGGAGAGAGAGAGAGAGAGAGAGAGAGAGAGAGAGAGAGAGAGAGAGAGAGAGGAGAGAGATGAGAGAGAGAGAGAGAGAGAGAGAGAGAGAGAGAGAGAGAGAGAGAGCTTGTGTGATGTACAGTACCGGCTAGTCTCAGAAAACTAGATAAGGTTTGGGAAAAAACTAAAGATTGGTTGCTAGGCTCTTTTTTGAAAAAAAATAAATAAAATAAATAATAATAATAAAAAAAATAAATAAACAAAAAGTTGCTAAAGGGGTCTGAAAAGTCGCTAAGTTGGCAACACTGACAGCATCTCCATCCATTTCTCCAACCACGGGTTAGGCCACGGCTCAAACAGAAAATGCGGCGCTTGTGTTAATTGCGCGTTAATAAAATTAGCGCCGTTAAAATGAATTTGGGTTAACGCGTTATTAACGCGTTAACTTTGACAGCACTAGTATATATATATATATATATATAACAAAACTCATAAAAATGACAAACTTTAACTAAAATTAAACAGAAAATATAAAATAAAATTCAAAATATTAATAAAATCAGTAATAGTATCTTGATAATAAAATAATAAAAATGACAAACTTTAACTAAAATTAAACAGAAAATATAAAAATAAATATAACTGTAAAGATAACTATAAACACTCTGAAAGTATGCTTGAATTAAAAATAGTGCGGTGTGGCCATTTTTAACTTGAATGCATGAGGTGTCATTCACTTCCAGTTATTTTAGCCACACAAAACCAGTCCATTATGCTGCTTGATAATGCATTGCAAACTGGTATTCATATTATTTTAATTCATTATAATAATCATAAACACATTAGCAGCCACCTAGAAATATGCTAACAAGCATTCAGAACACCTTCTGGCAACCATCGCAAACACCCTGGCATTATATTTGTGTGTTGTAGAGCTATAGGTTTAACTCTAAATGTGTTTAATGCATTCCTTACGGATATCATCGACTGCTGTCAGAGTGTGAATTGCAGTGAAACGTACAACTCTGTGGTCGAGATTCACACTTTAGACGTCGGTATTCCCAAATTAATTTGCGAGTTGTTTGACATTATGGTGTGTGTTGATGAGTTTAAAGTGATGAAGCCACACAGATGAGTTATGGCATGTTCTCTAGCAATGTAAAATATGTCTAGATGATTCTAACAAAGTATTTCTTAAACAATTAACATGCTGTATGTGTGTTCACTGATTTAAATGAATACCTTAAAAGGAACATTCTGGCCTCATAATATTGACTTTTCTTTTGTGGAACACAAAATGGAGTAGTTTTTTAGTTTCAGAGATAACTTTAGTAATATTTTGAAGTTGTTTTAGTTTTAATAAAATGTAAAAAATTATTTTAATAATAATTATATATATATATATATATATATATATAATATATATATATATATATATATATATATATATATATATATATTTTTTTTAGTTAGGTTAGTTCTAATAATTTTGTTGTATGTTTTCAGTTTTCATTATTTATTATATATTTTATTAATTTTATTTCAGTTTTAGTTTCAGTTATTTTAGGACATCAAGTCAAAATAAATTTAAAATGAGAAAATTCAGTTAATGTTTATTTTATTTTAAATAACAAAAAAAATTTAATGGTTTTAGTTTTAGTTACCTGTATCAATAATAACCCTGAAAGCAGGAGATATTTTGTGAAATGTCCAAGCTACTATTTTCATGACGTGAGAATCACTGCAGTTTGACATCAGATGTCAAATCTTGCATATCTTGTCCACATAAAGTTTACAGTTCAGTCTGTTTTATATACAAATCTATTTCAGAAGACACGAAATATAGTGCTCAAGTCATATGGACTACTTTTGTGATAATTCTGTGGTGTCCTTTGTGGAGCTTGACAGATCACGTTGTTCTTTTGTTGCATGGATGTTATTTAGAGCATCTCCTTCAGCATTCAGTGAAAGTCATATGGACTTTGAATGACATGAGGGTGAGTAAACGATGACAGAATTTTCACTTTGGGTGAACTGTTTTTTTTAAATAAGACATGAATCATACTTCCAGGCAGTGACCTGTCAAAAGTTGTGGACGGGGCCATTTTTTCCCCTTCCAAATGTGACATAAAGTTTCCTATGTGCATAGGAACAGTAAGTTTAGTGTGTGATTTCACTAACGAGGGCAGGAAAACTATGCATCTGTTTTCACAGGGGAGGAAAAACAGCGCTGCATTCATGACGTCCAAATAGCTGGTCCCAAAAGTCGTAAGTTCGATCCCAGGTCGTGTGACCCATGAACGGTAGAGTTTCTGAGATCTCCAATCATCACAGTGCTCTTGATTGAGGCACTTAACCCCACTTTGCCCCAGGAGGGGGACGGTCCCCTACTATTAGCGTACCGCAAATCGCCTTTGAATGAATAGCATCTGCACACCCAACGTTCTTGAGCTTTCTCTTCACCGCACGTTCACCTTCCCAGTCCACATCTGTCTCAATCCTACTGAAATTGGTTTAACATAACTCTTTCTGCTGGGGCGTCCCACTGTTTTGTCTGTTTTTGAAGTGTTGCAAAGGAAGATGAATGACGCTCTCGCTGATGGCTTTAAAGGTTAAGAAAATGTTCAGAACAGCGGAGCTATTAGTCTCCTGTGCTTGGACGGACCCTTGAAGGGGCCGTTGACTTCCTCCTGAGATGTGGATATGATCTATGTGTGCGGGTAATTGCTGTCGTGTTTGTTGTGTCCGACAGGTCAGGCTTGGGCCTCGTGCTCTTTTTCTCCCATCAGCCATCTGGTTTCAGGACTGACATTTCATTCTGTCATTTAGTTGACTTGTGCAGAGCTACAACTAATGATTAAAGCAGGGTATTGACACAAATGTCAGGATTCGATTTGATTAATTTCTCAATTTCTCAAGGTTAACAAACATTCAATTTCTCAAGGTTAACAAACATTTAAATTGCATATAAGGCAATTTAAAAAAAATTAACTAATAACTTTCAATGATATAATTATGTTTCTACTCCAATTAGTATTTTGAAATATGAACATTTAAACAGTGGCTGTAATAAAAACTTGTTTTCATGGTGCATTTATTCAAACATACATTAAATATTGAAGTACAGTTTAAGTAAAAATATGATGAATATGTATTATAGTGCGTATATTTAGCAAAATGTTCCTCTCCACAGTTTATTTATCTAAGCTAACTATCAAGTTTATGGACACTGAATGGCTTTTCTGAGGTAACGTTACATGACACATTGTTTACAAGGTGTTTTATTGATGTCAATCAAAATTTAAATTTTATAATAAAATTGCCAGAATTCCATTTCAAAAGTATTATGTTTCATATCAAAAGTAACAAAACACAAAGCTTATTGTGATTTATTGAATGAGCTGCTACTAGATGAGAATAGATTAAAATTTTGAAATTTATATAACAATTTTTACTATTTTGATAAGCGATTAATCTGTTGGTTGAATGTCAATTTGTATTGGATGAAAAAATCCAAAATAATTAATTATTAAAAAATAATAATGTTAATTAAAAAATAAATTAATTTTAATCCATTATTTACATTTGGAAATTTTGAAAATGTGAAAATTTGGAATATCTGGAAGTGCAAATGGTATTGAAGAGATACAGCAGTGTGGAGAATATAGATTATGGGCCAGTTTTACTAAACAGGGCAAATTAGCGTGAGAGCACAATTCCAAAACAGCACTGATGGGCGTTGACATTTCTGCGGATGATTTACTAACAACGTGCAAATTAAATAAGGTCAGGCGCAAAAATAACTGTCCACGCCTTTTCAGCGCTAATTCGTCACTGCGCGTCTCTAGTAAATCCTGACTGTACTATTTTAACGCCAAAAGACGGTTTGCGCTTGCGCAAGCTGTTAGTAAATCTGGCCCTATGTGCACTATACACTATGCAAATTAGATTATGCTTTTTAAGTTAATTTTGTTATTTTTCTGGTCCTCTTTTTGTCTATGTCTCTTTCTTTCTGTATGGATTTAATTTGCTTTATTAATACTTTTGTGAAGAGATCACTTGCTACTTTTTCTCCAGTGGGGGAATTCTTGTTATTTTCTCTTATCTTTTTCCTCTCTCCTCTGTCTCTTTCTCTCTGTCTCTGAGGAATCGTAGGCTGTGTTGTTACTGTATGAACATCTCTGTGTCTCAGGAGAGTTTTTTCCTCTCTGGCAGAGCGCTCAAATCTGGCTGAATCCCAACTGAGGCTTGAGGAATTCTCTAAATCATTCGCTCTCACCTCCTGTTTTTATTTTGCTCGTTCTCCAGAGGAGGATTTTATTGCTCAGCAGTTGCTCTTTCACAGCTCAGGAGACTTGGGAGTTCACAGTTACATTTTATTTATTTATCAACTTCATTTATGATGTTTCTCCAATCTCCATAGGGGAAATAAAAATAGATACAAATGAGGCAATCGTTGACATACAGTATGATTATAGAGCTATAAAATGAATGCAAAATCTGTATTTTGGTCTTGTCAAGATAATTTTAACTACTTTTTTGTAGGATTTATCAAATTTAGTGAGAAACCTATCCATAGTTCTATAGTTTATGCCAGTGATTCCCAAACTTTTTTGCCAGCCAAAAAAAATTTATCTAAAATATTTATTTGAAATCTCAGTATCTCAGATTTTATGTTAGTATTTCAATAATTTGACAGCATATTTGTTTTTTCACAGTTATCTGATTTTGGTTAATGGTCAGGTAAACAAATAAAATATAATGTATATGATGTATTTTATTTTGATTTTTGAAGTTTTTATTGTGAAAATTCTTATTTTCCCATTTTTATAATTTGATTTATTATTAAATTATAGCTCACAAGCCACTGCAGTTCCCTCATTTGCAAATCATAGTTTGGGAAAACCTGTTTTGTGCAATGGATTTTGCAAGTAAAATGTTCTTGTTTTATTTATGTTTAGACATTTTTGCTAGAAAATATGACAAAAATACTAATTAGAGAATGATTTCTTAAATAGCATGATGCAAAATGTTAAAGGGTTACTCCACCCCAAAATGAAAATTTTGTCATTAATCACTTACCCCCATGTCGTTCCAAACCCGTAAAAGCTTCGTTCGTCTTCAGGAACACAATTTAAGATATTTTGGATGAAAACCGGGAGGCTTGTGACTGTCCCATTGACTGCCAGGTAAATTACACTGTCAAGGCCCAGAAAAGTATGAAGGATTTTGTCAAAACAGTCCATCTGCGGTCAGTGGTTCAATCTGAATTTTATGAAGCGATGAGAATACTTTTTGTATGCAAAGAAAAAAAATAATGACTTTATTCAACAATTCGTCTCCTCTGAGTCAGCGTAGCACCATTTTGGAGAATATCTGCTACACGTATACGTTTTCTACATATATTTACACTTTGATTTGAACGAAAAGAGCGTATCCTTGTGGTGCGGCTGCATACGCATTTTGCGTCCAGCGGATTCTCCAAAATGGCGCTATGCTGACACAGAGGAGACAAATTGTTGAATAAAGTCGTTAAAGTTGAATAAAGTCTCGTCGCTTCATAAAATTCAGATTGAACCACTGACAACAGATGTTTTGACAAAATCCTTCATACTTTTCTGGGCCTTGACAGTGTAATTTACCTGGCAGTCAATGGGACAGTCACAAGCCTCCTGATTTTCATCCAAAATATCTTAAATTGTGTTCCGAAGACGAGCAAAGCTTTTACGGGTTTGGAACGACATGGGGGTACGTGATTAATGACAAAATTTTCATTTTGGGGTGGAGTAACCCTTTAATGCTTTAATACATGTTGAGATCTCTGACTTTTTATTGATTTCTTTGGCACTTTTAGTTGTGGCATGCAAGATTGCTAGGATCTATTTGTCAGGAGACACATCTGCAGAAAACTTCAGCAAAAGGCTTCCATTTAATCGCCATTTAATCTCACATGCAAGTTTGAGTTTGACTGAAAGATCTCCTTTTTTCCACCTTGCGTATGGGTCCTCATCATGAGTTCCTCAAAAAGAAGATGGACTAAATCAACTGGCCTCCTGATGCTGTGCTGTCTTGTGATCACAGCCATCAGACTGACCACAGGAGCTCAGAAATGAACCGACAGCACTGTGAGGTGCACATAAAATGAGTTCAAATAACCTAAAATACATATCAAAAGACTCCTGTACTCATCTCAGAAATACTGCGTGCTCTAACACTGAGACGTTATATTTGACAGAAATAATATTTTTATTTTTAATTTAGTTTGAGTTAGCTTTCCAGAAGTTTTACCTTATTTCCCCATCTATTTCAATCCGGCTTTCTTTCACAAACACCCACATTCAGTGCCTGCAGAGAAGATATGGCACATATCAAGCATACTGCTTGTGTTTATAAAGAATGATTGTGAAGAATTAAGTCAAATCAGTGAGAGCAATGGCAAGTGGAACGAATAAAGTGTCTAAAAAATGTGTGCTGAATTGAGATGATTACAGCATAAGTCATGTATTTCACAGTGAACCATCATGTTGGCTAAATCTGTTTTGTGTTTCTTCATCCAGTGCTCCAGCATGACTTATGGTACTGGCATCTGTTCAGACATGACATGTTCATAGTGAACCCCTCGAGAGGGAACACACCCGTGAGGGGCGGAGCCAAGACTAATTAACACCAGACTATCTCGATGCTGAACACTAACATGCTGTACAACTCTTTTGTTTTGAAACTTTCTTTTGTTTTTGTAGTATTCCTCTCCTTTGTGATTAAATTTGTGTTTCCGAGGCAAACTCGGCCTATCTGAATGGAAATTCATGACAAATTAGTTGGTCACTCTGTGTGTGTATTTTAGTTTCATATTCTATTCTATTCTATTCTATTCTATTCTATTCTATTCTATTCTATTCTGATGTTTTTGTTTGTTTCATATTCTTTCATATGAAACATAAATTTCCATGCAGGTCCGGGCTGATTTATGCTGCTAAGTTTTGGTTTGGAAATGGTTTATGCTGGTTAGTATTGTTTTGGCACTAGTTTGGGCTGGTTTAGTGCTGGTTGGGACTGGCATGATGCTTGTCTAACTGGTGCTAACCAGCCTAGCCATGTTGTTCACCAGCAAAACATAAAACTGGTGAAACATCATGGTGCTTTGTTGATTAGACTAGTAAAGCAACAGGTTGTTGTTGGTTAAGTTGGTAAACTGAGATTTTGCTGGTTTGGTACTAGTTATGGCTGGTCAGTGCTGGTCAAACTGGAGGATGAGCAAAGCCATGCTGTCCATTAGCAAAAAAGCATGGTCTTCCAGGCTGGTTGACTTTCTGGTTAAATCAGTAAATCAGAGGGTTTTTACTAGTTAAGATGGTCAGGTAATGTGATTTTGGTGCTTGTTGGCTGGTTTATGCAGGTTAGTACTAATCATGAGCTGGTTCATTCTCATTTAGGGTTAAATAGTACTAGTTTGGTGTTTGTTATGGCTAGTTAGTAATGGTCAAGCAGGGGTGCGTTTCCCAAAAACAGCTATGGTCGCAAATTCTGTCATTACCAATGGAATTCATTGGAAATAACAACCATAGTTAGCAGGGCTGGATTGGTAATCGGGCATACCGGGCATTTTCCCGGTGGGCCGACGCACTTAAGGGGCCGACAGAATGTTTTTTGTTTCTAATTTTTTATTTATTTTTTTTGCCAAGGACCATCACGCAGGGACAGCGAGCAGCCAGTGGCCCATTGGTTTGTCTCCTGTATTGACAGACAGCGTAAACCACCCAATCACAATGCGCTATAGATGGAGCAATGAAGTATTTTGCTCCGACTATATAAAGATCGCTTCACCCCAACTTCTTCCTCGTCGGCTTTTCCTACGTTTTCACAGCAGCTTTATCAAGAACAGGCTTGCTCTGCAAGTGATGAGGGCCAAAGAGCCAGGCAGGAGGAGGAGAGGAGAGGAGTTGAATCGGTAAAGTGCTTGATAGGGACTCGCAACGGAGGCAGGCATCTAACCTATCCTAATGTGTGTGCACGCCATGAGTGTAGAATACGCAAACATTTTTTAATAAAACGTAACGTCGTCCCCTGCGATTTTTTTTTTTTTGTCAAGTCAAGTGTGTTCTTAGAGGTTTCCATGTGCCAATGCGAATATATCTAGATTTAAATAAAAAAAGACACAATATTGTCAGACCTGACGTTTTATTCTTATCCAAAACAACTAGATGCAATAATAGGCTACATACTACCAGTCTAGAGTTTTTGAACAGTAGCCTAAGATTTAGAATGTTTTTTTTAAAGAATTCTCTTATGCTCACCAAGCCTGCATTTATTTGATCCTAAATACAGCAAAAACAGTATAATGTGAAATATTTTTACTATTTAAAATAAATGCTTTCTATTTGAATATATGTTAAAATGTAATTTATTGCTGTGATCAAAGATGAATTTTCAGCATCATTACTCCAGTCTTCAGTGTCATATAATCCTTCAGAAATCATTCTAATATGCTGATTTGCTGTTCAAGAAACATTTTTACATATTATTATTATTATTATTGTTATTATTATTATTATTATTATTATTATCAATAGTATATATTTTAAAAAAGTAATTTTTTTTCTGGATCCTTTGATGAATAGAAAGGTCCAAAGATCAGCGTTTATCTGAAATAAAAAAGCTTTTGTAACATTACACACTACATTCAAAAGCTTGGAGTCAGTATATATATCACATTTTATTATTGGGTGATTCAAAACACAGATGTTTTACCAGCTAAGAAGTTCAGCACTTTTAGAGTTTCATCCCCCTATCTGATGTGAGCATAAGTATTGGAACAGTTGCCTCACAGGTCTTTCTAAGTGATCAGCTGTGTCCTGTTGCATTAATTCTTCAGATATTAAGAGCAGGGAATGTGTCGTATCAGTTATATCCATTACTTCTGCATTCTGAATCTTGCATTTGATGATGACACACACAAACCAGGATGAAGATGAGGGAGCTGACTTTGAGAGAAAAGCAAGAAATTTGGATGCTAAAAGAAAAGAGGAAGTCAATTATAGCTATAGCAAAAACAAAGGGCATGGAGAAATCAAGAGTTTGGAAACCACCAGCGACACCAGCGACACCATCAACTACTGTTGTTTTCTCAGCCGATCAGGTAGTTGTTACCTGATCGGCTGAGAAAACAACAGTAGTTGATGACAGACAAATCATAAAAGCTGTGGAAATGAATCCTAAACGACGTGTCTGTAAAATCACCAACAACTTCCAGAAAGCTGGGGTGATGCTCTGACAATCTACTGTCCTCAGGAGACTTTGACACAGAATTACAGATGCTACACAGCAAGATGCAAACCTCTGACCAGCACCAAAAATATAAAGGCAAGATTAGAGTTTGCAAAAAAGCACAAAGGTGAGCCAGAAGAGTTTTGTAACTGTGTTTATGGACCGATGAGACAAAGATGAACCTTTATCTAAGTGATGGGAAAGCAAAAATGTGGAGAAAAAAAGGGAACTGCAAAAGATCCCAAGCATACAGCCTCATCTGTAAAGCATGGTGGAGGTGGTATGGTGGCATGGGCATGTATGGCTGTCTCTGGAACAGGCCTTCTCAACTTTACTGATGACTTAATGTATGATGACAGTAGCAGAATGAATTTGGAAGGGTACAAAACCATCTTGCCTACCAATATTCAAGAAATACCACCAGATTCATTGGGAAGTGCTTCATATTGCATCAGGACAATGACCCAAAACACCCTGCCAGTTCAGTCAAGGAATTTATAAGGGCAAAGAAATGGAAAGTCTTAGATTGCCCAAGTCAATCTCCAGATTTAAATCCGATTGAACATGAATTTCACCAGATGATGAGGAGAGTAAAGGCAGAAACTCCCCAAAACAAGCAACAATTGGAATTGGCTGCATTAAAGGCTGGGGAAAGTATTTCAAAGGATGAGTCCAAGAGTCTGGTGATGTCTATGGGTCACAGACTCACTGCTGTGATTGTGCGCAAGGGATCTGCAACTAAATAATAGCTTTTAATCTTTTATATCTGCCTTATGTTCAACTGTCCCAATACTTATGCTCACATCAATGAGTGGGATGAACTCTAAAAGTGCTGTTCTTTTTATTTGGTAAAACATGTATATGTTGAAACGGCTAATAATAAAATGTGACATTCTGTAGTTTTGTCTCATATTCATTTTTTAATCATATTTGCAAATGTCTTGACTCCACAGCCAACAGAGCAATTTTGTCTTTACTGTTCCAATACTTATGGAGGGGACTGTGTATATATATATATATATATATATATATATATATATATATATATATATATATATATATATATATAGTTCTTGCTGGTTAAGATAATGTGATTTTGGTGCATGGTTTATGCTGGTTAATTCTAATCTGGAGCTTGTTCATTCTGGTTTAGGCTTAAGTAGTACTGCTTACTAGGTCTGCAACAAACGATTATTTTGATAATCGTTTAATCTAACGATTATTAGAATGATTAATCGATGATTATTTCACTGATTAATCAGTAGACATTGACTGATTATTCAGCTTTTGCAATTAGTTAAAATGTTGAGTTATGCATATTCTAACAAATATATAATGGTAATCACTTCAGCTTTTGAAAGTCATATTATGTAATTACAATTATTACAATTAATTTATACAATTAATTTATGCAAATATATATATTTGGCACACAAAATAGATGACCGACAGAGAAACTCTCTCATTCACCATGTAATTAGCTATATGAAAAAGTAACTGAATGACACCATTCTGCCTTACATCTCCTTTTGTAAGTCATATGGATAAGAAACAAAATAAAGGTGATAAGACGTTTTATTTTTGGATAAACTCTTTTTTTTCACAAAATAATCTCTCTTAAAATACCTTATAGGGTTATGATAATCAAAACAGTCCTGAGCTAGATCAAACTTTGATCTTTGCAAACCAAACTATCACTTTAATGAAATAATTTTTTTCCCACTAATAAAAATATTTTATCACTAGCTAGCTCCACACTGGAGAGCTGCTTTATTACAGAAAATCAAGTTGTAATTCTAACTGAAATCGACACTGACTCTGGTTCTTCATGTTTAATACTGTAAAGCTGCTTGATTTAAGGCTATCTATTGCATAAAGTACTATATAAATAAATGTGACGTGACTGGACTTTACTGCAGAGCTCGTGCAAACATCCATATTGCTGTAATCAGATGCGTTTTTAACTTATGCTTTCACACCGCTGTCAGTTTTTGTTGTGTTTCTTTCATTATTGAGAGGACAGCGCAGCATATATTTACATATTCATCCAAACGCCGCTCAGCAGCTTCAGGTTTGTTCGGCTGCGTTTGCTCTGAAGCGCTGTGTGTTCTTCTCTCGAATTGCATCCAGGAGGGCTGAATTACAGTCTTACGCTACAGCGCCACACTGGTCAAACCACATTATTGCAGGCTCTTACATTAGGTCATATGAGATCAAACGATTACTCAACAACAAAAATATTTGTCGACAATCTTTTATTTTCGACGTTGTCGTTAATGTCAACTAACCGTTGCAGCCCTACTGGTTACCGCTGGTTAGTGCTGGTCAAGCTAGAGGATAAGCAAAACCATGCTGTTCCACAGCAAAACAGCATAGTCAGAATATTCTGGTTAAATCAGCAAAGCAGAATGTTCTCTGTCATTAAGCTGATAATTAGAGATCGACCGATATATCGATTTACCGATATTTTTCCCGATTTTTAAGCATTTAACCATTATCGGATAACGGTTTTGTAATATCGGTTTCACCGATAAACGGCGCCATCTTGTGGGTGTTTTGAGAATTCCGCGCAGGATTGCCATTGCAGCGCGTCTGTGGGGAGACGAGACAACAACAACGGTGTGCACAGGTACTTGATTTGCTGTAGTTAGTAAACTTTATTTAACATAACAGCCATTAATGCACAAATTAGATGTATTACATAAATGCCTGATATGCAGTTTATATAGCTTGGCTCTAAGAAATAGAGACGAACTCACGGAGTCAAGTAAGATAATCCGTCAGTCTGTCCCAATAAAGACATAACTTTGCCTGAATTAAACAATATGCAGCCATGAATGAGCGCATGTTGTGCTGAATTTAATTCTCTCTCTGCTGTCTATGCTCATCATTAGTCTCGTGAAGTCGGAGTCACGTAGGCTAATTCGTCAAGTCCTCTCCAAATAAAGACGTAACTTTTCATGAATTAAAAAATACAGCCATGAATGAGCGCATGTTGGAAATAAAAGCGCTGAATTTAATTCTCTCTCTGTTGTATATGCTCATCATTAGCCTCGTGAAGCCGCTTTCATATTGCTGTTCACTCAGCGGTTGATACTCAGGAAATGCTTCAGCACGGCCACCGCATTTAACTTTTAACAATATTCACTTGTTTAAAACACGCTAAATTATATTAACATTTACCATATAACCATTATTTCGTTAATAAACATCTAAATAAATACATCGCTATGGAAATTAATTATTTATTATCTCCGTGAGCGATCGCAATTTGAGTAGGCTATAGTTCTGTGTAAATGCATAGATAAACCGCACTGTCAGCAGGCATTTCATAATCTAGAATGACAAAAACATATTAATAATTCTGATATAACATACCAGTTGAGAAATGCAATAAAACACAATGTTTTGTTTGTTATATTTCAATATTCCAGAGAATATTATTCAGTGAATTAACATTATCCAGTGAATTATTCTTCACTCTTTAGCCTATTAAACAGCTTATAAACCTAAAATTGTAGTTTAAAATGAAGTTATGACTCCTGTCCTTTATTTATTTTCTCCATTTGAAAATGAGACATTCTACATTTATTTTGCTTATTGTTAAAATCAGTGTTGCCGCTGATGCTTGTTATAAATAAAATGTTTTTGTTGTTGTAATATGATTAAATTTACAACAAATATTAAGATTAAATTTAACATAAAAGACTGTTAATTTTCAACCTTTTTTTTTATTATTTTTTTTTTTAAGATGACTGAAAGGAGGAAAAGCCAAAATGAAGTATGGACTTACTTCACTTATTTATTTATTTACTTTATAACAGTAAATAATTATCGGTTCTGCATATCGGTTATCGGGCACATAAACATGCAAATAATTGGTATCGGTATCGGTTACAAAAAATCAATATCGGTCGATCACTACTGATAATATGCATGAAGCAAAAGGTTCTTGCTGGTTAAACTGCTCAGTTAATATGATTTTGCTGGTTTAAGAGTTTGGTGGCTGGTTTATACTTGCTAGTAATCTATAACATTCTAATTTAGGGTTAAGTAGCACTGGTTTGTTGCTAGTTATCGCTGTTTAGTGCTGGTCAAGCTGGAGGACAACAAAACCATGCTGTCCCACAGCAAAACAGCATAGTCAGATTATTCTGGTTACATCAGTAAAGCAGAAGGTTTTTGCTGTTTAAGCTGATCAGCTAATGTGATTTTGCTTATTTAAAAGTTTGCTGGTTGGTATATGCTGGTTAGTGCCAATCCTGAGCTGGTTCATTCTGGTTTAGAGTTAAGTTAGTACTGGTTTAGTGCTGGTTATGGCTGGTTTAGCTGTTGGACGAGCAATGCCATGCTGTCCAACGGCAAAAATCATGGTCTTTCTGTTCAAGCTTGTTGACCTGCTGGTTCAGTCAGTAAAGCAGAAGGTTCTTGCTGGTTAAGATGGTAAAACATTGGTCTTGCTGACTAACAAGTGTGAGCATGCCAGTTTTAAAAAGCAAGATAGAATAATAAAGTTACACAATTAGTGTATCATGTTTTCAAGTCAATCTGTCTGTTTTGGTTGTATAGTACCATGTTTTTTAAGCTTTCAGCTCAGCTAAACTGACCAAATTCTCCCTGGTGTAGTTGAGATATCTTTTGACTCTTAGCAAACCTTGTTACGTTGTGAATCTAGCACAACTCTTGCATAAAATATCATCCTTTCCCTCATTCACCTCAGAGAATAAATGAATGAATAACTCATTACAATCTGCTGAATTAAGCGACTCAGTTGAATGGAGCCACAAATGAATGGATGAATGAGTGAGTGAATTGATTGATCAATTCAAGAGAAAGTCATACAAAAGTTGAACTCTAAATCAACCGCCCCGTTGCGTATTGTGTTTTTGTGTGCGACGGGGGCCTGGAGATGGAGGGAACCAGAATAATGACAGAGGGGACTGAACATGTTTCTTGATCTCTTTTTACCTATTCTCACTGTGAAATGTCAAATTTCAATTGATTGAAAGGAAAATTAAAGCTGTATTATGGGATGTCGTGGGGGGAGGGGTGCTGTTGCCACAGAAACTAGACCACTGCTTCTCAAAGTGCTGTTCTCAGCTAATGAGTAAGCAAAGGTCTCATGTCAAATATACAGTGGCCCCAAAAAGTATTTGGACACTTAAACATGCCTGAATGTCAATGCATTAAACTACAAAATATCAACCCAAATGGCATTTATTTTAAAGGAAAAAGTATATTTATTTAGGAGAACATTTCACAGACGTGTCAAGTTTTAAGTGTTTCAAAGCTTAGTCAGGGATGATGCATCTGTAATTTGACATGAATGGAAATGTGAATGATGTTCAATCGATTGTATTTTTTTGAGGTTTTAGGTCATGTTTAGGCATATTTTAGTGTTTTATTGACTCAATCTACACTAAATTACATAACAGTACAACTCATTGAACAGACGGTATTTGCGTACTTGACTGCCATGTTTTTATAGTCAAATTACATAAATATGGCATTTAAGATAACATATTATAGCTGGGCAATTATATATTCACAAAATATTCACAGTGATTTAAGTGTGTTTTTAAACCTGTTTCACTCGTTTAAACTTTTGCCAGTAGCAAAAATGGCATTGCAGTGATTTCTTTGAACCAGATCAAGCTGTCAGTTTCAGTAAAGTGATGTAGTTCATTTGCATCATCTCTCAAAAGTTCACAGCAGTGCTTTGCATTTTACATTTCAAGGGAAATGCACATACGATACTGTTCAAAAGTTTAAGGTTAGTAAGATTTTTTTGACAGAAATTAATACTTTTATTTAGCAAGGATGCAGTAAAATTATGAAAAGTGACAGTAAAGACAATATTTATTTTACAAAAAGGTTCTATTTCAAATAAATTATGTTCTTTTGAACTTTATAGACATCAAAGGATCCTGAAAAAACGTATCAGTTCCTAAAAAAATGCAAACATTGATAATCAGAAATGTTTCTTGAGCAGCAAATCAGCTTATTAGAATGATTTCTGAAGGATCATTTGACACTGAAGACTGGAGTAATGATGCTGAAAATTCAGCTTTGAATCACAGGAATTAATTACATGTCAAAATATATTCAAACAGAAAGAGTTATTTTAAATTGTAATAATTTTTCAGACTTTTACTGTTTTTATTGTATTTTTGATCAATTAAATGCAGCCTTAGTGAGCAGAAGAGACCTATTTCAAAAAACAAAACAAAAAAACAACTTTTGAACGATATTTTAATATTAATTAAGATTAATGTTAATTAAGGCAAAAAGTACAATGACATTTGTGAAACGTGAGTGAATCTTTTTGATCAATGAACACCTGTGTGATTTTATCATTTTTGCTTCATGTTTTTGGTGAGTTTTAGTGGATTTATGAAGAAAAAGCATAGAGAAGACTACAGTGTTTGAGCACAGATGATGTGCTGTGTTCTTATTTTGTATTCGACATTTTCAAGCATAGCATCAGTGTTGAAATACTGGAGCTGCCGTAAGCATCTGAGGTGCACCAGTCTGTTTGGGAACAATTAGAGGAATTTTAACCCCTTCGTTCCCCGCGTGAGCTCGTCACACATGCAACACACACACACACACACATTCTCGTGCTCCGCCGTCGTGCCCCCTGCAGCCTCCCTCCATTGAGAAAGTTAACAGTTTGTTTTTCACAGGGCTGAATGCTTCACTGCACACATTACCGAAGCCCCTTCATCTCCCCTCTTTCCTCAGGACGCAGCCCGTCCGCGAGAGGCTGACTAAAATGATTTCTCTCTCTCTCTCTCTCTCTGTCTGTAAGGATTGCATTAAACAGATCTGAAGTCTATCGGATGCGCTCCTCTGGAATGAGCCCTTGCTGACACCTTCTTCCTGGTGAGTACACTCTTTCTGTCCTCATCTGTCCATCCGTGGACAAAACTATCCACTTCCTGTGAGTCTTTTTATCTTGTTGCACTGTGCTTTCCTTTCTTCTTTTTGCCCTGAGAGCAATTTTGCCCACATGTCTTCCCTCCCCTCGTGTCCATCCCGTATCTTTTCCAATTTCATCCTCTCTCTCCGCGCTCCATCCCGTCTTCCCTCTCTCTCTCTGTCCCCTCCCTCTCTCCGTGTCTTTGTTGAGGTATGCTGATAAACAGTTTGGCCATCATCTCCAGACCTACCCCATTGTGTGTCCAATTTTCTTTGTTCTCTCAGCCTGTGGCGTTGGCCTCTCTGTGTGCGTGTGTGTGTGTGTTTGTGTGTGTGTGTGACTGACCACTTCAAGTGTGTCTGTGTTTGTCTGAATAGATGGAGCTACTATGCAAGAATTTAGCCATATTGTCCATATTGTTACAGCATTTTGATTGTTTTTGTGTCTGTCTGTCTGTCTTTTTCTCAGTTCTGTTCAGTTTCATTTCAGTTAATCTGTTTTTGTTGTCATTGGAGTTAATCTTGTCATTTCTGTGTGCTTATTCTGTATATTTCTCATAACTGATTTTAGATTAGTTATTTTTACTTGGTGTAATTCTTTTTTCATTTCAGTATGATTAAATTAGTCTTTGTTGTCATGACAGTTCATTTTGTTGTTCTGTTCTATCTTTGTGTCCCTGTTCTGTTTCTCTCTCAACTCATTTTAATTCAGTTTTAGTTTTAATTGAATCATATTCATGTTTTTGTTGTCTTGACAGTAATTTGCACTTCAGATATGGAGAAATAAAATTTTAATCTAGTGTATACTGTAGAACGTAGATTGTTAAGACCTAATATACAGGTGCATCTCAATAAATTAGAATGTCGTGGAAAAGTTCATTTATTTCAGTAATTCAACTCAAATTGTGAATCTCGTGTATTAAATAAATTCAATGCACACAGACTGAAGTAGTTTAAGTCTTTGGTTCTTTTAATTGTGATGATTTTGGTTCACATTTAACAAAAACCCACCAATTCGCTATCTCAACAAATTAGAATATGGTGACATGCCAATCAGCTAATCAACTCAAAACACCTGCAAAGGTTTCCTGAGCCTTCAAAATGGTCTCTCAGTTTGGTTCACTAGGCTACACAACCATGGGGAAGACTGCTGATCTGACAGTTGTCCAGAAGACAATCATTGACACCCTTTACAAGGAGGGTAAGCCACAAACATTCATTGCCAAAGAAGCTGGCTATTCACAGAGTGCTGTATCCAAGCATGTTAACAGAAAGTTGAGTGGAAGGAAAAAGTGTGGAAGAAAAAGATGCACAACCAACTGAGAGAACCGCAGCCTTATGAGGATTGTCAAGCAAAATCAATTCAAGAATTTGGGTGAACTTCACAAGGAATGGACTGAGGCTGGGGTCAAGGCATCAAGAGCCACCACACACAGACGTGTCAAGGAATTTGGCTACAGTTGTCGTATTCCTCTTGTTAAGCCACTCCTGAACCACAGACAACGTCAGAGGCATCTTACCTGGGCTAAGGAGAAGAAGAACTGGACTGTTGCCCAGTGGTCCAAAGTCCTCTTTTCAGATAAGAGCAAGTTTTGTATTTCATTTGGAAACCAAGGTCATAGCCCAAGTTGCTTGAAGTCCAGTGTTAAGTTTCCACAGTCTGTGATGATTCACTGCACCCGTTTACCAAGAAATTTTGGAGCACTTCATGCTTCTTTCTGCTGACCAGCTTTTTAAAGATGCTGATTTCATTTTCCAGCAGGATTTGGCACCTGCCCACACTGCCAAAAGCACCAAAAGTTGGTTAAATGACCATGGTGTTGGTGTGCTTGACTGGCCAGAAACTCACCAGACCTGAACCCCATAGAGAATCTATGGGGTATTGTCAAGAGGAAAATGAGAAACAAGAGACCAAAAAATGCAGATGAGCTGAAGGCCACTGTCAAAGAAACCTGGGCTTCCATACCACCTCAGCAGTGCCACAAACTGATCACCTCTATGCCACGCCGAATTGAGGCAGTAATTAAAGCAAAAGGAGCCCCTACCAAGTATTGAGTACATATACAGTAAATGAACATACCTTCCAGAAGGCCAACAATTCACTAAAAATCTTTTTTTTTTTATTGGTTTTATGAAGTATTCTAATTTGTTGAGATAGTGAATTGGTTGGTTTTTGTTAAATGTGAGCCAAAATCATCACAATTAAAAGAACCAAAGACTTAAACTACTTCAGTATGTGTGCATGGAATTTATTTAATACACGAGTTTCACAATTTGAGTTGAATTACTGAAATAAATGAACTTTTCCACGACATTCTAATTTATTGAGATGCACCTGTATATAAAGGTTTGGGGTCAGTATTTTTATTTTTTTTGAAAGAGAAGGAATTAACATTAAATTTAATTAAATTGATTAAAAGACAATTATAATGATGCAAAAGATTTCTATTTCAAATAAATGCTGTTATTTTCAACTTTCCATTCATCAAAGAATCTCCACAAAAATATGAAGCAGCACAACTGTTTAATACACAACATTAATAATAATCAAAAATGTTTCTTGATCAGCAAATCAGCATATTAGAATGATTTCTGAAGGACACTGAAGACTGGAGTAATGATGCAGAAAATTCAGCTTTGATTACAGGAATAAATTACATTTTGCAATATATTCAAATGGATAATTTTAAATTGTAATAATATTTTACAATGTTACTGTTTTTTGTATTTTTGATCAAATAAATGCAGGTTTGGTGAGCATAAGAGACTTTTCAAAAACATTAGAACTTTTGAATGGTATAGTTTCTTATATGAATTTAAATTTATAAAAATATATTATTAATTTTGCAGCATTTATTAATTTTGGTTAATGATAATTTATAAATAATTCTTTATTGTATATTAATTTATTAATTCTTTTCAATAAAACAATACAACATTTATTGTTAAAAAGTTAACTGTGAGTATATGCAGAAATTAACCATGTTCAGTAAATGCTGTAAAAGTGTTCATTGTTGGATAAAACTCACTATTGCATTAACTAACATGAATTAATGTAGAACGTTTTTACAGAAAAAGTCTGAAAGAAACTTATTTTTTAAGTGATGGACAGAGATGGACAGAGAAAGGCAGAATGAGAGAATAAGTGAAACGTGAATGGCGTGAGGATGGACACAATAAAAGGCTGGTCTTGTTGGCGTGCTGTTTAAGATTCTGCCTGGTGTCGGGTCCGTGGTCAGGGCTGAGTGAAAGTGCTCAGCTTTGGCGGATGACCACGTGCTCGCTCAGAGCGCCCGTAAAGCTCAACGGACTTCATTCACGTGCTAAAGAGCCTCTGCTTTGACAGATAGTTGGCTGGTCGCACAGAGAAGGCTTTCACGCAGACACAGTGAAGGAGTGGAAGGTTTAGGGGAAAAAAAATAGCAAACAGGGACACATCTAAAAAGGCAAACACTTTCAGAGATACAAAAAATATCTGTGGAACTACTAATTGATTGGATCTGTCTCACCGTACATCTATCTCAGGATGCTCAGGTTGGCGTTGGCTCCTGGCGGCAGAGTTGCTGGCCCGTCTTAGTGCCCTACCTAGGGTAGTGCATGGACCTCCAGCTGCGTGAATGGGAATACAGTTCATTCGGGGTCTCTTTTAGGGGATAAAGTTTCGGTTGTGTGACCCCTTTCAGCGTTTAGAGAAATGTTGGGGATTGAGGGTGGCTGGGCTCCCATGGGCAAAAACTTGTTCTGTGTGGGCAATGTTTGTTGAGAAGTTAATTTTTTTCTGTCTGGTATTTTTGTCAGTGAGTCTAGCTGGGAAAATTAGCTTAAATTACATGCACTCTGCAAATGACCAAGTCTAGTGCATCTACCAGACAGAAGGACTTCATCCTGTGCACTTTTGAAGGAAATTTCTTGTTTTCTGTCATGTTGACGATGCTTTACATGAGTAATCACAGACTACGGACTTCATTCATGAAATGCACACAGAACAAATTTCTCTGTAAATCATTCGTAACCATTCTTTGGAAATTGTTGCACTGAATGGAATGTGACAATTTATGTAAGGATGGTTTTACAGATGATTTATACAGAAAACTGTGCTTGCATTTCAGATGCATCGATTACAAGAACAACATGCCAACAAACAACATGGTCTTACAGTCATTTTAAAAGAGCCAGATGTTGTATTGTACACGCATTTTCTCCCGCAATATTATTGGCTGTAACTGTGCACGCACCTTGTACAATTTGCTAAAACAATCCCTAAATAGGTATTCGTTTTTCCTGTATTTTTGATTAAATAAATGCAGCTTCAAGGTCACTGCACACTGAGTCTGACATTTTCCCACGATAAAAAATAAGTACGACCTCACTTTGTGTCAATCATGTTTACACACTGCCTCTGAAACTTACGTCCATGATAAAAAATCGGATAGGGTTTGATTTTCTGATTTTTCCGCATCTGTAGCAAGAATTTTGAGAGGTGTTTTGACAATTCAGTGTTTTGACAGCAAAATCATCCTTGCTGCTTGAAGACTCCATTTAAATTGTTTTGTGATTTTTTTTTTTTTTTTTGCAACGGATTAATTAATACGCATCGGACTCAGTGTGCAAGGTTTCTGTGTGTGACGAATTTTTAGGATGACGAAAACGAAAAAACGCATACGAAAATTTCGGACCCAGTGTGCAAGGACCTTTAGTGAGAATAAGAGACTTCTTGGGGGTGTATAGTGTATATTTATAGTTTAGTAGTTTGTAGTGTACATTTTATTATTTTCACTACTTTTCAATAATTTCATTATTTTTATTAATTTATAAATGATTCTTTATTGTTTATAATAGAATTTTTAAATTTGTCACTTCATGTTGATTCATTGACTATAACCTACACAACATTTAATGTTCTGAAAGAAACAAACAGTAAGTAGAAATTAACATTAATCAGTTTTCTAAAATGCTGTAAAAGTAATGTTCCTTGTTGGGTGATGTTAGGCAAACTTAAATTGCATGCACTCTGCAAATGAAATATGATGATTTACATAACGATTTAAAACATGGTCTTGCAATGCTTTTAAAAAAGCAAGTTTTGAGGCTCTTCAGATGATATATATTACAGAGAACTTTCTCCCGCAATATTATTTTCCGTAACTGTGCTCAGACCTCATGATATTTGCTAAAACAATCCCTAAACAGCTATTTGTCTCTGGCTTAATATTGTCTGGTAGCTTAAGCTTTTAGAGTTAGAGTTATACTTTATTGTCCTTTGTAGGAAATTTGTCTTGGACTCAAAGCTGCAGTAATACACAACAGTAATACACAACTACCACACACAATAACAACTACTGATTATTTTGAATGAAAAATAATGGTTTGAAAAAAAAAAAAAGATTATTTGAAATGGCATACATTGATTTAATATTCACAAAAAAGACTCCAAATGTGCATTAAAAAGTCTCTTGATAAAAGTCCATTAAAATGGGGCCAAATGTATTGTTAATAAGAAGAAATTTTCTATATTTTCTGAATTACGCATTGTATTGTGTTGTGTTTTAGGGTTGAAGGAGATGCCTGTAAATTTAGCAGTTAAGAAAATTGCCTGTATCTTTTCCATTTTTCTCCACATTTTCTTGTTCTTACAGTGCAAATACGTTCAGTTTTGATTTCATTTTGACTTTAAATTAAAGTTACCCAATGTAGAGCCGGAAGTTATTATATTTAATGAAGGATTATGAGGACAAACATTTTTCTTTGAAATAATGTGTACCAATGAATCACTCGCAGTGCAGGAATGTGTATTAAATAGGGTCCATTTGATTTCACATAGACATTAACTAATAACTAGACTTTCTTGCTCAACTAGAAAGGTAATGTGACCAGCTCGGTTCTTCTGTAACATCTGGACTAAACTGATGGCTCCAGCTGTCTGGACCTTCCTGAGTTCATCTTGAAACGCTTCCTGCAATCGCAGCTGCTCATTATCACTTCTCTTGTCTTTCTTTATGACTTCCCTCCCTCTCGCCCTTTCCCTGACGGAGGACAATTAAAGATGAATAGAGTCCATAAAGGCCCTGTATCAGCGTGCTGATGCTGCAGCGGTTGTAAAACAGTGAAACAGTGAGACAGTGTTTATCTGAGACCATCTACAGTGAATTAGCATTAATCCTTCTGTTTATTCCAGACTGTTTACACTGGTCAGTCATGAATTTGTTGTCTTTCAGTAATGTGCTTGAGGAAAGCTGTGATCAAGATCTGACTTTTGGCAGAATTTTCCTTCAACGCCCTTCATATTTGCTCTCTCTCACTTACTGACCTTGTTACACGCGAAATTTAATATCCAAGGAATTCAGTTGTTTATACATTGCATAATCTAAGAGTGTTGAAGGAATGTTCTGGTTTGAATACAACTACAACAACTTCTATCGACAGCATCTGTGGTCTGCTTTTGATTACCAAATCATTTTCGAATCGTCCCCAAGTTTGTAGAAATGAATGTTGTGTTTACATTACATCAAGTGGAAGTCTGTGGGGCAAGGCAGGGTTTCAAAACAGAAACGTGAAAACATGTTGGTTTGCTATAAAGTTCTACATCTAGGTTTGTAAAATCTGAATCACACTTGTAACAGTGAAAGTACTTTTCTAGGCAGATGAACATCTAGTTATTATACATTAAAGAGTTTGATGCATTTAAGCAGTTCTTTGTGGACAGTTATACTACTGGTCAAAAGTTTGAGATTTTTTGAAAGAAATTAGTACTTTTATTTAGCAAAGATGCATTAAATTGAACAAAGGTGATGATAAAGACATTTAAAATGTAACAAAAGATTTGTCTTTGTAATAAATGCTGTTCTTTTGAACTTTCATAATAGAATCCTAGAAAAAAATATATATATATATATATATAAATGTATCAAAGTTTCCATCAAAATGTGAAGCAGCACAACTGTTTTCAACATTGATAATAATCAGAAATGTTTCCTGAGCAGCAAATCAGCATATTAGAATGATTTATGAAGGATCACGTGACACTGAAGACTGGAGTAATGATGCTGAAAATTCAGCTTTGCATCACAAGAAAAAAATACATCTTATAATAATTTAACATAATTTATTAATAATTTAACATAGAAAACAGTTATTTTAAATTGCAATAATATTTTGCACTATTACTGTATTTGCCTTTTCTGCCTTTTTACTGTATAGCCTTGGTGAGCATATCTTTGCGTAAAATTACCAAGTTTATAGGTTGTACATGGTGATGACAAGAGATTAAAGTTTGGCTATAATTTGGCACCAAACATAATGGCAGAATAAAATGTTTTCAAATGTGATAAGTTTTTTTGCATGCCATTGGTTGGTTGCACAAACAGTTAGTCTTGTAGCTATACTTTTGAAACAGTCTGTATTTTAAAATGTATTCGTAAATACATTCATGTATACACAGTTTTTGTTCCTTTACACAAAGAGAAATCACGATTATTTTCTGTGGTAATTAACAACATGCTGTCAGTAGATTTAAATTGCATTGACCGTAACCTTGCTTAAAAATATTTGGGTTTCTCACACACACAAACACCACAGATGTCATTTTGGGCTCACGTCATGAACTTTGAACCCTGTCTTGTGACACTGCTTTAGAGGGAGCCATGGTGCAGTTTGTAATTCCACATGAAGGCCTTTAAATCTCTCCGTCTGGATTAGACTGGGCTGACGAGACGACAGCGTGTTACTGCAGAGAGTTGCAGGACGCCAAACACCTCCTGCCCTCAGAGTCACAACCTTTACACAGACACCACACAGGGCTTCACTTTGTGCTTTACTGAGCTTCGGTGTGAGAGAGAAAGTGGTTCAGTCATTTTGGTCTCCCATGAGATATTATACATTGGTACAGAACCTACATGTTGGAGAACAGAAGTGAGAGGAGAGCAGAAATTGAGGTGGAAAGCCTTTGTAAGAATGAGAGATGATACGTTTTATTATATGAGAGAGAATCTGAATCGGATACTGTCTTTTTCAGTAAATGAAAAGAAAGAGATTTGAAATTGTTCAGTACATTTTTTGGACAGCTGAATATAATGTGAAGTTCATTTTAGCAGAGGTACATTACCATTTAAAAGTTTAGGGTCAGTAAGATTTTTAATGTTTTATTCATTTGTGATCAACAAAAATACAGTAAAAACAGTAATATTGTGAAATATTATTACAATTCAAAACAACTGTTTTCTTTTTGATATATATTCAACTGTAATTTATTTCAGTGATCAAAGCTGAATTTTCATCATCATTACTCCAGTCTTCAGTGTCACATGATCCTTCAGAAATCATTCTAATATGCTGATTTGCTGCTCAAGAAACATTCTTTATTATTAATGCTGAAAACAGTTGTGCTGCTTCATATTTTTGCAGAAATGGTGAAACAAGGTATTTTGATGAATGAATAGAAAGTTCATAAGACCAGAATTTATTAGAAATCTTTTGGAAGATTTTTAAATGTCCATACTGTCACTTTTGATCAATTTAATGCATCCTTGCTGAATAAAAGTATTAATTTCTTTTAAAAAATCCTACTGGCCCCAAACTTTTGAACGGTACTGTAAGTATTGATCTATATGAACCAGGACAAACAGAGAGCATTTCTTTCTTTCTTTTTTTTTTTTTTTTTTTTTCATTGTTACAGCAAAAAGGGAGACGGTTTAATCCTGATAATCTCATAATTGAAAAGTCTGTATTATATAATAACATTAGTTGATAATCTCATGCTCTCATAAATCACTGATTGTTTTGGTGGATTTTGTACTACTTTGCAAGGGCAAGAAACAAACTGCCTCTAAACCAGGCATTACCTCAAGCAGTGTCGCATGTAGAAGCAACACATGAGCATTTAAGAGGAGTCTGAAAAATTGAAGTTCTCTTATGAATTACCCATAAACATCCTTGAAAATTTTGAGTAACTTTCACACATTGTTTGAATTGTTCACTCATAGTCTAATCTAGTTAGAAGAGCTGTCAGTTTATTATTAACCTGTACTGACCTCAAGGATATCTGTGTGTGATTGTGTGCATTTGTGCCTGTCAGCCATCTTTGACCTTATTTATTCATCCCGTTCTTTCATATCTCCTCTATTAACCCAAAAGGAATCGTCCCAGACGGTGCCGTCAGTGGCCCACCTAGTCTGCTCATTGTCTGACCCTGGCCTCCCCTCCGGTGCATTTGTCACTGCCATCATTGGCTTTCATGGTTCTCCATCTCTCTCTCCATCATCCCTCCATCTCTATGGCCTCTGATGAGTCTGAGAAGGTGGGCATGAATAGACTGAATGTGGGAGTGCTGAGGGTATTAAGGGGGATTTGGGGGATTGAGGGTCTTTTGCTATTGAGGTGCATTAGACATGGTCAGCGATGAAGTGTCTGCTGCACAGCGTCACGCTCCCCGAGCCAAGAATAAGAGCAACAGTACGCATGCGGAGCCCTCTGCCAGAGAATTCCACTGAAAACCCGACACATTTCCAAAGAATTCAAATATGCACCATTCATAAAATTCTACACATCCCACTCCCCTTGCTGTGACTGTTTTTCTTTATTAATTGGATTTTGAGAGTTTTATATAAATGTTGTATGAATCTGAAGTGTGCAGTTTCGGCTCTGATAGTAGTGTCATCAAATATTTTTCATATATTTGATATTACTTGGTATATATTTTTTTCCTTCTAATAATATAATTTTGATAGTAGAATAAAAGCTGTTGTGTTGTTTTAGTATAGCTTATATACTATTACAATTTTATTAATATCTTGAAGTAGATTTTATTTTTACATTTTCAGTTTTCATTTTAGTTTTAGTTTAAGGTTTGATCATTTTGTTATATGCTTTTGTCATTTTTATTATTATTTGTTTTTTTAATTTGTATTTCATTTTATTTTTATTTTAGTAATTGTAGTATTTAAACTTATTTCAGGTAGTTTTGAAGGCAACTTCATTTAATATTTATATTTTATTTTAATTTTAGCTTCATTTCAGTTGTGAAAAATTATTTACACTTGTGCAAGGATCACTTGTTGAAAAATTAATGTAAAAAATTGTAACATTCAGTATGGCGACTAAGGAATACCAAAAGGCCAATAGTTTTTTTGATAGAGGCATCAACTAATTTAGTGATTTATTCTATTTTATTTTTAACCTTTACGTAGTTTTGGAGATGTCAGGCTTTCCTTTTTAAAGTAGTTTTTCTAAATGAAAAATAGCTGTTTGGGGGTGTTTCTAAGATGACCCGAGTGGACTGACTTGTCATAAAGGAACTTTGTTATTGAAGTATATGAGTATTTCCATTTGATACTATCTCATGGAATCAAGTTTATGTGAATCAGTACAAAAATGTGAAAAGGTGGGCCTAGTTACAGATACAGGACATCAGACTACCTCTCTACAGAGTGGCCAGTGTTTGAGTTTGTGTAAAACCAAGACAGATGCTGCAGTGGTTTCTCTATGACGTGTCAGGAAGTGTATGTTTAAGTGTGATTGAGCATGTGTTTGTGCATGTGTGTTTGTGTTTACTTGAGAACTAACAGTGAAGCTATGTGTATGTATATATTTTGAGCTTATGTAAGATCTCAGATGTGTGGCTACACGTTGGGTTTACCTGAGCCTCATGCACTGTCAAAAACCTAATGGAAAATGAACTGGCTGAATCTTTTTAAGCTTTAGGGAGGTCATTACAGAGACCCATTGATTGCCATGACAGGCTGAAAATATATCAAAATCCCTTCTTCAACTTATAAGTAAACTTTTAATGATCTGCTGGCTCATCGTCCACAGGCTGACAATTACAGCAAAATCAATGTTATGTTTTAGAATAACATTACGTTGAACCGCTGCGGGTCTTGGCAGAGGTCCAGTCGTTTACTCTGATGAGAGATGGCGGTTAATTAGATTAGAAATAGCAAGACTTACACTATCTAGCCCGTCAGGAGAAGATGAAGCCATCTCTCTGCGTTCTGTCCGCTTGCCTGTCTGTTTATCTGTCCATCTAGCTCACTTGTTGTCTGGATGTCCATCTGTTTTCTTTCTGTTCTTCCAGTTTTTGGTTTATTTTGTTTTACTTTTACAGTTTTGCTCAAAATTTTGAAGATTTTATATTGATCTCTCTTTTCCCTACAATTGCATTGAGGGCCTGAAGCTTTCAGAAAGTCCATATTCAAAGTCTTTTTTTATTTTCATAACACGGTGTATTTAATAAGAGTGCATTAATGCCCATTTGTTTTTTTAGTGATTGTTTCCAGAAGTATTTTTCCAATCAATTTTTCCCATAGGGATTTTTAAAAAGTTTTTGTAAAAGTGTTATAAGCAAATAAACTAAACCAACCAGCTATGAGGTGAAACACAACATTACAAACGTTTATTTGAAGCAAAAAGACAAGACTTGATGGCTGTAAGGGAAAGAACTACAATCCCATGAAGCACTGTGAATGACATAATCAAATAAAATAAAATTGATGGTGAAATGTAAAACTACTCAATTAAACTTGTTGATTATACACTACCAGTCAGAAGTTTTTGAACAGTAAGATTTTTAATGTTTTTAAAGAAGTCTCTTCTGCTCACCAAGCCTGCATTTATTTGATCCAAAGTACAGCATAAAGTAAAACTTTGAAATATTTTTACTATTTAAAATAACTGTTTTCTATTTGAATATATTTTAAAATGTAACTTATTCCTGTGATTTCAAAGCTGAATTTTAGCATAATTGCTCAGTCACATGATCCTTCAGAAATCATTCTGATTTGCTGCTCAAAAAACATTTATTATTATTATTATTATTATTATTATGTTGAAGACAGCTGAGTAGAATTTTTTCAGGTTTCTTTGATGAATAGAAAGTTCAGAAGAGCAGCATTTATCTGAAATAGAAATCTAATATAACATTATCAATGTCTTTATAATCACTTTTCATCAATTTAAAGCATCCTTGCTAAACAAAAGTATTCATTTCTATAATTTCTTTCCCAAAAAAAAAAAAAAAATACTGACTCCGAGTCCAAGCTTTTGAATAGTATAGTATATAATGTTACAAAAGCTTTTTATTTCAGATAAACGCTTATTTGTTTCAAAAACTTTTGACAGGTAGTGTATCTCTATAAGCAATATATTTTAAGTTTAATGCAAAATATGCATATGCATGTACAAATATTGAAGTATTTTGAGAGTGTAGGTTAACTTTTATGTCTCAATTATGTCATTTGTGGCTTTCCCTGCAAGATCTTTTGTTGCAATGTGGTCGCTGCAAACTCTCAAATCTGTGAAATTGTTGAAGCATCATAGGTTATGTAGTTTTTCACGAGAAATTTAGCTGTCAAACTTGATTATTTAAAAAATAATTTGAAATAATGTGAACTGATGGCTTCATCATTGATTACCAACCTCGTGGCTCACAACAGGTCTGTCTTTAAAGGTTTAAAAGTTAAAATTGTTGAAATCAATTTCCTTAAAACGAATGAAGTTTTCACTTCTGGAAGCCAAATGTTGCACTTTATAACATGATGACTCTTTCATCTCTCTTCTTCTCAGGACTTTCTCACTGTTCCTGAGTACAGGAGTGGTTGTTGCAGTAACCATGACTGCATTGCCGTTCCGGGTCGGACCGCTGTCCTTCGCTGGACTCGTCATCTTCCTCCTCCTCTCTCTGCCTCTCGTCACGTCACAGACGCCATCACTCCCAGCGACCTTTGACTCGGAGTCTGTGCCCTCTCTGCCTGAAGAGTGCAGGAGAAAAATGCACCCCGTTACCTCCTACACAGGTGGGTGTAAATTACTGCGCTCTCTCCTGCCCTTTCCATCTTCGCATTTAGAGCCAAAGGTTAAAACGATAAGCCTTTGAATAATTTTTTTCCATGAACACTTCGGTAATATTGGTCGAGCTAATAGAAACTGCCTGTGAGTCTTACATAGTCGAACGTCCACACTGCAGCTAGATCAGACCATCTAACTGAAACCAGAGACAGGATAAAAACAGTAAAATGAATGGGAGAAATCACATTACTCACTATTATGGCTGTAACTTTCAGTTACAAGAGCCTTTTTGAAAAAGACATCACTTGCGTTTTATTATTAAATGTGCATTAGCTTGACCATACTTCTTCAGCAGGGATGCATTAAATTAATCAAAAGTGACAGTACAGACATTTATAATGTTACAAAATATTTCCATTTTAAATAAATGCTGTACTGTACTTTCTATTCATCAAAGAATCCTCAAAAAAATGTATCAGTGTTTTCACAAAAATGTGAAGCAGCACAACTGTTTTCAATATTGATAATAAAAATAAATATTTCTTGAGCAGCAAATCAGCATATTAGAATGATTTCTGAAGGATCATGTGACACTGAAGACTGGAGTAATGATGCTGAAGATTCAGCTTTGATCACAGCAATAAATTATATTTTACAGTATATTCAAATAGAAAACTTCATTTGTTGCACTTTGACACCTGAAATTGCCAGTCAATCAGATTAGAGCTGTCTGTTTTGAGAAAACCTTTGCCATTTTTGTGTGCAGTATGCATCAAATGTACATTAATGACCTGTTGCCGGTCCAGGGTATGTATTCATCTGAGACTAGTTAATTGCCAGCAGCCTTTTATTGGTACCTGTCTGTGTTTAACAGATTTAATCATATGCTGGCCAGATGTTAAAGGTTAACACAGCTGTGTGTACGATCAGGAGTATGTGCTCACGCCCTGCAGTTTCTAATATCACACGCTCATCGACACAGTCTGCTCTGTTAGTATGCAAGGCTACACTGTTTATATTGTCCTCTATTATATAAGTGTTAGTGAATTGCAATAGTAGCAGAAGCTGCTGTACACTAAAGACGTTGAGAGAGTGATTTTGCCCATAGAGAGAGATTCAGGAGCATTTATTTCTTTAAGTGTGAGACCGTGAGGGTGTAGTCGTCTGTTTTAGGGGGATAACGACCCTGATTTACAGCAGCGCTTGCTTCAGCACTGTTTGGAGAACTAAATGGGCTCCTTACACAATGTTTCTTCTCTTCAGCTGAACTGCTCCTGAAATGTCTGATCATTTCATCATTAGTCAGTGTTTTCTTTTTGCCACTAAAACATTTTCAGACATTTAAATCACATTTTAAAGGTGCTATAAGGAATTTCATTTGTTTTGCTGACTTCTGCTAGACTTGAGCCTGGTTTGCACAGTATGATTTGCACCATGATTTTGCCATCTTCGAAAAATTTTTGGAAATCATAAAAGATTATGATTGCACAACTGAAACAAACACTGATTGAAGGTATGTCACCAAAAAATAAAAATTTGTCATCATTTACTCACCTTCATGTTCCAGTGTTGGTAACCAGTTTTGGTTCCTACTGACTTCTATTGTATGGCCAAAAAATACAGTGGAAGCCAATGGGAACTGAAACTATTTGGTTTACCAATATAATAGAAGATATTTTGAAGAATGTTAGTAACCAAACAGTTTCGGTTCCCATTGACTTCCATTGTATGGAATTGCTCGTATTCCTCATTTCTGCTAAATCAATAAATGTAATGTGGACAAAAAATACAATGGAAGTCAAAATGAGAACTGAAACTGAAACTGCTTTCCAATATTCTTCAAAATATCTTCTATTATGTTCCAAAGAAGAAAAAATCTTATAGTTATGACTGACATGAGGGATTATTCTGACATGAAAGACAGTCAATGTTGCAAAGTCTGTCCTGGCTTTTATGCAAGATCTCACTAGGCCCATATCGTGCAATTTGACAGTAAAAAGTAAGAAAAAATCAGAAAGCGAAGACTTCACCAAAATGCTCTCCTTCAAAAGATTTGTTGGCCAAACAGAGTGTTTCTAATTGGCTAAATGTTGTGATTGGCAAATCAGCACAGTCTGCTTCAGATTGACAGCCCTTTTTTTGCTGTTTATGTAGTCTTGGTCTTTCACAGGACATTTTTTTACGTGTGTTTTTCTAAAATACCCTTTAAACACCTTTAAGTGTCTAAATACTTTCCACTGCATCTTCTCCTCCTTCTCCGACAAGCAGATATTTACTGACATCAAAATGTTTGGCAGTACACATACCCATCACTAAATGATTTTATGCAGTTTGTCATTTTGAAAGGAAGTAGTTTGTTGTAGTTTGTTACTAACACACCTAAAAAAAAAACTAGTATTGCAAATGTTGTATTTAAAGTTTCACAAGTTTTCTGTATGAGGGTTGTGTTGTGGCTGATGTTGTGACTGGGCGTCTGGTTTCGAGAGCATCACACCTCATTAATGATCCAGCGTGTGTGGTTTGGACTCCCAGCCCTTGCTTTCTCTTACTCTGTGGCGGTTTCTCTTAAACAGGACAACATATATTAAGTATCTTCACACAAATGTCTGGAGTTCACCAGGTTGCCAGCAGCTGTTCATGCCTCTGAATGCATTAACGTAGTTGGTGGGCAGTGAAACTTGCCAATGTTTTCAAAAATTTGATCATACACTAGTGTGCAAAAGTTTGGGGTCAGCAAGATTTAAAAAAAAAAAAAAAAAGAAATTAATACTTTTGTTCTGCCTGTATGCATTAAATAGATCAAACGTGACAGTAAATGTTATGTTAATTTTATGTTTCATAAAAAAGCTTTTTTTTTTTTACTTTCTTTTCATCAAAGAATGTTGAAAAAATGTATTGTGTATCAAAATATTAAGCAGCAAATAAGCATATTAGAATGATTTCTGAAGGATCATGTGACACTGAAGACTGTAGTGATGATGCTGAAAATTCAGCTTTGATCACAGGGATAAATGATATTTTGAAATATTTTTACTATTTAAAATAACTGTTTTCTATTTTAATATATTTTAAAATGTAATTTATTCCTGTGATTTCAAAGTTGAATTTTTAGCATCATTACTCCAGTATTCAGTGTAACATGATCCTTTAGAAATTATTCTAATATTCTGATTTACTGCTCAAAAAACATTTATTATTATTATTATTATTATTATTATTATTATGTTGAAAAGTTCAGAACAGCAGCATTTATCTGAAATAGAAATCTTTTGTAACATTATCATCACTTTTGATCAATTTAAAGCATCCTTGCTAAATAAAAGTATTAATTTCTATAATTTCTTCCCCCCCCCCCCCAAAAAAAAATAAAAATAAAAATAAATATTATACTGACTCCAAGCTTTTGAATGTTATAGTGTATAATGTTACAAAAACTTTTTATTTCAGATAAATGTTGATCTTTGGATCTTTCTAATCATCAAAGAATCCTGTTAATTCCTAAATCCTGTTTAAATTGTCAAAATATTTCACAATTGTACTGTTTTTACTGTTTTTGGTCAAATCAGTGCAGCCTTGGTGAGTAGAAGATGCTTTTTTAAAAAATATTAAGAAATTCCTACCAACCACAAAGTGTTTGTGTGTAAATTGCATCAGTGCATAATGCGTCTTATCATGAACAAGATAATTAATGCATGAATCAAACTCACTTAGACAGTTTCTGTCACTGTTTACTAAAAATCTACACTGTACAGTATGTATGTGCGCAGAGACGAATCATACAGAACAGTGTAATCGCTCAGCAACATGAAGAGTATCTCAGAGGATGAATGCCGGTAGTCAAATCACATTGGTCTTCATTTGAGTTAACTTGTGGGATTTTTCTCAATTTGTGGTATTACAAACAGTGGAAACCAGCAGCTACACAGCAAATTAAACTTGTTGGCTCACAGCTAACTGTCTAAATGTCACCTGTGGCTCTTTTCTGCCATAGCTTTGAGCCCATGGCTGTCCTCTTTCTCGCTGCCTGGAGTGAATGACTACTCACCACTTGCACTCGACCTCACCAGGAACCAGCTGATAGTGGGAGCCAGGTAACACACACAAACACACACACACACACACACACACACACACACACACACAGTAGTACAAGCCCAGCTGAGTCTGTCAAACCTAAAGCATCTCTCTCTGTGTAGGAATCATCTCTTCCGGTTGAGTTTGAGTAACGTCTCTCTCCTGCAGGTAGGACATCACTTGCTCTCTTTCTCTCTTTATTCTCCTTCCCATCTGTCCATCCAATCATCTTGACGTCTCTAGAAATGCAGAACCAGCACTGTCCATTTAATTCATCCCATGCCAGACATACACTCAGACTCAGTATTATGATTGTCTACATGTTCGAAAGTGTTGACGCACAGAAGCAGAAATATCCAACAAATCAAACACACACATACACACATTCAGTAGCATCTGGTATTGTGCAGATGTTTGAAAAGCATTGACTTCCAAGACAACTGCATCATGTTCACCATCCTGATTTGAGCTCCTCTCCTCTGAATCTCTTGAAAGGAAGAACCTAAAACAATTTTTGAAAGTTCATCAAAAATGTTTATTTTATTTTATTTTATTTTATAATTTTTTTTTTTTTTTTTTTTTTTAGTTTTTCATTTTCATAATTTTAATTTTGTTCCTAAAGGAATAATTAAAAAATGAAAGTGTCATAATTTGCTCATCTTTTCTTAGAGTATGTTTTGTGTATAAGGGTCAGATAATGTCTGTTTGGTACCAAGATTATACTAAAATATATACATTAAATATTTTATTTTATTTTTTAATTTTAATATATTTATTTATTTAAAAAAAAAAAAAATTCCATAATCTTCTAATCCTTGTGTAGAGTATGTTTGGGACTGGGGAAATAAAATCTATTAAGGATGGGAAGATTCACAGATTCGCTCGGTGGATCGGCAAAAAAAAGTTAACGATGCGATGCATCGATTAAAAAAAGTGTGCATCGGACACAAGTTGGCATTTGTATCGCGATGCATCGTTTCTAACATATTTGCGTTGGTAAAAAAACGATTTATTTATAATTACTAGTGGATGCTCTATACTTTTGTTTAGAAAGTGACCAATATTTTATATGTAGATTGATTTCTCCTCTTTAAACTTTCTCAAGCGCATTCTTTCATCACCGCTGCTGCGTGAATATGATGCATCACAACACTACGGAGACCTGAGGAAAAGCAGGCATTAAAGTCCTTAATGTTGATCATGGATCTAATCGATCCACCATGGCAAACAGCGAATATATTTGTGCTGTGTAATGCATATGAGACGTTGTGTTTTCCTCAGTGCATAACTGACGTCACAGGTATATTCTTCATCTGTAAATGTTAGAAAGTCATGCAAATATATCCATTTTGCTGAGGCTTACGCGAGTGAACAGACGGACCGCAATAGAGTACTAGCACAATAATTCTGAGTCAAATATGCATTTTGCTAAAATATTTGTTGGACATTAAATGTGCCTTTTTTTTTTTTAGAATTTTAAACCTATATAGCCTATAAGCAGGGTGCGAACTACGGGGGAGCTAGGGGGAGCTCGGCTCCCCTTAATAAGACATGGGCTCCCCTGAAAACGTGATTTGTGAAATTTTGGGGGGTCTCAAAAAATATTGACAATGTGTTATTTTGACGTGCAATTTCAGTTTTGTGTAATGTGATCATCATGTGTAAAATTGCAAAAATATTCATTCATGCATGACGGCGATTTAAACCTAATTCGCTTCAATAAAGATAAGTATACATGCTATTCTTGTCATGAGCATCAAGGTGTGGGGGCGCTGCGGTGCAAATTCCACTCATCTTTAGTACGTTAACTCAAAATATTCGTAGAAAAAGTATAAACGTTGGAGGCCATTGATCTTTGCGCGGAGTCCTTGAAATCCATTCAGGCCTCTGTGGTCGATTCTGTGTTAAGGTAAGGCATGTTATTCGCAATTATGTGTTGTAGCTGCCTGGGTTGTTATAGGTCTGCGTGACTCTCGATGTCTTAGGTCTAATTGAACGGAGAAATTATGTTATTCTTCTGTAGCCTTACGAGTAACTTTAACCGTTGTTCGTGTGAACTCAAAGACAGCCTGATGCTTTGTTTATAGACTATTTGTGGGTGGCTGTTTGTTGTTTCACCTATCAATTCGTGTCGATAAAGTATAATAGGGTAAATCCTGTATCTTTATGTATGTATCTTTCTGTTAGCGGTTATGCATTACCCCCCCCCGTTATAAAAAAAAAAACAAAACAAGTGGGCTCCCCCAAAGTCCACGGTATAGTTCGAACACTGCCTATAAGTGTATTTTTATGATAGCAGTAACTGTAAAGGGACTATTGTAATGGGTAAATAAAATGTAAGCTAATAGCCTATAGATGAATTAATGTGTTTCTTATAGCAGTTAAAATGTAATTTTAATGCTTTAAAGAGCAATTTTAGATTGCAATGTTCTGCTAACTATAAAAGGTACAGCTGTCATAAAACCAGAGAGAAAGGCTGCATGGCTATAATTGTATGGGAGTGTCACAATACCAGGAGACACGGAAGCCAGGAACGAGGAGACGAGGAATTCACAAAACGAGAGTCTTTAATATCCAACAGGGTAACAGAGCACAGGCAGGGAAGACATTCAAGAACCGACAAACACACTAATTGAAAGGACTGGGGCTTTTAAAGACAGGATAACGAGGGACAAAAGGAGAGACACCTGGAATCAAATCAACAATCAAAGGGAGACAGAAACTGGGTCACACGGAACACATGGAGAGCAAAACACAACACAGACAGGTCCATAACCCTGACATTACGTCCCCTCCCGGAAGGTGCATCCTTGCACTGTAGAAACATCCAAGGGAGGGACAGGTGGGAGCTTGGGAGGAGGCTCTGAAGGAGGACGGACACCCGGGAGGTGGCCGGCAGACAGACCAGGGAAGCGATGAAGGAGGGAGGAGCCAGGAAGGACCCGGAGCAGGAGGAGTCCAGCTGGACCTAGGCCACAGCCATGACGTCGACCAAAGGTGGAGCTGACGGAGGGTGGAGCCATGGAAGAAGAATAGCCGCCGACTCCAGGGGTCCGACAAACGGCGGCGGAGCAGGTGATGGAGGAGCCCGAGGCGGAGACGGAGAGCCAACGAGCCAGGCGGACGCTGAGAATCCGGGGGGGCCAGGGTGGAGCCAAGGGCTCTGGCGACCGAGGCGGAGATCCGTGGCGTAGCCGGAGCAACTGAGGACCAAGGTGGAGCTGGCAGGAGGAAGGAGCCCAATGGAGGTGGTGGGACGGAGCGACGAGGCGCAGCCAGAGGAGAGGAGTCCAGGGGCGATGGCGGGTTGACGCCCGACCAAGGCGGAGCTGGAGTTACGAGGGAGACGGTAGAGCTGGTGGATCGATGGGTGACGGTGGAGGCGAGGGAGCTAGGAGCCGAGGTGGAGCCGCTGGGTCTACGGGCCGAGGTGAAGTCCGGGCCTCGGAGGCTGGAGGCAGAGGTGAGGTACTCTCCAGCCACGGCAACGATAGAGGATGGCAGACCCATGGAGCTCGCACCGCATTGATAGTGGGCTGAGGGCGAGCAGAGGGGCTGCCAGACGACAGCGGTGGAGGAGGCAGGAGCAGGTGGGAGGGCGGGTATTCGTCAGCCTCCGGGCTTTCAGGGTTAAATTCTGGAAGGCCCTTGTGGGGAGCGAGCACTGGAGGGTGCTCTGGAGGAGCGGAGCTGGCTGGGACCAGCGGAGACTAAGGAGATTCAGGAGACGAAGGAGAGAGGAGAGGAGGAAAGTCGACCTCCAGGTCAGTTTCCCAGTCAACAAGGTCCCCTTCTAAGTCCAGCAGCCCCAGCTGTATAATCAGCTCACTTTCAGCCGTGATGCAGGGGGCGGAGCTCCACTCCGTGCTCTCACCGTCCACGGCTTGCTCCCTCGTGGTGGGCACTGTCGCCAGCTCTTGCACCTTGTCTGACGGGTTGGGCTCAACTTTCGAGGCGATCCTCTGCTCAGTCGCTCAGCTTTGCGCTGGCTCGCAGAGGGAAATGGCTCTCCGTCATCGGTGGGCTCGGGCTAATGATCCGCACCGCGGGGAGATGGTGGGCTGGGCTCTGGGTCAGGAGTGGATCAGAATCCACTCCACGAAGGCGGTGAAACCCTCTCGAGGACCATCTTCGGACGACAGCGCTCTGCTCGCGGTGTTCAGGCTTGCATCATAGAAAAAGCAGAGTGCGTCGTCCGGGTAGCTGGTGGCGTTAGCTAGCAACAAGAACAGTCTGGTATGGTCCTCGAGAGATCGGTCCCCCTGCTCCAGCAGGAGGAGGAGGAATTCGGGCCAGATGAGGGGATCCATGGGGCAACACAACGGAAACAAAAACACTGATAGAAAACGGGAAACAAAACGGAGGGTAGACACGGAGGTAACTGTTTTAGGTCGGTTCTTCTGTCACAATACCAGGAGGCATGGAAGCCAGGAACAAGGAGACGAGGAATTAACAAAACGAGAGTCTTTAATATCCAACAGGGTAACACAGAGCACAGGCAGGGAAGACATTCAAGGACCAACAAACACTAACTGAAAGGACTGGGGCTTTTAAAGACAGGATAACGAGGGACGAAAGGAGACACACCTGGAATCAAATCAAAAATCAAAGGGAGACAGAAACTGGGTCACACGGAACACATGGGGAGCAAAACACAACACAGACAGGTCCATAACCCTGACAGTGAGAGAGTCAGTGGTAATATCATTGCGTTCCTGTTGGTCAGTGTTAGAGGAATTCATCTTAGCCTGACATTTTGCCTGCCCCAGACCAGATTAGTTTCCCAGCATAAGTTGCCACAGTGACTGAGGTTGATCTATGTTAAATTTGTTTTATGGAACCAAATCATTTGACAGTGAGTCAGACTAACTGAAATAAGCCTAGCCTATTTGGTAAACTTGTTTTATGAAACAGGCATCGAGGCATTAGAAGTCATAAGACACATAAGTTAATTTATGATTTGCTGTCTGTCTGAACCAAAGAAATAAAAGCAATCATATTTTTCCATTGCATTGTCTTGCATCGAATCGCATTGTGTTGAATCGAATCGAATCGAAATCGGAACGCACTGCATCGTAACGTGTGAATCGTATCACATCGCATTGGTAGCTCCTTCATATGTATCTTCAATGTATCGTATCGTTGGCTATGCATCGAGATGCGTATCGCATCGGCCTCAGTTATGGCTCATCCCTACAGCACATCCCTAAAATCTATACATTAAATATTCTTATTTTATTTTATTTTATTTTATTTTTAATAGAATAATTCATGCAAAAATTAAATGTTTTTTTTTTTTTATAATTTTCTAATCCTTGTGTAGAGTATGTTGTGGTTCAGATACAGAGTGGAAAATGATTTTATGACCAGGCTAATAATAATAGAATCTATACATTATTTTATTTTATTTTATTTTATTTTATTTTATTTTATTTTTTAGTTTATTTATTTATTTATTTTTTCTTAACAGAATAATTCATCCCAAAAGTGCAAATTCTGTCATAGTTTGCTCATCCTTGAGAGTATGTTTTGTCACACGGAACATATGGGGAGCAAAACACAACACAGACAGGTCCATAACCCTGACAGTGAGAGAGTCAGTGGTAATATCATTGCGTTCCTGTTGGTCAGTGTTAGAGGAACTCAGCTTAGCCTGACATTTTGCCTGCCCCAGACCAGATTAGTTTCCCAGCATAAGTTGCCACAGTGACTGAGGTTAATCTATGTTAAATTTGCTTTATGGAACCAAATCATTTGACAATGAGTCAGACTAACTGAAATAAGCCTTGCCTATTTGATAAACTTGTTTTGTGAAACAGGCATCGAGGTGTTAGAAGTCATAAGACACATAAGTTAATTTATGATTTGCTGTCTGTCTGAACCAAAGAAATAGAAGCAATCATATTTTTCCATTGCATCGTCTTGCATCGAATCGCATTGTGTTGAATCGAATCGAATCGAATCGAATCGAAATCGAAATCGGAACGCACGGCATCATAACAGGGGTGAATCGTATCACATCACATCGGTAGCTGCTTCATATGTATCTTCATTGTATCGTATCGTTGTCTATGCATCGAGATGCGTATCGCATCGGCCTCAGTTATGGCTCATCCCTACAGCACAACCCTAAAATCTATACATTAAATATTTTTATTTTATTTTATTTTATTTTATTTTATTTTATTTTATTTTTAGTAGAATAATTCATGCAAAAATTAAATGTTTTTTTTTTTTTCATAATTTTCTAATCCTTGTGTAGAGTATGTTGTGGTTCAGATACAGAGTGGAAAATGATTTTATGACCAGGCTGTAATAATAGAATCTATACATTTTATTTTATTTTAAATGTTTTTTTAGTTTATTTATTTATTTATTTATTTTTTCTTAACAGAATAATTCATCCCAAAAGTGCAAATTCTGTCATAGTTTGCTCATCCTTGAGAGTATGTTTTGGTGGAAAATGGTTATGGAAAAACTTTCTGACTGTTTTTGGCGCAAGATATCTTCACCTGCACTGTGTATCAAATAAAGTGTAGAATATGATCCATGCAATATGCAGACGTCTGTATGTTGGTCTGCTGCTGCAGATTGTCTGTGTTTGAGGAGAGGAGCTGCCTGTAGACAGCAGTCTGATCTAGGAGTGGGTTTAAATTGGCCTTGTTTGTCTTGAAGGATGATTCGAGATCACCGCTGCACATGTGGTGGGAAAGCTGAGATTGTATTGTGCTTGCGTGACAAGCTTGTTGAAAGCTTTGAGCGCTTATGTGATATTTAAGAGTGACTTTGCTGGTGTTTGTGGAAGACCCTGCTGGTGAACCCTCTAAACGTTCACCGTAACCCTGAGAGGGGGGTGACGTCCTGGAGGCAGATCTCACAAGAATCTGTCAGAATCCAGTGTTTTAGGGTGACCTCATGACCCTGTGTCCACAAAGAGTCACCCACAGTCACCCCTTGAGCAAACACACACACACACGGTAGTATGAAAAACTCCTCACTGCACTCCTCTACATCTCTGTTCTGAAAAAAATGTTTGAATTTTTTTAGAATGTACATACAGTGCCCTCCAAAAGTATTGGAACAGTAAAGACAAAATTGCTCTGTTGGCTGTGGAGTCAAGACATTTGCAAATATGATTAAAAAATGAATATGAGACAAAACTACAGAATGTCACATTTTATTATTAGCCGTTTCAACACATTCATGTTTTACCAAATAAAAAGAACAGCACTTTTAGAGTTCATCCCACTCATTGATGTGAGCATAAGTATTGGGACAGTTGAACATAAGGCAGATATAAAAGATTAAAAGTTATTATTTAGTTGCAGATCCCTTGCGCACAATCACAGCAGTGAGTCTGTGACCCTTAGACATCACCAGACTCTTGGTCTCATCCTCTGAAATACTTTTCCCAGCCTTTAATGCAGCCAATTCCAATTGTTGCTTGTTTTGGGGAGTTTCTGCCTTTACTCTCCTCATCAGCTGGTGAAATTCATGTTCAATCGGATTTAAATCTGGAGATTGACTTGGGCAATCTAAGACTTTCCATTTCTTTGCCCTTATAAATTCCTTGACTGAACTGGCAGGGTGTTTTGGTTCATTGTCCTGATGCAATATGAAGCACTTCCCAGTGAATCTGGTGGCATTTTCTTGAATATTGGTAGGCAAGATGGTTTTGTACCCTTCCAAATTCATTCTGCTACTGTCATCATACATTAAGTCATCAGTAAAGTTGAGAAGACCTGTTCCAGAGACAGCCATACATGCCCATGCCACCATACCACCTCCACCATGCTTTACAGATGAGGCTGTATGCTTGGGATCTTTTGCAATTCCCTTTTTTTCTTCACATTTTTGCTTTCCCATCACTTAGATAAAGGTTCATCTTTGTCTAATCGGTCCATAAACACAGTTCCAAAACTCTTCTGGCTCACCTTTGTGCTTTTTTGCAAACTCTAATCTTTCCTTTCTATTTTTGGTGCTGGTCAGAGGTTTGCATCTTGCTGTGTAGCATCTGTAATTCTGTGTCAAAGTCTCCTGAGGACAGTAGATTGTCAGAGCATCACCCCAGCTTTCTGGAAGTTGTTGGTGATTTTACAGACAGATCTTTTAGGGTTCATTTTCACAGCTTTTATGTTTTGTCTGTCATCAACTACTGTTGTTTTCTCAGCCGATCAGGTAGTTGTTGGTTGCTGGTGTCGCTGGTAGTTGATCTGGATTTTCCCATGCCCTTTGTTTTTGCTATAGCTCTAATTGATTTCCTTTTTTCTTTTAGCATCCAAATTGCTTGCTTTTCTCTCAAAGTCAGCTCCCTCATCTTCATCCTGGTTTGTGTGTGTCATCATCGAATACAAGATTCAGAATGCAGAAGTAATGGATATAACTGATACGACACATTCCCTGCTCTTAATATCTGAAGAATTAATGCAACAGGACACAGCTGATCACTTAGAAAGTCCTGTGAGGCAACTGTTCCAATACTTATGCTTACATCAGATAGAGGGATGAAACTCTGAAAGTGCTGAACTTCTTAGCTGGTAAAACATCTGTGTGTTGAATCACCCAATAATAAAATGTGACATTCTGTAGTTTTGTCTCATATTCTTCTTTTAATCATATTTGTAAATGTCTTGACTCCACAGCCAACAGAGCAATTTTGTCTTTACTGTTCCAATACTTTTGGAGGGCACTGTATTTCACATACATCATGTAGATCAATGGGTAAAACTGCATATTTGCAGGAACCAAAGATAAAATTGTGACAATTTGTCCATCATGAACGAATGTCATTTCCAGCCTGTCTTAAATCATCATTCATCATTCATTTGTGGCGCAAATGACATTTTAAAATCATTTTAAATAAAAAGGTAAACACTTTCACTTTGTTTAACTTAATTATCTTTCAAAGGTGATTTTAGTCATCTTGGTAAACACATTAGGACGTAAGTATGCTAAGTTTTGTTGGTTGTGGTAGAAATTATGCTAAAAAACAGCTGAAATTTGGTTAAAAAATTATGAGATCATTTTCACACAATAAATATTTAAATTGTTTATTTCATTCTTTGTTTTGATTATAGTAGAATTAAAAATGTCATTATTTTTATTTTATGATGGATTTTCATATTTTAAGATTGAAAGTCTGATTCTGGGACAATAGTAATAATAAAAGATACATTTGAATATTTTTTTTTCATTTTATTTATTTATTTATTTATTTATTTTTTCACCACCCTGGGACATTTAAAGTTTGGTTCTGGGTCAAGGGTAATGATAAAAATCTATACATATGTATTTATTTTAATTCAATTTAATTTAATTTAATTTAATTTAATTTTCACCACCCTGGGACATTTAAAGTGCACTCGGATATGAAAAATTAGAAATATCCAATGAAATGAAGACCTTAACAAAGAAGTTAAAATAAAATTTAATTAAATAAAAGTTTCAAAAAAGCTGCACTGAAGCTGTGAGTAATTTCTCAGCCATTAGCATCACAAAATGGAATAATGACTGTTTTCAAACAGGTTTCCTGAAAACTCACCTCATATATTATTAGAACCCACCCTGTTGGCTTTTTAAGACATTGAGATTCAGTAAAGTTAAACACATCAGCCACGTCAGTATATGAAAGATATGATAATGAGATATTTGGATCTGTTGCATCTCATGGCAATTATTATTTATTATATTTATTTATTATGTCTTGAAATCGTTCTGGTTTAATGATGGTTCTGGTCAGGGCCAGGCTACATAGAGAGATAGAGAGGGCAGATAAGAGCGTTTTTGCTGAGGTCAAATGATCGTGCCTGGATGAGCAGATCTTGAGTGTGTTGGAGAAAAAACACAACCCCTCCACATCCAGAGGTGACACAAGTCTGACCCCTCCAGATCTTCTCAGGGTGAATCCTGCTCCTCAAATGAAAGTGTCTTTCACGTGTTGTTCAGTGACTGACTGCAGAGGCAAGGCTAGATTGATGATTGCTTTCTGAACCCTTGCGCTCTCTCTCTTTGTTTCACTGTCTTTCTCTTAAACAACAAGCATGAAATGTAGTTTGCAAAAGTCAAGTGAACAGATGCAGTTTGTCAGAACGTATGTAATCAGCTCCTTTTGTATATGAAGCGTCAGAAGCGTCTGGTGCTTTTCAAGAGTTCAGAAGCACAGATGTCACTTATCAATCGCAAAATATGCACTACAATCCATTTTCTTTTTATTTTAGTGTATGCAATGTTGTGTCGAAAACTTCTCAGACTAGCACTAAACAAAGCTCCATCAAAATGAACTCTTAAAGTTTTAATGGGGCTCTTTATTATAATGCATCTGGGAATTTTAGTTTTCCTAATTCAATTTTTTGTATCCTCAGTGGTGACTCTCATTACTGTAATAAAGTTACTATATTATAGTAAAAAATACTGTATTACAATGATGCATTGCATTTAAAGCAGCATAAATTCAACGCAGTACTAAGAACTATAAATACAGCTATAATGTACAGATTAAATAATATGTATTTATTTTTTTCTCTTAATAGTAATGATACATTTTCACTTTGTCATTTAGATGTTTTTATCCAACAAATTTGATTTTTTAAATGTTTAAAAGTCTTCTAAAGTTTAAAAAAAAAAAAAAACTTTAAAAAAAAGTTTTTTTAAAAGCCTCTTCTGCTCACCAAGGCTGCATTTATTTGGTCAAAAATACAGTAAAAACAGTAATATTGTGAAATATTATTACAATTTAAAATAACTATTTTCTATTGTAATATATTTAAAAATTTGATTTACTCCTGCGATGCAAAGCTGAATTTTCAGCATCATTACTTCAGTCTTCAGTGTCACATGATCCTTCAGAAATCATTCTAATATACTGATTTGCTGCTCAACAGTTTAAATTACTTTACTGTCATTTTTTATCAGTTTAATGTGGCCTTGATGAATAAAAGTATTAATTTCTTTAAAAAAATCCTGACTTCAGTGTATATCTTGATTTTAGGGTCTGACCCAGTTCAACCTAATGTGTGATAGTGTGAGTTTGATAATCTAGATCTGGCTGTGATTATCTTTGTCATAAAACTTCCCCCGGCACAGACGTTAATCTGTGAAGAGCTCTGGGTTTTATCTGTGACCTTTCCACTCCTCTCACTCCATTCAGGCTCTGCTGGGATCCTCACAGTTCTTCAGCTGATGCCTTCAGTAAGGGTCACATCCAATACAAAATCATGCTTTATTATTTTGTTCTATAGTGTGTGTGTGACTCTGGTCTACATCATTATTTTCAAGCCAAATGACAACACAGATAAACATGTGAAACATAAGCCGCCTGTGAAAGGAGAGGGAGGGGCAAGGAACAAAAGAGAGGAAGAACGTCTAAAACAATTGAAACAACACATTCAAGGGTTTTCGTTTCAGATAAGAACCAATGCGATTAGGACAAACCATCCAGTGTTTCCTAATTAAATGTCACACAGTTGCTCTGCCAAACTATAGAGTCATATTGTGTATATGCAGCGAAACTTTCCGCCTTCCGTCTTTTTGTCTTCTATTATTGTGTTTCGTACCTTCTTCACTTTAAGGAAAGAAGCTGAATGAATGGATGAACTTTCCATGACTGAGTATCTTTCATAGTTTTAGTTTATCAACTCATTTTGCCTCCTAATCATAATAACAAGAAAGGTTTAGGTTTGTTGTCATGGCTTTTTAAGGTAAAAGGAATGTTGATATTTGCACTTTACAGAATTAGTTTTTTCAGGGAAGTTCATTTAAATGAACTGGTTGAAGTAAACAATTTGCAGATTTGTTTGAATCATCTCTGTGTGACCTTTTACAATTTTTGTTGGGAACTAAATATTTAAATACTGTTGTTTATGATTCTGACTTGTCACACATCACAGTTTTACTTGCAAACAAGGTTCTTACAGCTGAGTGATGAACATGTTTTGAACATTCATTCGAATCATTAAAATTATTCTTTGTAAATCTGAAAACGGGAAAGCTTGACTTGTAAGTATGTCTGGCATCTGAAACATTCCCTGTGCAGTCTGCACTATAGACAGGCAAAGCGGCATCTCCGCCTTGAGTTGTGAGTGTAACACAGTTATTTATCTCTGTAACATTGCTACAAAAAATGCTAGTATTATAGGTCTGCAAAAACCATCAGATTCATTCATGTTGAAGTGCTGTACTGTAATTCTACTAGTTCCCAAAGCAACATTTCTAATTTTCATTTAGTTTAACTTCTAGACATTTAGTTTAATGTCTATTTATATAAGACATATAAAAAAATTAAAATGACAAAACACACAGCAAAATTACTGAAACATTAACCTCAAAATGAAAACAGAAAATATACAAAAATATTTCAAATATTAATAAAATCTGTAATAATATATCATTGATACTAAAATAACACTGTTACTTAAACCAAAACTTAAAGGGTTACTCCACCCCAAAATGAAAATTTAGTCATTAATCACTTACCCCCATGCCATTCCAAACCTGTAAAAGCTTTGTTCATCTTCGGAACACAATTTAAGATATTTTTGATGCATTCTGACAGCTCTCTGACCCTCCCATAGACAGCAATGTAATTAACACAATCAAGGTCCAGAAATGTAGCAAGGACATTGGTAAAATAATCCATGTGACATCAGGGGTTCAACCGTAATTTTCCGAAGCTACGAGATTACTTTTTGTACGGAAAGAAAAAAAAATAATGATTTTATTCAACAATTCATCTCCTTTGCGTCACCGTAGCGCCTTTTTGGAGAGTATCCACTGCACGCAAAAAGCGTACACTGTTCTGTGTCAGCCGCACCACACGGATACGTTTTCTACATCGCTTATGCTTTGATTTGAACGAAAACAGCGTATCTGTGTGGCGCAGCTGACACAGAACCGCATACGTTGTTTACATATGTGATACTTTCCAAAATGGCGCATAGGGTGACGCAGAGGAGACGAATTGTTGATTAAAGTCATTTTTTTTTTCTTTCTTTACAAAAAGTAATCCTGTAGCTTGGTAAAATTACGGTTGAACTCCTGATGTCACATGGATTATTTCACCGATCTCCTTGCTACGTTTCTGGACGTTGATCGTGTTAATTACATTGCTGTCTATGGGAGGGTCAGAGAGCTGTCAGAATGCATCAAAAATATCTTAATTTGTGTTCCGAAGATGAACAGTGGTCTTACGGGTTTGGAACGACATGGGGGTAAGTGATTAATGACAAAATTTTCATTTTGGGGTGGAAAATGAAAAAAAATGACTAAATACTATTTACACATTAAAAAACAATAACTAATAAAAATGACAAAAAACGCAACAAATTTACTAAAACTTTAATCAAAATTAAAACAGAAAATACGAAAATAAAAACTAAATTCAAAATATTTAAAAAATAATAGTATCTCAGTGATACTTAAATAACATGATTCATGCATTTCAGATGTTGGTTTATTGTTACATGACAAGCAGGTAAACAAATATCTCAAAAACGCTTTGAATTATTTTAAAATTATTTGGTTATTTTAATTAATTATTAGTTTTTCATCAACTCACAAACCCCCTGCAATTCCCTCATGTAAATTTTAGCGCAGCACAGGATGGGATGCACGCCTTGACAGCTTAACTTCTAACCGTGATGTTAATTGGCTGTTAATTGCAGACCACAGAATGGGGTGTAGACGAGAGCACCAGGAGGTCCTGCCAGAGCAAGGGAAAGACAGAGGTGAGAGATGAACACTGGGATGTGGAGTATTTAGTTAAACATAAAGCTCTGTGACTGAATGTACTGTTACAGAGTGCTCCAGTAGGATTCTGGAAGTAAACTGTAATGTGTGTGAAATTAAATGTTTCTTCACTTGGTCTCCTTCTCTCAGGATGAGTGTCAGAACTATGTTCGTGTCCTCCTGTTGAACGGCAGTCATCTGTTCACCTGCGGCACTAATGCTTTCATGCCCATCTGTACGACTCGCCCTATTACTGACATCTCCAGCATCCTGGAGTCCATCAGCGGTGTGGCCCGCTGTCCCTACGACCCTCGACACAACTCTACAGCCATGATAACTGAGAGTGGAGAAGTTTATGCGGCCACAGTGACTGATTTCTCTAGCCGCGACCCTATTATTTACCGCAGTCTGGGGAACATGCCGCCTCTGCGGACTGCACAGTACAACTCCAAATGGCTCAATGGTACAGCGGGACAACACACAACTTATGAATGAATCTGAAAAATCCTGTAAAGAATATGTTTAGGTCATATTTTACATTAAAACGAAAATAACATCTGTATATTAAATTATATTTTGTTTTAATTTTCATGACAATTAAGCTCATTTTGACCTATATTCTCATTACAGATTGTAATAAATTGTATTTTTTATTTATACATCATGGTGTTTTTTTTTTACTTGCCTTAATTAATACATTAATATTTGTAAAAAAAAAAAAAAATCATATTATATCATATTTTACATTAAAATCAAAATAACATCTTTATATTACATTATATTTTGTTTAAAGAAAATCTAGCATATTTTAGGGCCTTTATGAATTTTTTTTATCATTATAACATTATTTTCTTGACAATTAAGCTCATTTTGACCTATATTCTCATTACTGATTGTAATAAATTGTATTTTTTATTTATACATCATGGTAGTTTTTTACTTGTCTTAATACATTAATATTTGTAGAAAAAAAAATGTATTGTATATAATGAAGTATTAAAATATTGTGTTAAAAAATAGGAATTGAACACAACACAACAGTTAAATGTCTAGATATATTGTTTATTATTTAAAAATGTTGCATTAAATATTTCATTACATATTACAATATATTTCATTACAACATTTTTATTATGGTAACATTTATTTTTAAGTAAAAAATCATTATATTAGCTTATTTTATTCATGCATCAATACTGTATAAGACAATTCAACAATGAAACAAAAATTAAATAAACTCAAAAGTTAAGCATCTAGATAAATTTTTTATTTAATGTATTTTATTGCAACATATTTTTACTGTGATAAAAAAATAATTAATATATAATAATAATTAATAATAAATAATTTGAAATAAAAACAAAACATTAAAATTGTTGCATTATATATTGTATTTTTCACTGTGATAAAAAAAAAAAAATCTGTATTACAGTGATGAGAATCCCCACTGAGAAAGAAAAATGTAAACAGTTTTGAGGGAAATAATATCACAATTCAAACATCTTAATAGTCTTACCTGTTCTTTAATTTCTTTAAATAAAACTTATTTTTTCTTCTGATTTTGGTGTGAAAAGTGACCTGGCCATGGCCATTTTTGTGATTCACCCTTACATTTATTTCTATTTACTGAAATAATTATCTGTAAGGTATTATATTTTGTCATGTCAAACCACACGGCTGTCACTGAAAGTAAGATATCCACCTTCTTCCTTCCCTTCATCTCTACAGAGCCTCACTTTGTCTCTGCATATGAGGTGGGCCGCTTCACGTACCTCTTTCTGAGAGAGAACGCAGTGGAACAGGATTGTGGGAAGACGGTCTTCTCTCGTGTGGCCCGCGTGTGTCAGAATGACATTGGCGGTCGTTTCCTGCTGGAAGACACATGGACCACCTTCATGAAGGCTCGACTCAACTGTTCACGCTCTGGAGATGTTCCGTTCTACTACCATGAGCTGCAGAGCACCTTCTTCCTCCCTGAGCAAGATCTCATCTATGGAGTCTTCACCACCAATGTGTGAGTGGACGCTTCATGGAGTACTGAACAGTCACATGGCAGGAATTTCATCAGGCCAGAGCAGGTTTTGCAACAAAACAAAAATTCAATTAATGTCTTGTAAGCGAGTAAGTAAGTAAATAAATAAATAAATAAATATATAAATATATCTCAAAGGTCAAAAGTTTAGAATAATTAAGTTTTTAATGTTTTTGAAAGAAGTGTCTTCTGCTCATCAAGGCAGCATTTAAAAAAAAATACAGTAAAAAACAGTAATATTGAGAAATATTATTACAATTTAAAATAACTATAAGTCTCTTATGCTCACAAAGGCTGCATTTATTTTATTAAAAATACAGTAAAAATGGTATAATTATGAAATATTATTAGTATTTAAAATAACTGTTTTCTATTTGAATATATTTGTAAAATGTCATTTATTCTTGTGATCAAAGCTGAGTTTTCAGCATCATTACTCCAGTCTTTAGTGTCATATGACCCTTCAGTGATATGCCAAGCACATTTTGTTTTACATGGATATTAGAACACGAGTGAAGTACAAAATCCAGTTTCGTCTACATAATAAATCATAGTTTGGCATCCCAATACATTGCAAATATCAAAACATTTGGATTTGTGCTGAATGAGAGGCTACGTGATCGCATTATCGGTTTCCGTTTCAGTTTCGCTTTAAATTAATTTGTTTTGGCTTGTCGTTGATATTCTTATATTCTTCTTATATTTTCATTTGTGTTCTGTTCTGAGTACCATTAAATTTAAAGGATTTTTTGTGGAGTGAGGGGAACTAAAATAGCATATAGCCTAGATATGTTTGTTTTTCTAATGCTTGTAAACATTTTGCTTTATTTACCAGCATTTCTGAATGTAAACGCGACTTATCTGGATTTTTTTCTCTCAAAAACTATTTTATTTTATATGTGTAGCATATTTTTAACCATGCAGCAAACACTTTAAAATATTTTGAAAAATTACTTAACTTAAATCAAATGACTTTTTAAACAGTTTAACTAATTGTATTAATCAGTCAAAATTCTTACTGTCGGTTAAGAGTTAACCAGTTAATATGAGCACCCCTAGACGCAACATTTATGGGAGGAGAATATTAAAATAAATCATGCAAGATGATTTACTAAGGTTTGCGGGAGTCAATTTACTGCTATTTGTGCCATTTAACTTCCAAAAAAGCATATCTGAAATCACTTTGTGCATGATATGGCTGCCTTAAATGCTAATTTGCTTGGTAGATTGCGTTGGTCATTATGGAAATTATCTGGTTCCATCTGTGTTCTTTAATTTGCGCATTATCAGTAGATCATCAGCAGAACTAATTTGCCCTCTTTAGTAAATCTAGCTCTTAAAACCTTACCAACCCCTAACTTTTGAACACCTCTGTTTTTCTATTAAGATTTTCATTTAGAATGTACAGCACCACACCACCTTTCAGTTCTTCCTCTCATTCACAGGAACAGCATTGCTGCATCAGCAGTGTGTGCGTTTAACCTCAGTGCCATCACGCAGGCCTTTAACGGACCCTTTCGTTATCAGGAGAACCCTCGGACCAGCTGGCTTTCCACTCCCAACCCCATCACAAATTTTCAGGTGAAGGAAATGAACTGCTGCAGCTTCCATTTCAAAGCATTTTACTTTTACCCTGAAGCCAACTCACAATTTTTTTCAAAAATTTCAAAAAATTTAGATTTATCCTTTCTCTAACGTGCGGTTCCTCATCGCCTATCTCTGCCTTTAACGTCTTCTTTCTCTGTGACAGTGCGGGACAGTGAATGATTCGGGTCCGGGCAGTAATCTAACAGAACGCAGTCTTCAAGACGCCCAGCGGCTCTTCCTCATGAGCGAGGTGGTTCAGCCCATCACCACAGATCCTCTGGTCATGCAAGACAACATCCGTTTCTCCAGACTGGCTGTGGACATTGTTCAGGGGAGAGACACGCTCTACCACGTCATGTACATCGGCACAGGTTGGGAAGGGAAAGAAATTTGACATGCATGATTTTAAAACATTTAGACGTTTAGAAGTGCACTGAGGTTTTTATTGTTATCGTTTTCATTGCTTTCATTGACCAATCAGAGTATGGCACCATCATCAAGGCTTTATCCACAACTAATAAGAGTCTGCGTGGATGTTACTTGGAGGAGATGAACATTCTTCCAGAAAACACGCAGGAGCCAATCCTGAACCTGCAGATTCTGCTCAGCGATAGGTCGCTTTTCGTGGGACTTCTCAGCAGAGTGCTGAAGATCCCTCTGGAGAGATGCTCCAACTACAAAACTGAACAGTGAGTAGCACGCATGCACTTGTGCCAACTAGGACATGCACTTTAGTTGACTAGGCTTTATGAATAATTGCTGACTAGTTTGCTGAAAAGTTTTGAAAGAAATCTCAGCAAAGCTGCATTTATTTGATCAAAAATGCAATAATATTGTGAAATATTTTTTGCAATTTAAAATAACTATTTTCTATTTATATATATTTTAAAATGTAATTTATTCCTGTGATTCAAAGCTGAATTTTCAGCATCATTACTCCAGTCTTCAGTGTCACATGATCCTTCTGAAATCATTCTGATTTGCTGCTCAAGAAACATTTCTTATTATTATCAGTGTTGAAAACAGTTGTGCTGCTTAATATTTTGTTGTAAACTGTCATACTTTTTTTTCCAGGATTCTTAGATATATAGAAATTTTGTAACATTTTTAATTGTCTTTACTTTCACTTTTGATTAATTTACTGCGTCCTTACTTAATAAAAGTATTAACTTTTTTAAAAAAAGTCATACTGATCCTGAACTTTTGAATGGTGGTGCATTTTCACAGAAATGACCTGATTGAACTAGATTTCCCAGAAGAATAATAGTCTACTAATAGATTAAAAAAAAAAATGGTAGCAAGTGACTTCTTTGGAGCTGAATGCAATAAGATTTTCAACTTCTATGAATAGAACACCTATAAATTGTCAAACATTATTAAAATATATAATGCATGCATCACTCCTCAAAGAAAAGGACTGCATTTACATTACAGATGTAATTAGTTCTCAGATATCAGAATATAGTTATTTGTTGTTCAAGAAATGTTTCTTATTATTATCAATGTTGAAAACAGTTATGCTGCTTAATATATTTTGGTAACTGTGACATGTTTTTTCAGGATTCTTTGATGAATAGAAAGTTTGTAAAATTATGAATATCTTTAATGTTACTTTTGATCAATTAAATGCATCCTTGCTGAAGAAGCTAGTATTCATTTCTTTATAAAAAGAAAATCACACTGACCCTAAACTTTTCAATGGTAGTGTAATTTCACAGAAATGACCTTGTACCAGATTTCTGAGAAGTATAATAGGCTGAAAAAATGGCAGAGAGTGATTTCTTGGCGCCCAATGCAGCAAGATTTTTAATTCCCACATCTTGAAGAATAAATGTGTCAGACTCATTGACAACAGACTCATGTGGTCAGAGTGTCCTAACCATGAACAGGATTGAACTGTCACATTCACATAGTATCAGTACAGAACTTCTTAAGCCTTGAAATTTCCGGATGCCATGATTTTGACAGTGAGTATGACATTGAAATGCACAGTTGCTGTTAAATTACAGCAAAGGCTGATTACGGCACATGTCCTTCCGAGTTGCTAATGCCCTTGGAGTCAGACAGGAAATGAAGCTCAAGGAGATGAAGTGAATGACAGTACTTTTGAGCAGTCACAGATATTATCATCTCATAAATCCTCCGCCACTGGCCAAGAGGCAGACGAATGATGAACTAGGTCATTTTTTAAAAATCGCTGCATCGTGTTCTCCACTGCTGCTATGAATAGAACACCTATAAATTGTCGAACGTCATTAAAAATATATAATGCATGCGTCACTTCTTGCAGGAAGCGAATGCATTTACATTAGAGATGTAATTAGATAGCAAATTCATAAAATAATGGCCTCCAAATGGATGAATTGGACTTCAGAGTTGGATTTGTAAGGGCTTTGTGCAATTTTGTATCCTAATACATGGTAAATTGAGTTATAAAATGAATCAAAACTTTTTTTGATCTGCTAAACGCCTTTGAGAGCTCCACATAACACCGTATTTAAAATACACCATATAATAGAGATGTTTGTTTTCGCTTTCTTGCAGCATGTCACATCAGAAGAGGTTTTCCATGTAATCTGTCAGTTTAGAGGCACATATGTGCTTATATATTCAAGGGTGTTGGTAATTATTTTAGCGGTAGGAGAGGGTCTTTATGTGAGGAACGTGATCCTCAGACTCGCTTCCTAACTTTCTGCCGCAGATGCTGTTGCACAAACACTCGGAGCTACACGAGGCGGACATGTTTGATGTTAGAGGCTGTTATGGGATGTGTTAGAATTGTGTTTGTGAAGCCGCTCACTGTTTAGCATTCCAATGCAATGGAAAGAAGTAATTTCATTACATATTCTCCCCCACGCACATGTACACACAGGTGGCAAAAGGTCAGATCTCACAAGATGTTGCAAATAACTAATTATTTTATACCAGTTCTCATCTATAGAGTTTGATTGAGCTGGAAGTGTTTAGTCATGTCATTATAATTTTATGTAACCTTTAATGTATGTAAATTTATTCTCTTTATGCATCTCTAGCACATTTGCAGTTTTCTAATGTTGCCAAGTGTTTATTAAACGGATGTTTAGTTGTTAGTGGGATGCTGTTATATTTGATTTAGGGGTAAAATATGAGTGTATACACTACCGTTCAAAAGTTTGGGGTCAGATTAATGTTGTGAAATATTATTGCAATTTAATATAAGTGTTTTCTTTTGTAATATATTTTAAAATGTAATTTATTCCTGTGATGCAAAGCTGAATTTACAGCATGATTACTCCAGTCCTCAGTGTCACATGATCCTTCAGAAATCATTCTAATATGCTGATTTGCTGCTCAAGAAACATTTCTGATTATTATGATAGTTGATTAATACTTTTGTGGAAACCAGGATGCTTTTTTTTTCAGGATTATTTGAGTAATAGGAAGTTCAAAAGAATGGCATTTATTTGAAACAGAAATCTTTTGTAACATTATTTATAAATGTCTTAACTGTAACTTTTAATCAATTAAATCATTTAATCCTTGCTGAATTAATTTTGTTAAAAAATAAAAAAATAAAAAAAGCCCCTAACTTTTAAACTTTTGAACACTAGTTTATATATAATTGTATGCATGTGCTTGTAATTTACTGGTAATTTGGATTGTTTGCTTTTTCATATTTTGTCCTTAAGAAATGACACATCATTAAAACACTGAAACATGCTCCTGAATTAATCACACACTCTCACTCAACTGAACCCAAAGGACACAAGGAGAAAATGATAAGTCTGTAAGCTCTAATAAATCACCAGAGGCGCTGTCAGATGTTGTTTATCTCCCAGAGCAGGATTTGAGGTTTATTGTGTCTTCTCTGTAGTTCCTGTAAGAGTCAGATCATATCACGCCCTGATCAGATGCTTAGATTATATTAACACTTCAGCTCAGTCTCTGACTTTGATCTCAATACAATAAACCTAAGTGATGTTTAGATTATAGACAACATTTGCAAAACATTCACTTGAGTGTTCAGCGTGAGAAGGACGGTATTAGTTTTAATATTTATTGCAGATTTATTCTTCAGTTATTAAGCTGTGCAACATCCTGTAGAATTAAATTGCAACCCAATCTCTCCTCTCCTTTTTCTCTTTTGTCATTAAGAAGTTCTCATGAGCAAATGAGACACTTTTTATGGTGGTATTTATTAAGACCTTGTCATTGATGTGTGACTTGGTATTTGTAGGGATTGTCTGGGTGCCAGGGATCCTTACTGTGGCTGGGACCGGAAACAGAAGCGCTGTACAACGATTGAGGACAGTTCCAACATGAGCCAGTGGAGCCAAGACATCACAAAGTGCCCTGTAAGACACACCTATAGACAATATCTCATCACACAGAAAAGAAAAATCACAAATGGCATCTCTTTAATGTCTCAGGTGTTTCTTCTACACAGTAGTGAGATTAAATGGACAGTAAATGGAGATCTTTGATTAAGTCTCCTGTAACTTAGATTACTATCTTGAGCAAAAGACCCTCTTCTGTTCTGTTCTGTATTATATTTTATTCTTTTCTCTACTAATATATCATTTTCTGTTCTATTCTGTTCTGTTCTATTCTATTCTTATATTCTGTTCTGCATTGGTATATTCTGTTTTCTATTCTGTATTCATTTATTTTCTATACTAATCTGTCTTTCTATTCTATTCTATGCTTGTATTATGTTCTGTTCTGTTGTATTCCATTCTGTTCTGTTCTATTCTCTTCTATATTCTGTTCTATTCTATATGCTGCTATTTTTTGTTTTATTCTTTGCTTTTATCTTTGTTCTATTCTATTTGATTCTTTGTTTATTCTATTCTGTATGCTTCTTTTCTGTTCAATTCTGTTTTGTATTCTATTGTATTCTATATTCTATTATTTTCTATACTAATGTTTTCTGTTTTGTTCTAGTCGATTCTGTTCTGTTTTCAATCTATTCTGAATTCTGTATTCTGTCTGCTTGTATTCTGTTCTATTACATTCTATTACATTCTCAGTTCTATATTCTGTTCTATTATGTACGCTGCTATTTTCAGTTCTGTTCTGTTCTATTCGGTTCTGTTCTATACACTTCTATTCTTTTCTGTTCTATTCTGTTGTGCATTCTGTTTTATTCTATTCTGTTTTATTCTGTTCTACTCTACATTGCACTACTCTATTCTGTTCTATTCTACAAACATTATATTTCTACCTAAGAGCTTCTGTGGTGAAGATGCGTAACAACTCATTTTCTTTGAGTACACCAGAAATCTCTTTTGATGTTTTTGAGCTGATCGTGAAGAATCAAATTTCTGATGAAGAGCCTTGAAACAGAGCCTGATGGCTGACCCAGCTGATCCGAACCCTTCATCTGACAATATCAATTACACGCTGGTGTTCTGCGTGATGGCTGGCTAATGTCATTCCTGTTCCCTCTTGACACTTCATTAGGTCCATAATTAGACATCACAAATTTCCTATTATCTCTGATGGTTGATATCCTCTGAGGAGCAATAATAAACAAACCTCATTTTCTACAACGCTGTGGAAGCTTTGGCTTTGCCCCAAGTTGCATACTAATACTATGCCTTAAAAGTACTTGCTATTATGCTAATAGGCAAAACCAGTTGTTTCCATAGTAATGGCTGTGACGGTGAGTAAGAGTGTTTTTTCCAAACTTTTGCAGAATGTTTGTTGGTTCCAAAGTTATGGCGTAAATTAACACTAAGTTACAACATGCACAGTATGCACTACTAAAAATTTGCGATTCGCAACATTAAACATTAAGCATATAAACAAAATACTTACAGAAGATTCTAGTCAGAAAAAACATGGGATAAATAGCTGACTGATTGGATTGCATTGGACTTCATGTTTTGCACGAAAGACTTTCTTTTAGTATTGCACTTTTATGTATAAACTGTAAGAGCTGTTACTGTATTATATATAGTTATGGTCACATTTTACAGTAAGATTCTATACGTTAATATTAGTATTTATATTATTATTGTTAATGTATTTAGTATTATGAGTTAAAAATGGTGAATATTTTTACAGTATTTAATCGTATAAATATTCATTTATAAATGTACTATTATTCATTGTTATTTCATAATGCAACATTTATTTATATATGCAAACATTAGCCAAGATAATTTCTGTAAATTATTGTTTGTTGCTAATTAATGCAAACTTATGCAACCTTATTTTCTGCCCTGATTCATTTTACATATAGTTCCTGAATATTATTTTCATATTTAAATATGCTATTTATGACTATTTATGTAACTTTTTTTTGTGTCTCATTGGGAATGCAATTTATTACTGCTGTTACGTAAAATAAAAATAAAAAAATTAAAAATTGAAACTACATCCGGCTAAACTAAAATCCACAGTTTTTTTTGACACTTCATCTGTTTACAGTTTTAAAGGCTGCATGTTGGATCAATAATGGTAAACATCATATTATGCAACTACATATTACTTTATGGAAAATGTACGACAAATTTTATCTGAGCCACCGGGCATCAGAGGAACCTGTAGGTGAGTGTTATTATATGAATTCATAGAAGGGCAAACTGATAAGCATTGCATTAACAATTTTTGTCATGCATCAGGGAAAAGCCCTCAATTGACCTTTTTTGATTATACTGTTGAAGTACAGTGAAAGTTGACGCAGGTCTCGAAATTTCTTTTGCTATTAATTTTAATAACATTTGAGCGCTTCTGTGGTCTGAATTGTTGGATGAATGGCATTGAGTTCTGGTCAGTTGTTACTAATCCAGACTCACAGTAGATGTTGGTATTCACCTCAGTGGACACGCTGCACACCTGCTCCCTTAAGATTAGCCATGCATGGAGATGAATTTAAGACAGTTTTTATCCTGTGCAATATGTGAGCCACCTTCAACTGCAGATGGACACATGGGAGGAACATTTAAATGTATTGTACATGCTCTTCATATCACTTCTGCAGGTTAAATGACATTAGGTTTCTTTAAAAAATGAGATCAAGTATGTGGAGACTTTGATTTTAATTAGAAATTTTGATTGCAAGATTTTGTCTTCAAATAATAGATGAGTACTATTTTGATCTTTTAATCATTAAAGTAAAGTGTGTCATTTCTGTTCCACATGCATGCGATTAATCGATTCAAAATAAAAGTTCATGTTTACTACATACTATGTGTGTGTACTGTGTATATTTATTATGTATATATAAATACACACATACGTGTATATATTAAGGAAAAATATGTTAGATTTATATGTAAAATATTTATATTTATATATAATATTAATTATATACAAGTGTTTACATACAAATACACACAATATATACAAATATTTTTTTAAAATATATACATACTGTATATGTGTGTGCATTTATATATACATAATAAATATACACAGTACACACACATATAGTATGTAAACATAAACTTTTATTTTGAATCGATTAATCGTGACTAATCGTTTTGCAGCCCTAATGATAATAAGCAACTAGTTAATTGGTACATGAAATAAAGTGTTACCTACTGAAGTTATCTATAAAAGAAAGTGGGAATCTGTACACTAAGAGGTTTATGCTGAATGAAATTTGAAAACATGTATGATGACTTTCCATGCAAACACTAAATCTGTACTTAAAGCATACCTTGTTTGTGTTTATATTTGTAGGAGCGAAACCTCACTCAGGATGGTGGATTTGGCCAGTGGTCACCATGGCAGGCTTGTAATCATGATGATGGAAGTGAAGGCACCAGTACATGTCAGTGTCGCACTCGGGCCTGTGATAACCCTCGACCCCAGTGTGGAGGGATGAAGTGTGTCGGGGTGAACATAGAGGTGGCCAACTGCTCCAGGTACACCTACTGTACTAACTCTAATGCATGTTAAAGTTCAAAAATGACAAAACACTATAAAAGTGGACCATACTTGTGTGTGATATTCCAAGTCACATGATTTGATTTTGTGGTGAGGAACAGGTTGTTATTTGTCACTGACAATTTTCTCCTCTGATGTAGCTCTCAAATCCCATCCGCACCCTGCACCCCTTGCCCTGTTGTGATTGGTTACTAGATGCATGAGAACTAAGTCATTGAGCTTCATTGATGACAAACCTGGTGTGACTTATCTTGACGAGCCATATTTGTATATACGTGAACACATACAGTATTATTCAGAACTATGGGGTTGGTTTGATTTTTAAAATGTTCTTTGAAAGAAGGCTCTTATGCTCACAAAGGCTGCATTTATTTGATTAAAAATACAATAAAAATGGTATAATTATGAAATATTATTAGTATTTAAAATAATTGTTTTCTATTTGGATATATTGTAAAATGTAATTTATTCCTGTGATCAAACCTGAATTTTCAGCATCATTACTCCAGTCTTCAGTGTCACATGATCCTTCAGAAATCATTCTAAAATGCTGATTTGCTGCTCAAGAAACATAATTATTATCAGTTATTGTTTTTTAAACTATTAATTATTAGTAGTAGTAATATTATAATTATTAGTAATATTTACACAATTTTTTTCAGGATTCTTTTATGAATATAAAGTTCAAAAGAACAGCTATTTTATGAAATAGAAATCTTTTGTAACATTATAAATGTCTTTACTGTCACTTTTGATCAATTTAATGGATCACTACTGAATAAAAGTATTAATTTCTTTAAAAAAAAACAAACAACTTTGGAATAGTAGTACATATGAAAGCTGTTCATTACACAAAACACTGTCATGGAAGACTTGAAGTATACAGTTGCGCAGGTCATTTGGATGTAATGTTGCATCTAATTTTTCAAGTTTGACAGCATCCCCTTATTCACTGTCAATCCACAGGGAATGAAAACTCATATGGGTTTTGTAAGAGTAAGAGAGTGAGTAAATTATTTTGTTTTTGGACGAACTAGGCCTTTATAATCTGGGACTCCCCATACTGTGGCAGGTGTAAACAGTGTGGCTAGACAGATATATGAGACCCAGAGAGATCAACCTGAAGTCTTTAATCAGCCAATCAAAGTGTCAAGTCACATAAAAGTGTGACGCATTTATTCCGTCTGATTCAGCTCTTCCGTGAGAGAAAGGCACCACCCAACGCTAACAGCTGCAGAGAGTGAGGCCTCGACTCCATCAATCCTGAACTCTGATACAGATGTGTAACGCGCAGCTTTATTCATTAACTGCAAGCGGCTGACGCAGCGTTTCTGGCAGAGCAGCTCCTTCTTTGCATGTCCCATTATCCTGCAGTCACTTTCAGTCACTGAATGAATGTGCCAATTATTTCTTCACCTAGAGAGCTTGTTTAAACACACACATCACCGGGTCTGGGTGCGAGAAACTAACAGGATGCAGTGTTTCAATATAACAGCAAAAGAGCAGCTATGGCAGATCTATAATAGATTAATAATGAGCTGCTAATACATCTTTGTCAGAAAGGTATTGTTTTAAGTTCAATAAAACTGATGTTCTGTCAGGCTCTAAAGTTGTGATCACAATCCTTTGCAGTCATTATCGGGCCCTTAGAAGGAGTTGCTTGACTTGACTTGATTGCAGAGGGACTATCCTTGTTATTAAAAGGGGTAATATATTGGAAAACAGGATTTTCTTGCTCCTTTTAAATAAATACTCTAACTTTGCAAATGTTGCAACAGTGAAAAACTCCTAGTTCACTCATTTCTCTGCCCTCTACCCTTCATATTGTTTCAAACCCGTATGACAGGTTTAAAGTCAGTGGGGTTTTGGACCCCATTGACTTTCATTGTATGGACAAAAAAAGTTCCACAGAAATAAGTATCAGTGTTAACCTAAACTAGATCTGTGTCAGGGATATGGACCTGTTTTGTTGTGTTTTCCCTCCTCACGTGCTCCATGACCCAGTTTCTCCCTTGTTTGATTGTGTTCATGTTGTCCAGGTGTGTCTTGTAATTAAGCTCGTTACCCCATGTATATAAGTCCTAGTCTGTGTGTCTCTGTCAGATCTACATCATCATTTACGTGTGTCGTTTACCGCTCCTAGTGTGGCGTTCCTTGTGTTTTAGTTTATAATAAAGACTGTTTGCTTTGATCCTCGTCTCCATCGTTCCATCCGACACATATTGGATGAAAAACTTAAAAATAAGAAATATTGCCTTGGCAACTAAATAAAAGAAGTTTAAATTGAAGTCAGGGTTATTATAGTTAACTAAAACTGAAACTGAAATTATATTTAAAAAACATTTTTGTTATTTGAATTAAAAAAAAAAAGTTAAATAAAAAAAAAGGTTTTATTTCAGCTAGTTGTCTATATTAAACACAAACAAATAAATAAATGTCACAGCACTTAACAAAATTACTGAAAGTTAAACAAATTAAAATGTAAATATAAAAAATAAAAGAAATACTAAAAATAAATAAAACTAATAAAAATGTCAAAAGCACATAAATTACTGAAACTTAAAATAATTAAATTGTAAATATAAAAATTAAAGATAATTAAAAATATTAATAAATACCATCATAGTATAGAAAACAACATTGAAAAGTATGGACAAAGATATATTTAAAAAAAAAAATGTTTCTATTGCAGAAAGAAGTCAAGTCACAATTTCTTCTCAAAAATGTACTTAGCTGAACGGATGATTCTGATGTCATGAAGCCCTGATCACATTATCACATGACCACCCACATTTACATATCAATACTTATACAGTATGTAGCAGCTGCAGTGATGAACGACAGTATGTTCTACATTGGTACACAGAGGCTAGCCAATCATAAGTGTGGACAGTTACGTATAGATGTCTTATGTAAGTCTATTTTATTTAGAAGAACCGAGAGAAGGTGGAAAATAGTAATGAAACAAGTTACTACTGTGTTTTTAGTCCAAGAAATATTGACTAACATTACAGTATTTAAAAAAGTGACAAATATGGCCTCTTAAATACACTGTGGTTAAACTAAAAGTTCATCAGACTGTGTTATTGTGTGGTATCCATGCTAACTCCTGCTTCTGCTTGTTCAGGAATGGAGGCTGGACTCCCTGGTCATCCTGGGCCGAGTGCAGCACCAGCTGTGGCATTGGATTTGAGGTCCGTCAGCGGTCCTGCAACAACCCAGCACCCCGACACGGAGGACGCGTGTGTGTGGGTCAGGCGCGAGAGGAGAGGTGAGACGAGAGGAAAGATGGACTACAGGCTGTGCTTTACAGTTCTGATTCGATTTGATATGATTTAATTCATAAAAAAGCCTCTTAAGATTCATTCGTTCGGGAGTCAGACTATGCTTTTAATTCACTACAAAAAACTGAATTGTAATGGTCAGGTCTTCAGGAATCAGTTGGACTACACTGGTTTTGTTTTATGTATTTGATTCACTAAAAGAGCCAGCTCATAAGAGTCATTTGTTTGTCTAACTTAACTGAACTGACTCATAGGTGTTTAAGGGCCAGTTTTACTAAACAGGGCAAATTAGCGCGAGAGCGCAATTCCAAAACCGTGTCGATGGGTGTGGAAATTTCTGTGGGTGATTTACTAACAATGCGCACATTAAAGAAAACAGACGCAACATCTCATTTACATATTGACCAACGCAATATACCAAGCGCAGCACAAATTAGAGTAGTCGCAAAGAATAAAGAAATAAAGAAGCCACAGTATGTTGAAAAGAACCGGAGGCCAAAAAATGAAGGGTCGCAAGAAGTTTTGATAAACCTGGTATTGCGTGACTCCTAGTTGAGGGTTCCAAGTCGTCTTTTATTTCCTGAAGCAAATTAAAAATAACATGGCTTGGCAAACTATATGTTCGGAAAACGTGTTCTTCTGGCATTCCAAATAAATTAATATATAAAATAAATATATAATATATAAAATAAATAAATAAAAATCCTCTCCCTTCTACCACGCGCTCTCTCTTCTCTGCATTGCCTCCTCCTAGCAACAACAATTGCAGCCATTTCAAGCGCAAAATAGTTTAAGACATGCTTTTTTTGGGAGTTAAATAATGGCGCAAATACCAGTAATTTGACGAGCACAAACATTAATAAATCTTGTTGCATGATTTATTTGAATACTCTCCTCCCATAAATTTTGCGTCTGAAAGGGAAAGTCCTACAAATACTGTCATGTGCAAAAATAACTGTGTCCATGCATTTTCAGCGCTAATTCGTCACTGCGCGTCTTCAGTAAATCCTGACAGTACTATTTTAACGCCAAAAGACGGTTTGCGTTGACGCAAGCTGTTAGTAAAACTGGCCCCAAGTGTTTATTTGAGCTGACTGTAAGATGGTTCAGTTTCATTTGTGTGTGATTCAGATTGTGTAATGAAAAGAATCCGTGTCCTGTTCTGGTGTCCTGGGTCTCCTGGAGCGCTTGGTCCAAATGTAGTGTTGCTTGCGGTGGTGGAGTCCATTCCCGCGTTCGGACCTGCGAGAACGGAAACACATGTCCTGGTTGCCCTCTGGTAGGGTCTTAAAACAGGTCATATAAAATCAGAGAAAACCCTATTAACGGAAAAAGATTTGAAAACTATGTGTGTTACTGTATCCAGGAGTATAAGGCGTGTAATTTGGACGCGTGTGCCGAAGTGAGGCGGACCACACCATGGACACCCTGGTACCCTGTTAATGTGACTCAGATGGGGGCGAGACAGGAGCAGCGGGTCAGGTACACCTGCAGGGCTCTCCTCGCCGACCCTCACGACCTGCAGCTCGGCAAACGCAAGATAGAGACTCGCCTCTGTCCCACCAATGATGGAGCTGCTGCCTGCGAGACTGACGGTACACACACACAGCCTCAGAGACGTATACTCAGATATGCACACATCCTGTCAGATAGGGGGCACGATTTGGAACATTGTAATTGCTGTTTTTCTGATAAAAATTGTGATTAAAATGTGATTTAAAAAAAAAAATACACCTCTATGGTTGCTATGCTTGTTTGTAGGTACAATTTGACCCGGAATTGTAATTATATATCAATATATTTATAATAATAATAATAATAATAATAATAATAATCTTTTGTTTATTTTTGATATAATTTTGAGTATATTGTTATTATTAAAATATTAAACAAAATAAGAATTAATTTCATTTATTATTCTATTATTTTTTATTTAGTAATAATAATAATTATAATAATAGTAACAATAGTAATAATATTATTATTATTATTATTATTATTATTATTATTATTAAATAAAAATACTAAACAAAATATACTACATTTTTCATTTAGTAATAATAATAATAATAATAATAATAATAAATATTATTATTATTTTACTACTACCACTACTACTAATAATGATGATAATATTTTATTTACTTTTATTTAGTAATAATAATAATTATTAACAAATAAAATATTAAACAAAATAAGAACTAATTTCATTTATTATTCAATTATTTTTTATTTAGTAATAATAATAATAATAATTGATTAATAATTAATAATTATTATTAATAATAAATAATTAATCATTTTATTATAATAAAAATATGAAACAAAATATATTAAAAATATATTTGACAAAAAATATTACATTAATATTTCTATTTTTATTTAATTATATTATTATTGTTATTGTTAAATAAAAATATTAAACAAAATAGGAAATATTGTAATATTGTAATATTTCCTTGTAAAATAAAAAATGAGTAATTTAAGAAAAATAATATATTATTTAAGAAAAATAATAAAAAATAATATATATATATATATATATATATATATATATATATATATATATATATATATATATTTTATACTGTATATATATATATATAATTTTTTATTTATTTTTTTATTTATTTATTTATTTTTACCGTACAACTGTAGAATTACAATACTGACATTTGGTTGGTTTAATTTCTTAATTTTCAAATTTGAAACCATCAAACTTTAATTTTGATGGAAAACCGCAGGGAACCCGTAAATCTTCACTTTTGTTGACAGCAGCTATAAGCACTTCTCATTACATGTATAGGTAGATGGTTGCCATGTGTTGCATTCCTAAATTCAAGTGACCCAAACTCAATTCAGATACAGAGATGGAGTTTGTGTGGAGCAAGATTTACATGTGAACTAAGTCACTTTGAGACACTGAAATCACTGTATCATGAGCTGCTCGCATGAAAATGAACACAGTGCCGCCCTTCACTTTATAACACACCATGCATATATTTAACTAAATCACAGCCATGATAACTGCACTAATAAATATTGCAATTCAGATTCATCATGCAGCCCTACATATGCACACTTTATTTGTACAGGTCTAGTTGAGGACTTGTTGCGAATGGGTCGACCTGTGACACGAGTGCAAGGAGCTGCCTGGTCATCATGGGAAACATGGTCTGCGTGTTCCAAAGAGTGCTCCAAAGGTTTCCGCACTCGCAAGCGCTCCTGCGCCACACCGGACGGCAAGAGCACGCCGTTCGCCTGCAGCGGAGCGCCGGTCGAGTATCAGGACTGCAACACTCAGCCGTGCCCAGGTCTGAGAGAGCCTTGTATCCTCTTAAATATGTCACTAGTGTCCTGTTAATGGAGTTGTGTAATAACAGGTGTTGTTTTTCAGTGAAGGGGGCATGGTCATGCTGGTCTTCCTGGTCTCAGTGTTCTACTTCCTGTGGCGGCGGTCACTACGAGCGCTCGCGTACCTGCTCTAACCCTTCTCCCGCTCATTCTGGAGACATCTGTATCGGCCTGCACACGGAGGAAGCGCTCTGTAACACACATGAGTGCGATGGTGAGAAAATAACAATTGCAGCATTAAAAGAATATTGTTTTTTTTTAAGCATTTCTTTTACTACTATTAAGGAATAAATTTTTGGAAACAAAATGTTTTAATAATAAATCAATTTAAAACTGTTCTTACAAAATGTGCTTACACTTAACAGTCTTTGTCTTTGTGTTTTTTGTAAAATCCAATAATTGGCCTTAATTATACCTATATATTATACAACAATACTTAACAATAAAACAAATGTAACACATTGCATTCATTTATTTATTTTAAAATTTTTCACTACTGACAAAACCCCTAATGTGCATCTTTAACAGTAACTACACTTATTTTTCACAAGATGTAAGCTATATTTGATTCAATAAATCGATCCGGATCCTAAGAGTCATTTGATGGGGAATCGGTTGAACTGTACCATTTGTGTTGTATGTGATTGATTCACTAAACAAACTGGTTCATAAGAGTCATTCATTCTGGAATTGGTTGAACCACACCAGCTGTACTGTATGTGTTTGATTCATTCCAAATAACTGGTTCATAAGAGTCATTCATTCTGGAATTGGTTGAACTACACCAGCTGTACTGTATGTGTTTGATTCATTCCAAATAACTGGTTCATAAGTCTCTTTAACTCAGGAATTGTTTGAACCATACCAGTTGTTCTGTATTTCTTTGATTCACTGAGAAGAACTGGCTCATAAGAGTCATTTGTTCAGGAATTGGTTGGTCTGAGCTAGTTGTACTGTATGTGTTTGATTCACTTAAAATAATTGATCCATAGGAGTCATTCATTCAGGAACTGGTTGGACTTTATGTGCTTGATTCACTTAAAAGAATCAGTTCATATAAGTCATTTGTTCAGTAATCAGTCTAAACTGATTGCATTAAATGTTTTTCATTCACTAAAAGAACTAGAAGAGTCCATTTTTTCAGGAAACGGAATCGGACTACACTGACTGTGCTTTATAGTTTTAATTCACTAAAAAGAACCAGCTTTTATGAGTCATTTGTTTCAGGGACTAACCACACTGGTTGCTCTTTTGATTTACTACAAACAAAAACAGCTCTTAAGAATCACTCATTAGACAATCACTAGTTGCACTGTATGTTTTTGATTCACTAAAAAGAACTGATTCATTTGTTTGTGAATCAGTTGGATTACATTGGTTCAGAAATCACCCACTTCACTATTAAATCATCTGCATGACTGCATGATACCTAATGATGATAACAATTGTGAACTCTGTTCTGTTTATTTCTCATCTGTGTCAGGTGGGTGGGGGGCGTGGTCAGAGTGGGCGGAGTGTAAGGAGGAGGGGCTGCAGCTCCGGATTCGTGCATGTGAAATAAGCTCCGCCTCCTGCCAAGGAAACTCCACAGATCAGAGACAGTGTCGACCCAATGAGAGCGCAGGTTAGCTCCTTTCTTTCTTTTCCTTAGTTTCTTTCTGGCATCTCAGACTACAGTATTGTTTCACATACACATCTTCATTTTCTTAATTCTAGTGTTGTCAAAGGGACAGAAGAGGAGCACAAACTGTGGAGGTAAATCTGACTTACATCATCCAGCATTCAGGTTCTGATGTGTCTAATGACCCTAGTGTAACATTTCTTTCTGTTTTGGTCTCCTGCAGGGTTTTCTCTGTTCCATTTGGTGCTGACTGGAGTGTGCTGTTTTCTGGGAGCCGTTTTGTTGTCCGTCCTGGTGTATGTGTACTGTCAGAGACTCCGCAAACCCCCTCAAGAATCCGCAGTTATCCATCCCAGCACCCCCAACCACCTACACTATAAAGAGAACAGCTGTGCGCCCAAGAACGACTTATACACACCCATGGAGTTCAAGGTATCCCGTCATGCCACAGTGTTACTCTTGCGCGGTGGTCCTTAACTGCTGGGTTGCAACCACAACACTGATTAGTGCAAATAATAAAATGCGCTTAATCATATAATCATCATGTATTCTTAATATAGAGAAATAAATAGGATTTCACTCTTAAAGGGAAGGAGAAAATGATTCCTATAATTCAAGAAACCTAAATCATATAATCATAATGTATTCTTAATATAAATAAATTAATAGGATTTCACTATAATTCAAGAAACCTAAATAGTCATTATTAATTCTGCATTTTGGCTTAGGCAGTTCAGGATTATATTATATTATATTATATAGTATAGTAATAATAAATATAAATAAATAATGTTTCAATAAAAATGTTATTATATTTGTTATGTTTTATATAATATTTTATGTTATATTTTATTATTAATATATAATATATACTTTTGTGTTATATATAATGTATTATTAATATAATATATTAATTCATATATTGTTTAAATAATAATAATGTTTGAACTAAAATAATATTGTTAGTAGTAGTAGTATTTGTTTTAATGTTTATAAAATAAGTATTATATTACATATTTTTATTATATTACATTATAATTATTTTGTCATCATAAAACATTATATTTACTATATTTTTAAATAATAATTATATTTTTACATTATGGTGTATTTTTATATAATAATTTATTATTATTATTATTAGTATTATTAATAATAATAATTATTATTATTATTATTATTATTATTATTATTATTATTATTATTATTAAATAAAAAATAAGACACTATAATATAAAATATTATAATTATTATTTAATAATTATTCATTAGTAAATTATTATTATTATTATTATTATTATTATTATTATTTACTTTTGTTCACTAAGTTGGGTTCACTTGGCATTTAATGTGAAATCAGGGTCTAAAGCAGTTGAGAATCACAACTCTGTCAAATCTGTCTCAAAGGAAACGTCTCTCGTTCCATGAATCCGTCTTTTCTATCATTCCTCATTTTCCGGTTCCCTCTTTTCCCTCAGAGCGTTGACATCACAGGACCACTGCAGCATGATGCAAAACGTGCTGTGGCCTTTGAAATATTGAAGAGACTTTCGACATCTTGTGTGCTCGCATTCTATGCTTTCTCTCCCCCACAGACTCTGAATAAGAACAACCTGCTTCCACCAGATGAAAGCTGCAACTTCTTCCCATCAGCTTTACCCCAGACCAACGTCTACGCCACCACATATTACCCGTCTCCTCTGGGCAAATACGACTTCCCCTCCATGGATTCACCCTGCAGCTACATGCACAGCTGATGCACGGACACACATCTCATGCTTTCTTAGGGCTGTGTGACCACGGTTACGCACCCTCATCCATCCATGCAGAAGCATTGGAAAATGCATGGATCCACAGGAAGGCTGAGCGCATAATCTGCATCTCAAACGATGCGGGAAAATGCAAAGGAGTGATGTTCGGATAAGATGGGCCCATGTAGTTTTCTTGTAGCATTTCCTTTCCTAAATGTCATCTCAAACTGGAAGTCACGGGTTCAGCTGATCACATGCGTCGTAATAACCACAGTCTGACACTCACAAAGCATGCACACTTCTTACAATGCAAAGGAGCGAGAGGAATTCTGGGATCAAGCTCAAAATTGAATTGTGACGTACTACTTTATGTGCTGGCGTCTTTGTGTTGTTTTTCATAATTGAAAAATTGCAACGCAGAACTCGCTTTGAGTCGTAAAGCATGAAGGCTTCCAGACAGCTGTGATGTCTTACAGAAAGCCTGAACATCTGTTTCCCTTATTTGTTCCTGGTTTACATCTTTTTCTGCTCCAGAACTCCAAGAACTAGAAGGATATGAGATCCATGGAATCAGGATTGCAGATAATGCGACTGGTTAACGTCAGTGATGAATGGATGAACTCATAAGAGACTGTTATCTTTAGTGTCCAATGAAAGCTCATGGATATATGGCCGTCACACACCGTTACACATATGGATATGGATAGGTCTGTCAGAAACATAAAAGGGAACGTTCACCCAAATATGACAGTTCTGTCATCGTTTACTCACCCTCATGTCATTACAAACATTTATGACTTTTGTAAAGGCAAAACATCACAGGCAAATATGGTAAAAAAATAACTGGATAACACCATATTTCCCTAGTTGATTAATCACAGTACGTTAAGAAGTTAAGTTTTCTGAAATGTTATGTTTATATATGCAAATGATGCATTATCTAATTAAAATAATGCACTTATTTGCATATATTTAAAGAACAGAAATCTGAACATTGGATAAAGACAGGTTCAAAATTCTTGTTTCATTTTGTTGAAATATAAGACTTAAAGGTTTTACAGAGAGGATTTTGGAGATCTCTTATCACTCCATAATTCATAAAATACTTTCAATATTAGAACAAAAAATCACCATGTTTTTTAGGAGGAACGTGTTAAATGAATCAGAAGAATGATATATGAACAAAACCCTCTGTACAAACCTACAGAATATAGATAGAAATAAAACTGTAAAGCTTAGTTTATGTAAGTGCTGCTAAAGTGGAGATCTCTTCAGAGCAGGAGAAAAAAAAAACATTTTGAGAAAACCGCCTTTAAAGATATGCATCAAAATTGAAATCTACAGGCACAAATCAATCAAATGTAATAAACATTTAAATGTGTATTTTGGGTGTTTTCAAATTCAAATTCAAATTGCTTTATTGGCATGACTGTAAAAAATACAATATTGCCAAAGCTTGGAATATATGTAGAGAAATATAATAATGTTTTCTTGTTACTAGTTGTGGAAGTAAAATAGGCCAAATTTACACAATTAACCAGTGCATGAAAAAAAAAAACAAAAAAAAAAAACAATGGTTTTGTTTTGCCTTCAGTGGAAGATGTTTTGAAGGATGTTCATGCTGCTCCTTTTCCATTCAGTTAAGTATTCACGGCCTGTCAAGCTCCCAAATATACAAATCAGTGCTATAAAAGTATTATAGAAATCATCCATATGACTTATGCACCATATTCCAAGTCTGAACCAATACAGTAGTTTTGTGTGAGAAACTGAAATTTAGGTTACCTGCTTAACGGGATAGTTCACCCAAAAATGAAAATTCTGTCATTAATTACTCACCCTCATTTCGTTCATTTTCGGAACACAAATTAAGATATTTTTGATGAAATCGGAGAGCTCTCTGACCCTCCATAGACAGCAGTGCAACTGTAATGTTCCCAGGTCCAGAAACGTAGTAAGGACATCAGTAAAACAGTCCATGTGACATCAGTGGCACAACTTCAATTTTGCGAAGCTACGAGAATACTTTTTGTGTGCAAAGAAAACAAAAATAACATAATTTATTCAACAATTCTTCTCCCCCGAGTTACGTCTTCTGCCATTTTGGAGAGTTCCCTAAGAACGTAATTGACGTAATCAGCATTGTTTACGCTTAGGGGAAAGCGTGCGTATGCGTTGTGATACTCTCTAAAATGGTGGAAGACGGTAACTCGGGGGAGAAGAATTGTTGAATAAAGTCATTATTTTTGTTTTCTTTGCACACAAAAAGTATTCTCGTAGCTTCGCAAAATTGAAGTTGTGCCACTGATGTCACATGGACTGTTTTACCGATGTCCTTACTACGTTTCTGGACCTGGAAATATAACAGTTGTGCTGCTGTCTATGGAGGGTCAGAGAGCTCTCCGATTTCATCAAAAATATCTTAATTTGTGTTTTGAAGATGAACAAAGGTCTTACGGGTTTGGAACGACATGACGGTAATTAATGACAGAATTTTCATTTTGGGGTGAACTAACCCCTTAAATCTTTCAAAATTCAAATTTACATATTCAAACTTTTTCAAACGAGATTGTGTAAAAGAGTTTCGCACATTCTGTTAAACTTCTCTTTCTCTGTTGGTCAGTCATTTAAAATGAGTTGTATGAAACAGCTCTGTGTGGGTGTTATTGAATCTAAAGGGATGTACGTTTGTAAGTATGTGTGTATATTTGTAGCTGGCATTATATATTTATACACAAATGATAATTTTTCTTTTTTTTGATGGAATCGGGTATTTTTTTCCTTGCTATAACTCCACAGTGAACATACGACAGTGAGAGCAGTAACTCTTGTCTTCAGTACACGACGAGTGTTCAGATTTACACTTATTTCTTACATATTACAGTTTTGTTTTGTTTTTTCTGCCTGGCATTGTGTGTACAGTACGTTTAAATGAAAATGTTTTATGAAATATTTTATGTTAATTCTTTTCAGTGAGCCCATATGAACTTCAATGCAAGATGCGAATAGTCTGGTTGGATGTTGAATATGGCATTAGAGCGGAAGCGGCTGCGATCGTGTGCTGCAGCTGGACTCTTGCTGATGACGCTTTTTTACGCTGATGTTGCATGAATGTTGCATTATCTGAATGCAGATGGTTCTCTATGCAATAAAAAAAAAGAAAAAAGAAAATGATTTTCCAACACATGATCACTGCCTTTATACACTGTGAACTTTTGCTATGTTTTTATATGTTGTACATTGTAAAAATAAATAAATATCCAGCTGGGTGTCAAAACACCACAATGTACTTTTCTGTCAATTTACTTTAATTCTGTAAAGACTATTTCTTTTTATCTATCTATCTATCTATCTATCTATCTATCTATCTATCTATCTATCTATCTATCTATCTATCTATCTATCTATCTATCTATCCAGTGATTGTTCATCCTAGCATTATCATGTTGATATGTGCGGTTGTGAGTTGAGTGTGAAGGATTATCCAGCGCAGGGAAAGGTTAATAGCTCTGGTCATTAGCGGTACTGTAGAGTTGATTACAGAGCATCTGTGTTCTCTCGTGTACGTCGTGTCCTCGAGGCCGAGCCTGCAGATGAGTATTTAAAGTCATCACTTCGCTCCATGTGATGAATGATGTTTGCGGTTCTAACAGTGGGTAAGTGATATGGCTTTTTAATGAGCTGTTTGCTGTTTAGAGGTTTTCCTCTATAATGGGAGGAAACTAACCATTACCCAGCAGCTGGAGAGAGTTATCAGAGCAGACGGCTAGTTGAACTCAGACCTGCTGTGGCCTCCAGACACAACACTAATGAAAGCTGCTCAGAGGATATTCCTCCTGAACTAACAGTCACACACGCAGCAGAGAGCATTTATCTGCACTCTCAGAAATAATGTGCAAACTGTACCTTCAGGGGAACAACAGCTTGTCAGTGGGACAGTACCTTCAAAGGGACATCTTTGTACCTTGTTTACTCCAGAGGGTTCATAATAGTACCATAAGAGTACATATTACTACCCTAAGAGTACATGCTACTACTTTAAGGTATTAATATGCACCCTTTAGGGGTAAAGAAGGTACAAAGGTATCCTTTTGAGGGTACTGCCCCACTGACAAGCTGTTGTACCCCTACAGTTTTTGCTTTTTTTTTGACAGTGTGCAAGGGAAAAAATCGTGTCTTCACCACAAAATCTAAATAAATACTTTCATGCGTTGTTTGTTTAATTTAAGTATATTTACCCCTAAATTCTAATTACCATAATCATAATGCATCAAGACTTTTGAGTTTTTTGGGAGTCTCATTATTCCCAATTGTGATTATATTATCAGTACTGTAAAACATTATTATTATTATTTTTTACTATGGAATATATTGTGTAATACAATAAAAGCAGTAATACAAACATTTGATATTTAATTTAATTTAAATAACATTAATATAATTTAATAAATTATTTAAATTTTTTTATTACATTACAATTTCAATATTACACTATTTATTTAATAAAAGAAAAGAAAAATTAGAAACATATGTAGTATAGGTTCGGAATGACTTGAGATGTGTAATTAATGTTTATTTTTGGGTGAACTATCACTTTAACAAGGTGACTTGCAGAATAGTGCACAGATTATGTTTGCCATTACATTAGTTCTTAAGTGAGCAGCAGGATAACCGTCTTTTACAAGTAGTAAAAAGCACACTTCATATGAGCTACAGCTGCGATCCAGTCCAAGGTCAATTCATCATTTAAGAAGCTTCTTTGGCTTTTTGCCAAGGAGTCAATGACTGTGACCTTCTGCAGATGTAGAGTTGGATTGGCAGAGATCTGGAGATGATGAGGAGCTCAGTTAAAATGGTTCAATCAGCTTGTACATTTCAGAGTCTCTGACATGAAAGCCAGAAGAAATACCGGCCAGTTCTTGATATCTGAGGGGTGATGCTGGATTTTTGGAGCCTGTTATGTAGAAATCAGCCTCGATGGTCACGGATGCGTCGATGATTGAACACAGATGAGAAGTTTTGGAGCCACAGCCGTCAGCTTGACATGCACGACCCAAACACCAAGAAACTTCTCAAGAACATCATGCGGATTCTAAGAAGTGATGGTTGTATTGCCAAAATATTAAGATTGCCTTGATTTCTACAGAAGTAATAAACTCACTCAGTACACACACACCCATGATGCTGGTGTGAGTAAAGACATCTTTTAGAAGTTATGAAAGTCCCTGAAGGATGCGTCCGGCATGATTTCATCAGCGTCAGTGAGCAAACGGACAAAAACAGGGTGAAACATGCTCACAGCGTCCCAAACACAAACACTGCTGGAATGAATGATCTCTGCGCACAGACTTATTGACTTTCTGACTGAACAGAGACATACGGCCTCATTAACATGTCTGATTATTTACTGATTCATTTGTTTTAATTTTCTTCTGTGATGTGTCGTTTGTTAAAAGAGTAAATGGATGGGATACATTTCCCAGCACTTTATTAATTGCTTTGGAACTCCATTTAGACTTATCACAGGGCTGATCAGAACATAAGAGAGTGTGTATTTAGGCCTTGAATCTTCAAAAGCACAAGAGAAGCAGGGTGAATTTAGGTAATCAGAGACGCTTTTTATCATTGTGCTGAATGGTAAAATGTTGCCCAGTTTACATGAATTAACTTGATGGTTCATAACTAATAAATTTGCATATTAAACAGTAAAAAAAAAAAAGAAGTAATGTGAGGTGCATAGAACACTAGTTACAAAGATTAAAGATTCTGTAAAATCCCGTTTGTAAAATCACTGTGAAAAATCTTGTAAAATTCACAGAAAAAAAAAAGTTTTTGTTTTACAGAAATGTATTTTTTTAATATATATATATATATATATATATATATTAAATAAGTAGTATCAAAGCAATGCCTCAAGGAAACCTTTAAATGGTAGCCTAAATAATACTTCTTCCATATAAAATACATCATTTTATATTATAAACATTATATTTCCATTATATTATAAACATATATTTTCAGCTTATATATAGTAGAGTAAGTTTTTTATAGGTTATTACTTTGGCATTTTAGATTGTTTTTCTTTTGTTGAATAGAAATTATACTCTACTATAAATTACTCATAATCTATAGCTTTTAGTGTGAGTTCACACACCTGTCATGACATTAAGCCAAAATGATTAATAGGCTGCATGTGTATTTCATTGAAGTCGTTAATAAACGTCCGACAGCCAGACGTTTACTTCACCATGTTGTTTAAAACGCCTCACATGCGTGACTTCTAATGAGATGTTTGTTTTTTCTTTCTCAAATCAAATCTTTCAAAAACATGCGTTCTAGATTCCTATTGGAATTTCTAACATAATTCGGAACCGCTCCTAATCAGAATCAGATCCTGGATAATTCCTTTTCCAGTTATTTATGTTGCTGTTTTCTGTTAAGCTCCGACAGGCGTCATATGAGCCAGTAATACTGTCTCCATTCAGGTCCGGTGGGTGAAAGCCGATATGAAAATGAAATTATTCATGAGAGATTTCAAGCATGTTACAACTCAGTCACGAATGAAGAACTTCTCTCCACATTAGCAGCTCAACACCGCTCTCTGCTGTCAACACTCACATATAATACTCCCATTTTGATGAAACGATTGATTGATTGTTTATTCTGGGCAGACACGAGTAAAAGATTGTTGAACAGAATACTAAAGAGAAAAAATAGGATGAAGGGGAAACTGATGAAAAACTAGGACAAATAAACTGCTTGCATAGGCTACATTTGAAACAATTAATAACATGAATTTGTGTGTGAGAGAGTGTTTTGCATTACAATATTGCATTACTCCATAGAAAGAAACTAATTGCGTTAGTTTCTTTTTATGGAAAGTAATGCATTTACGTTACTTTTGCATTACTTTTTGTCACTTGGGCTGGGCATACTTATTTATTTTTAACAAAAGAAAACCCAAAAGTTATAAATTTGGCAAATGTAAAGGCCCTTTCACACCAAGAGTGAAATTAATAATCAGAGTCAGGCTGCAGTAAGTTCCTCTGCCTCTGCACTTACTCCCAATTTCTCTCAACACAGGAGTCAGGACAGCAGAGGTGCCAGTGAATAAATTATTTGAAAAAGTAACTCAGATATTTTCTTGTAAATTTAGGAGTAATGCGTTACTCTACTGGTTAGGCTACTTGAAAAAAAGTCATCTGATTACGCAACTCGCGTTACCCCCAACACTGCTGAGAGAGACTTTATTGCAATTTATTAATAGTAGTATTTGAACATTGTTACTATATCTCTCACAGAGTATGCATTACTCATTTAAACTAAAAAATATCACAAAAGTGATCATAAACAGTTTATTTTCATATATAAAATAATCTTATTGACAGCTAGTTGACGAAATCCTTTGGTGGGGATAACCCTTTATTTTGCATTCTTTCAACAAAATGCGTTCCCCATTAAAACATTCACTCACAACAGCACCAAATTATAATTCTCCTCCCACTACATATTACTTGCAAAGTTCATATAGTCGGAACGCAAAGTTTCTCGGGAGAACGCAAAAGCATTAAAATATTTCCCCCCTCCATCTCATTTTTAAATGTCCCTTAAAAGGTCCGTCAAAAATATCCACCCAATTCCGCAAGAAAAAATCCTGGATACTTTTCTAACTGGCTGGACGTATGATTTTCACCTGCTTACTAGGTGAAAACAATTGCATAGATTTTTCCCAGACTTGAGGATGGATTTTTGTCGACTCTGCCCAGCCAAGCAACCACCCGCATCACCTTTTTACCTCAGCAACCGCATAGCAACACCCTGTCAACCACCTGAAACAGTCTAGGGTTATGACGCCAGATTTTGCACAGGCAAACAGCACTCAGATTTTCCACAGAAAATATATGCATTGCACTTTATTTTACTTGATTCTTTCATTTACTTCTTATATACACATGTGCACTGTGCAAATGAAGAGGAATGCGAACGCGGGCCTGATTTTCTCCCCAAACCCGCTCAGTGAGTGTCTCACCCTCATCCAGTCAGACCAGAGACAGACACACACTCACAGCTGGAGCATTTACACCGACTCTGTCCCAGGTGTGTGTGTGGAGTACATTAAGTTTAACTTTATTTTATTGCTGCATTCTGAATTTACACTCTCAGAATGAGTGCTCGTCTATGGACTGAGGAGCAGTTTAACTGCCCGGTCTGTCTGGATCTGCCCACTGACCCCGTGACCATCCCCTGCGGCCACAGTTACTGCATGGCCTGTATCGCAGATTTCTGGGACAATGAAGGCAGGAAAAACGGCACCTACAGCTGCCCAGAATGCCGGCAGTCCTTCACCCCTCGCCCCACTCTCTGCCGGAACACCATGCTGGCCGAAGCCGTGGAGCAGCTCCGCCGCGGGACCCTCAACTCCGCTGGGCGAGAGTCCATCAAGAGCGCCCGCAGCGCCGCGTCTTCTGCGTCTGAGCGCGCGCGCAAACGGAGCAAAGGGGCATCGAAAAAGCTGCCAGGTTCGGCAGTGCCCTGCGACCGCTGCCCTGAACCCAGAGCGGCCGTGAAGACGTGTTTGGTGTGCATGGCATCGTTCTGCGAGACTCACCTGAAGCCTCATAACACGCAGGAGAAGCTGAAGAACCACGAGCTGATCGCGCCCACAGGTGACCTGAGCCAGAAGATCTGCCCTGAGCACAAGTATCTTCAGGAGTTCTTCTGCCGCTCCTGTCAGATGTACGTGTGCTGGCTGTGCACCAGTAACCAGCACAAGGGCCATGAGAGCGTCTCCACACAGGCAGAGAGAAACGAGAAGCAGGTGGGAACCACATCAAACATCCTCACAAATATAGCAACATCTAAAAAGTAAAATAAGACCTTAATCAGAATGTAAAAGGTTCATAACTGGGAGTCTGGAAATACCATAAACTATCTGTAAGGGTTATTAAAACTATTATTATTATTATTTTTTTGAAATTAACAAAATTAAAATAATGAGCCAGTACCCCTGATGAAAAAAACAGCATATGCTGGTTAGGTATGTTTTGAAGCATGGTTGCTGGTTTGAGCTGGTCATGTGCTGGTCTTAAGCTGGTCCTGAGCAGGAGCTAGCTTCTTAGGACCAGTTTAGGACCAGCACATGACCAGCTAACGACCAGCTTAAACCATTTCATGACCAGCAGCCATGCTTCAAAACATACCTAATCAGCATATGCTGTTTTTTTTTTTTTTTTTCAACAAGGACATTATAAAACCATCTTCCAAATCTTGTTTTTTGCCTTACCATATTTCACTATGGCAAGCTTACAATAATTATTTATATTTGAACTGTCAGGATGGATTTCCCGGGAAACTGCATACTTCTTGCATGTTTACGTCATATCCGTAAATAAAGGAAATAAAGTCAGGCTGCTACCAAAGCCACAAGAACTGAACCTCCAACAAAAAGAGTTTGCAAGCAAAAAAGGAAAACAACAGTAATTGTAGTAAAACATGAATCAACATAGTTTGCATTGCAACACATTTGCTGTGCATTGACTTCTAGGTTCACAAAACAATGTTTATGATGGCGGTAACGATGCAAAAAAATACAGAGCGCACCTTTAAACATGTTACATTTTAGTACTTAGAGATTTGAACAAACCCACAACCCTAACATGGTATAATCATAATATTTTTAGCACCATTATATACTGGTGCTATATTGGTTATCAGTCATTATTAGATGTGTTTTAATTGTATCTGTAGCATACATTATATTGGAGATATATCAGCTGATATGGGATAATTTAAAAATACTTTTAAATGTAGTTTTTAGCAACTCTTAAATTCAATATCCATTTATACTGTATGTTATAATGCTATGATGCATAAATTCAGTTGTTTTAAATTAATTTAGATAAAATATTGCAGAATTTTAATAATGGCCATTTATTGTAACAAAAATAATTATTGGCAAAACGGTCACATTTTATATTAGGTGGCCTTAACTACTGTGTACTTATTTTTTGATGTAAATACAATGTACTTATTGTGGTCATATTGTATTGCAAAACACTTTTGCTGCTATTGAGGTGGGATGGGGCTAAAGTTAGGGACAGGTTTGGTGGTATGGGTAGGTTTAAGGGTGGGTTAAGGTGTAAGGGATAGGTCAACAGTGTAATTATAAATTTAGTTACAGAAATTAATTACAGATGTAATTACATATAGGTATTTTTAAAAATATAAGTACAATGTAAAAACATGTACACAATAATTGCGTCGTATCAAATTATTAATTTAAATGTAAGTACATAGTAGTTAAGGCCACCTAATATAAAGTAGGACCGGCAAAACTTTTAATGTCAGTGCATCCCTATTATAATTCCCTATTTTAATTAAATAAATAAGTCCCCATCATAATTCTGTAGTATTCTTCAATGTAATTATGGTTAATAAATTTCATGACCTTCAAGTACCATAGTATATATTAAAGTAGGTATTACCATTTGATACATCACTGTTCCATGGTACCGCAGCGCTTTTACATAAGGGATATTTCAGTCCAGTGTCAAAGGTTTACTGGTCAGATTTTTAATTGTTTTCATAAGATATGCATAACTGCATACACAGTGTACAAATATACAGATTACAAACCTTTCGTATTAAAGCGAATTTCAGTAAGGTGCACTAATGCTTAGATTCTTCTATATTCATGACAATTGCTTTGAGGAATCTTTATTTATTTTTTTTAAGATTTATTTTCGGCATAAGGAATCTTTATTTTTGACATCTGTCATAACTTCAGTGAACCTGGAAAATGATCATATATGCAAGGCAGTGACATCATTCAGAAAATTTCACTGTCACTGTTTGAACAGCCTGACTCACCTTTAGCTTTTGCATGACATGTTGTATTAATGTGTCAGTGTGGTTTAGTATTGATGAACTAGTCTTGTTCAGCTCACACTCATTCCAGTCCACATTCCAGTCTATTCTGAACACTTGTTTTGTGTGCTAATCTTTGTTATTCAATTAGAAAGAGCTGGGCGCAGTTCTGTCTGAGAACCATCAGCGACTCCAGGACAGAGAAAGAGAACTGAAAGACATGAAGAAAGTCTTAGACACACTCACGGTAAATATTTATGACCCCCAAGACAAACATCTACATTATAGAAGCATATTCTGTTGGTTTTACATCACACATAATGAAGGTCTTTAAAGGGAAAGTTTACCCAAAAATGAAAATTCTGTCATTTACTCAACCTCATGTTGTTCCAAACCCATAAGACTTTGGTCAGTCTTCAAAACTCAAATTACCATATTTCTAATGAAGCCTGAGAAGTTTTTCACCCTCCATTGAAAGTCCAGGTAACTAAAACTGAAAAGATCCAAAAGGTCATAAAGGTGTTGTAAAATGAATGCTTATTAATCCAAGTCTTCTGAAGAGATACAATGGCTTTACATAATGAACAGATTTAATTTAGGCTTTTATTTGCATCTAAACAATGATGAACACATACATAGAGCACGTCACATACTGTATGGTGAACATGGAAACTTAAATGTGTGTATGTGATGCATGAGAAGCAATGACAAAAACACAAGCTTCGTTGTATGTGTGTTTATATGCAAATAGAAGCCTGAAATAAATCTGTTCATCAAATAAAGCATTGTATCTCTTTACAAGACTTGGATTAAACCACTCAGTTAATATGGATTCATTTTATTGTGCTTATATGACTTTTTTTTTGCATTTGCTGCTTAGTTTTTGTTTTCTGGACTTTTGGTGGAGGGACAGAAAACTCTCAGGTTTAATTAAAATATATTAAATTGTGTTTCAGGGCTTAACCAAAGTTTGATGGGTTTGGAATGACATGAGGGTGAGTAAATGACATTTTTGGCTGAACTAACCCTGTAAAGTCTGAGTATCCTCTCTCTCTTTGTGTATGTGTGTAGAGGTCCTCAGAAACGGTGCGGGACGAGGCGGATGTGGTCCTGTCTGAGCTCCAGGAGTCAGTGCAGCGAATGCTGGAGCTGCTTCAGGACGTGATGGTCTCCACTGCGCAGGAGAAACTCAACGAAGCCCAGGACGTGGTGACCAAACTGGAAGCTGATGTCAAACAGCTGAAGAAAAAAGATGGAGAACTGAAAGAGCTCATCAACTGCCAGGACAATATCTACTTCCTGAAGGTCAGAGGATGGTTTCATCAGTTTTGATGACATGGGGTTTACGAAACTGAGAGCTATTGTTGCAGGGACCACATAAATAATCTTTTCACACCTCGTCTCCACAGACGTATCAGTCTCTGTGCTGCCCGCTGGAAGGGGGAGATCTGGGAGCTGTGACTGTAAACCCTGAAGCCACGTTTGATCCTCTCAGGAGCGTCGTCGTCCAGCTCAGGGAGAAAGTGGAGGAGATGTGTGACCAGGAACTGGACAAGATCAACAAGACAGGTACAAACAGGTCACACACACTGAACTGCTATTACGTACAGGGTCACTGGAGGGTCATTAACTGTTTCTCTCCTCAGTGTACAACACCACGGTGTTCACAGTGGCGGACCGCAATGGACAGAAAACAGGAAGCATAATGAAATGTAAGTGATTTTCACTACATTGCATTTGGTAAAAAAAAAAATGTTACTTTTGTCAAAGTGGAATGAATGTTTTATACACAGTATTGCCAATGCAATAATACAATTGACAAGCAAACAGAGACAAGCAAAAAAACCCTGATAAATTATTATAAAATCCTTTAATACAATCATAATATAAAATGACAAATGATATTAATATATTTGTATTTCTTTTTTTATATATTTAAAAAAACATTGTAAATACTGTGACCTAAACAGTGTTTGGTTGAGTCCTATTTTCTGGTTTTATCGTAGTTTCATATATAATTTGTCTATAAACCTGGTCTTCTCAGCTTTCTACCCTGTTTTTGCATCACAGTGTTTTCTGGAAAAGGAGCCAGAGCCACTCGTGCACAAGGTATGAAAACAATGAATAAAATTATTTTTTATTTTATTTTATTTTACTTTTTTCTTAGAGTTTCTAATGTTTCTAATATTTTTTAGGTCCCCCACCACTGCCCTCAGTTAGCACACGAGGATCTGGTAAGTTCATTTATTTTATCAAATCAAATCAAATCAAATGTCAGTCTTGTAAGTATTTTTCTTTCTTCAGTGAACACACGCTCACAAGCCGTCAGAAACAATGAGCCAAGAGGTGAGACTTTTTGCTTACAAAGTGATCTGGTATAACTGTTTACATGGGTTTTTAGAATGAGTTTATGTGACTATATTTAGAATTTTAAATAGTTTTTATATCAGCATTTGTTTATATCAGTTAATAGAGGTGTTACAAACTCCCCAAGACCAGCCAGGTCTCATGTATGTCTGTAATCATCTGTAGTTTGTCATTTATAGTTTCTCACTCTACAGCTGACAGGAGTCGCAGTTCATTGAGACCAAGGGAAACTCAAAGAAGAGAAGAAAGAGAAAACAATGATGGTGAGAATTAGACACATTCATAAAGATATAAAGACAAGCATCTGTCCAGTGTGGTTTTGCTCATTATTTGTGTGATTTCTCAGCAGACACCTGGAGTTTAAGTTCAGTCAGATCAAGAGGGAGACCGAGAGGAGAAGACAGAGATCAAGGTGAGTTTTAATGAGTGAAAGATGTCCAGGTCATATCCTATAATAAAAAGACTGAAAAAGGGAAGTAAAGCAGAAAGTAAATGAAGCATATTTTTAGAACCACAAAGACTATTTGCATTACTTTTTATGACAGTCAATCTCATTATCATAATGTGTCCAGATATTTTTTACTTTTGTGTTATTAAATTGTTAGTGTTATTAATGTAATACATAATTTATTTTCTTTAATATTAGAGTAAAGCTTAGAGATTAAATACTTTGTCATTAAATGCCAAGTATAAATGCATTAAATTCAGAGTAAAAAATTCAGATGGGGCTAGGAATCGGGCTATATTTTCTTTGAGCAAAATGTAATTTTTTCCACCAATTTGATTCTGGGGTGAACTATGACTCAAATGTATCGTTCACCCTTGTGTCAGTTCATTTGTTTGTTGTTGTTTAGTTTTGCGTGTTTTATTTGTATCATATTGGTCATTTTCTATTATCTCTGTATAGAAAGAGAAAATCAGGCCTCTCAAAGACGTCAAAGCACACAGAGCAGAAGCACACGTGATGAAGAACAAGGTGAGACGACACATGCAAACACATTCCTACCAGCACACTGTCGTTTAGGTTTAAATGAAAGATACCAGATATGGTCCTCCACTTGAACCCCACTTTAAATACATTGCAGTCTTTTAAAGCTGTTTTCCTTTTAATTGTCAGCGGACCGCTGGAGTTTGAGTTCAATCAGACCGAGACTGAGGAGAGAGGACAGAGAACAAGGTGACGCTTGATTCATGTCTGATTATTGAAATTGAACACAGACGCTTTTAAGGATTGCATCATGTTTGTGTCTGTTTTCCCTCCCAACAGTCAATGGAGAAACTCCGAGTCCCTCACAGCAGAGATCAAACACAGTGGACAGACAGCAGCCGGCCAGACAATGTGAGTGACAGCAGCTCAAACATACACTACAATCAAATCGAGACGTTGTGTTTTTAATCCTATTTAAACATTATGTTCTTCATCAGCGGACAGATGGAGTCTGAGCTCTCTCTTACCCAGAAACAGGAAGAAGAGACAGGACACAGGTGAGTGCAAGAATGCAGTCTACATGAGGAGATATGATGAACTTCTGTTGCTTTTATATAAAGCTAACTAACTTCTGGGGACAAATGTGTACCTAAAATATACCTAGTACATAAACCTAGGCTACACACAAAGAAACCAAGCTTAGGCTTGTTAAGTAATCTTTACTAGTCATTCTGGTTTGTCTAGCATCCAGATAAACACCTGTATTTCCTGCTCATGTGAACTGTGGGCAAAGTACCTCAAAAAGTCCTCTTATTTTTGTCTGCATTTGTTGCATTTTCAAGCATGTGTCTATCAACAGAGCTAAATGTGTCCACTGTATTTAGTTTTTATAAACATTTTGAATAGAAAATGTTTTGTCATCATTACATCAAATTATTGCATGAAACATGATGTCTTGTGTCGCATTCAATCACTCACAGTGAAAGAGGCCACACCCACTATTCAGGAGGCGGGGTCAGTGAGACCTCGCAGCCTCTCTCGTGCCAGTGCCTGTAAGTCACTCACTGTACACTTTTCAAGAATTATTGAAAATATACATTACATTTTAAATAAAATAATTGGTAACACTTTAGAATAGGGAACACATATTCCCTCTTAACTAAGAGATTTCCCTGAACAAACTCCTAATTTGCTGCTTATTAATAGTTAGTAAATTAGTTGTTAAATTTAGGGGTGGGTCAGGATTAAATATGGTCATGCAGAATAAGGCATTAATATATGCTTTATACAGGTGAGTACTAATAAACAGGCAGTATGCTAGTAATATGCATGCTAAGTGTTACCAAATAATTTAATTTAGGAATTCATAGAATTCACCATCTACAGTACATAATTTATAAATGTATACATTCAAATACAAATTACAGCGAGAGGATGAAAATTGGTCTTGAAAAACTAAATAATGTTGTTTAAATAAAACAGTGATTTTTTGGTAACACTTTAGTATAGGGATCAATTCTCACTATTAACTAGTTGCTTATTAGCATGCTTATTCATAACATATTGACTGTTTATTAGTATTAATACTCTGCATGACCATATTCTACATCCCTAATCCTACCCAATACCTAAACCTAACAACTACCTTACTAACTATTAATAAGCAGCAAATTAGGAGTTTATTGAGGTCATAAAAAAGTCATACTTAATGGTTTGTTAATGGCGAGAATTGGACCTTAAAATAAACTGTGACCATTATTTTTTAAATGAAACTGATAGCTTTGTTCAGCAAGTTGCATTAAATTGATCAAGTGACAGTTAAGACATTTATAATATTACAAAAGATTTATATTTCCAATATGTGCTGTTCTTTTGAATTTTCAAATCATCAAAGAATTCTGAAAAAAAAAGTAAAAGCCGCATATTAGAATGATTTTTAAAGGATCGTGTGACACTGAAGACTGGAGTAACGATGCTGAAAATTCAGCTTTGTATTACTAGGTCAAAATATATTCAAATAGAAAATAATTTCTTTATTCTAATAATATTATTGTTTTTACTGTATTTTTGATCAAATAAATGTCATCTTGGTGAGAGACTTCTTTCAAAAATATTCAAAAATACTACCAACCCACACATTTGCCTTTGTCGAATTAGCTCTAAAAACAGAAAATCGTAATTGTTAAATATCTAAAAACTAATATTGACTGTATCTCTCTTCTCTCTTTAGGGGGAGAGCCAACAGAAGGTAATATTAAGGTTTTTGATTGTTTGTAGCTTTACAGCTAGGTAAATTGTAGTTAAACTGATCACATGTAGGGGAACGACTCATTACAGTCTCACTCTGTTTCTGTCTTTCTCTCTGTACAGTGAATCCTGGGTTGTTCCTGGACTCACCAACTGAAAGTCCAGTCGTCAATCCTGCTTTTCCCACATGTTAGCATTACACACAACATATTATGATAGACAGATGGATGGAGGGATGGGTGGATGGATAAATGGATGGACGAATGGGTAGATGGATGGGTAGATTGATGAATGTATAGATGGATGGATGTATAGATAGATAAGAGGTAGATGGATGGGTGGATGGAGACATGGATGCTAGATGGATTAGTAGTTGGATGGTCGATGAATGGATGGATGAATTGATGTATGGATGGATGCATGGATGGGTAGATTAATGAATGGCTAGATGTATGGAGGGATAGATAGATAGATAGATAGATAGATAGATAGATAGATAGATAGATAGATAGATAGATTGATGGAAGGATGGGTGGATAGATACATGGATGGATGTATAGAAAGATAGAGAGATAGATATAAAAACAGACAGGTAATCTAATAAACTGTACACCACCGTATTTTTCAAAACAGCATTCTTTTTTTTTAATATGTAAATTTTCATATTTCCGTACAACCTGTTGCTTTTGTCTGATTCTTTTTTTTTTGTTTTTTTACAGTGAGAGAAATTAACATTGACAGTATTCAGGCCCCAGAGCCCAGAACCAGAGACGAGTTCCTGCAATGTGAGATTATTCCTCACATATTGTTCTTTTCATTCTATTTCAAGCTCACTTTCTCATCTCTCTCTCTCTCATTTAGATGCTTGTGATTTGACCCTGGATCCAAACACAGCCCATCGGCGTCTGGTCCTTTCTGATGGAGACACTGTAGCCACCCTTCAGCAGACGTCTCAGCCGTACCCTGACCTCCCTCAGCGCTTCGACGGCTGGACGCAGGTGCTCTGTCTGCAGCCCCTCTCCTCTGACCGCTGCTACTGGGAGGTCGAGTGGAGGGGGCGTGGCTCATCTCTGGGTGTGGTCAGTGCTTCCATGCCCCGCAAAGGGGCGGATTCAGGGGCGGGGCTTGGGTATAACAGCCAATCATGGAGCTTGGAGCTGTCAGACATGTGCTGCGCAGCCATGCATGCCAATCAGAAGATGGAGATCCCTGTGACCTACAGCCCTCGTGTCGGGGTGTTTCTGGACAGGACCACAGGGACTCTGACTTTCTATAGCGTGGATGACGAATTGGTTCCTCTTCACACATTTCAAGGGTCGTTCCCACCATCGCTGTATGCGGCGTTTGGGGTGGGCTGTGGGGTCGGTGTGGGGCTGGATTTTGCCATGGGGCAGTTCAGCTCCACGTCAGACAGCATTAAAATCTGTCCCTTGTGAACTGAGTGAATCTCTCAAAAAACATATGCAGGTCATATTTCACCCCACAATCCAAAGAAAAAAATAATGAATTATATGTTGCATAAAGAAAATGAAGCCTATTTGTAAGACCAAAATTATTTTTCATAAAGATTCAGTACTTTTCCCCTCCAAATTTACATTACCATAATGCTTCTAGTAACATTTTTGTGCAATATTGATTTTCATTTCTGCAATACAAACATGTTAATCATTCTGTCTAGACATTTTTTTAAAT
>CM077237.1:3440007-3660007 GCA_039654775.1 Spinibarbus caldwelli
GCTGAGGGACGCAAATGCTTGCTCAGACCTTCCACCTGTACCTGTAATGATGCAAAAATAGACAATATGCCAGGTAAATGTTCTACTAAATGTCTAAAAGGCTTTAGCTATCTATAATGCCAGACGGACTGACCAACTACATAGAGGAACTCTCAGGAACTGCTGAATGAATCAAGACAAACCCCTAACATGAGGCTGTGGAGATGCGACCATCTGTTTCACTTGCCATATTCCATTCTTGTTTGTATTCATCGCCTCAATCTTGTTCATATGATTCACTAGGATGAATCAAAGTGACAGTAAATTCACATTAAACCTACAGAAACCTTCATATTTTCAGTCCTTTATAGCATTTTCCATTCCATCGATTCAACATTCAACAACCCTCGACACATACATATCCCTTCCTGCTCTATCCGCCGCGTCACAACTCCACAGCCTCACGAGTTAATGGACACTAAATAAGTGCGATGACTCGTTAAAGAATCTAAATAAAGGATAAAGGGACATAGATGAACAATAAAGGAAATTTAAATGGAGAAAAATAGGAGTAGAAGTCTGTGGTTCCTCGAGTGCTATAAGGCCTTTAAAAATCTTCATTTTAACAGAAACATGGCAACAAGACACTTCATTTTTGTGCTTTAAAAACAACCTTAAATGTCTTTCAGCCTCTGGGAACAGATGGTTTAATCCAGGATATGAGGGATATCACCTGTTGGACAGAGACCACGCCCACCTCCTTATGAATTATGCAGGTAGGGCGGAGCCTTAGAAAGGGAGGCGTGTCTACGTGTGCGGCGCGGTTCATTTAGGTTCCCCCATGGTGGAGTGGGAAGGGCCAGGGAAGTAGGGTGAGGGGGCGGGACAGGAAAGGACGGACTGGAGACGGATGCGCTACGGCGGCCAACCATAGCAGGCAGACTTTGATTTCGCCGAAGTCCATCCAATAAGCTGCCTCCTCCTGTTGCTAGGAAGGTGGCAGATTCTTGTGGATGGGCGCCTTCGGTGTCTGACCCTTGGAGGACTTTTTTATCCAAGCCTAGCTTGCGAAGATGCTCCACGATTTTGACGGCGTGGCAGTCGGGTTTGGTCGATTGCCCATGAGGGGACCGATCAGGGCTGAGGAGATCCGGTCGAGGGGCACGACCGAGTTTCAGCCCATAAACGTCTTGCAGGAAGAGCTCAGCGGGACGGGAGGCCAGGAAGTTGTCCGAAGAGGTGGATCGGGGGTCGAAGGGCACAGGGGAGGGGCATGGGGAGTGGGAGGGGGAGTTTGGAGGAGTGCTGGGAAGAAGGCGCAGAGAAAGAGGCTTTTTGGGTGCCGTCACAGCAGCGGAAGCCTGAGCAGAGATGCCTTTCTCTAGCAGGAGCTTGGCCAGACCACCAGGGGGCGCTGCAGGGCGGCGAATGGGGAAAGAATCCCCCAGACTCAACCTGCAGGGTGTGACTGGAGTACTGGGACCGGTCCGGAGAGAACTTGGGGTGTTATAAGGACTACAGGCAGAGCTGATAAGAAAACAGTAAAGAAAACAGTCTTATGATCAAACAGATCCATGCATAAGAATATATCACAAATAATATTATTTATATATATATATATATATATATATATAAACTTGAGAACCAACTTAATATATTAATTTATATATTAATGTTATTATATAATAATTTAATTAACAAAAAAAAATATATATAAAAAATTACATAAAATAAATTGAAAGCAATTTTTTTCCCAATCAATAACTGATATCTGAATTCCTCCATATATAAAACACAGTGAAATAATTTTTTTAACAGAGTTGAGAAAGATTAAGTTCCAGAATAATAAAATATGATTAAAAAAAAAATCGAAATATTATTAACATTATTATATAAAATATTCTTATTATATATTAACAGAGTTGAGAAAGATTGTGTGAGAAGATGTGAGGAAAAATTAAGATTAAGTAAATAAAAAAATAAATGATATATTGAAAATAAATAGACAACACTTCTATTTTTTTTAACCTTGCTTGGTTGCACGCATTAACAAACACAGTGCAACCACTCTGATTCATCAGCATATGACTCTTTTGAATCGGTTCTTTTTTTGTTTTTAATATTGGTTTTTACATAATGAACAAATTTGTCTCAAACTTTCTTGCATACTAAAATCTCACAGTTCCTGACTTGACTTACTAAAGTAAAAATGTGCAGTTCAGTAAGGCACCGAACACAACAGCAAAAATAAAGACCGTTATCAAATGATTCACATCCTTAAACTGCCATTTATTAGGGATGATAGATGCTGTACCTGGGTGTCACTTGTGTGCTGTCACTGGGATGCAGGATCCGACAGGTAGTGAAGGTGTATGTGGAAAAAGTGGAGCTCTGATACTTCCCAGGATTTATAGCTAAACACAAACAACAAATATGAAAACATGCATTATTATACAGGAACCGGAAAACAAACAGGCAATGGTGTTTGCAGTGACAGCCATTTACCTGTAGAGGGCGCTTTAGATCCGAGATTCAGCTCAAACTGTGGAGCCGCTGATCCTGAAATTGCAGAACTAACTGCAGGAGCAGCACTGGCTGTCAGGTTAACTGCTGCTGCTAGAGAAACAGCTGTTGCAATGGGCACAGGGGAATTCCTGAGGGATGCAGGAAGGGGTGGGACATTAGCTGGGCTTTGGACACGCCACCTCTCGCGCTTATCTTCCGGCGTTGACGATGAACGCACATTAAAAGTGATTCCTTCCTCCTCTTCCTCCTCGTCTTCCTCTTTAATCTTTGCATCCTGTGGCTCCTCCTCTTTTCTCTTTTGTTCCCATTGTAGTTTCTCCTGGTCTTCGTCCTCTTCGAGGTCAGCCAGGCGGTAAACATTGTCCTGAGGGAGAGGGCGGAAGCCTTTGGTAACTACACCCGGATGGGGGTCTAGAATAGTGGCCAGGTGGGGTTTAGCGAGCTGCTGCCAGTGATGAAGAGTCAGGGAACCTGAAGAAACATGGTAACAATAATGTGCAATTCATTAACATTTTATGTTAACATTTCATTAACGTAAAAATCTTAATAATAATAAAAATAAGATGAATAAGTTTCTTGAGCAGCAAATCAGCATATTAGAATGATTTCTGAAGGATCATGAGACACTGAAGCCTGGAGTAATGATGCTGAAAATACAGCTTTGCATCATAGAAATAAATTAAATTTTACAATATATTCAAATAGAAAGCAGTTATTTTAAATTGCAATAATATTTCACAATATTATTATTTTTACTGTATTTTTAATTCAGTAATTGCAGCTTTGGTGAGCATAAGCGACTTTTAAAAATTCAACTTGAATGGTAGTGTATACTAATACATTTTTAAAAGTTTTAAGTTATACAATACATTAACTGAATAATGAAATGAAATTTATAATATAACAATCCAAGCAATATTTAAAATAACAATAAAATTAAAAAAATAAATACAAAATAACAATATATAAAATTAAATTACAAAATAAATTTCTTTTCATTCAATGTATATAATTTATTTAACCTTTATAACCAGAGAAAATTAAATGTAACATAAAAGGAGAAATTTATCCAAATGCTCACAGTCCATACAGTGACTAGGTTATCTGTTTAAAAGTTGCAATTTCAGAAAAACTTGCCGTTTTCCTCAGCACACTACCCTCTACTCACCTTCCATTGGTTTAACAATCTGCAGTTTTTCAGGCAGAAATGTCTTGAAGCAGCTGGAGGAGATGGAGAAATCTGATAGGTTGGTGAAAGACGAGATGGTGCTTCCCATTGGTGAACTGCAGCCGCTCCCGCCCCCTTCCGACTCCGCAGCCGCCAGCTCCTGCAGCTTCCGCTCTCTCTCAACCTGGAAGAACTGTCGTTCGCACAGGAAGTTCTGCCTCCGGAGGGAGAGGCGGTTCAGGGCTGACGTAAGGTCATTTCCCCCGGCAGAGCCGGGCTGACCCAGACGAGAGTTCTCTCTGCGGCACACACAGACGTGTCTTAGGCTACGTTTACACGACAACGATGTAGTCAAAAATGGAAAAGTTTTTCCCTTTTTAAAAAGTTTCAAGTATACATGACAACGTTTTCAAAATGATTCACGTTTACACATATACGCGAAAACTGCCAAAAACGCTGTATTACGTATGCCAGGCCAGTAGTTGGTGCTGTCACCTTGTTAGTAAACATTACTTGTAGGGAAGTGGCGATTAGCTCTTTGTGGGCAGGAGTTCCGTCACTAAAATCACCACACCGACTGTTGCTCTACTCCTCATTCATAGCGATAGCAGCTTGCGCACAGACGTAAACATACAAGCAATATGGCGAAAGCAGCGAGTAATTTTGTCTGGACGGATGATGAAAATTGACACGTACTGCAGATGTCTACATACCTAACACGTACTACGCATGCGCATTACGTCACCGTTTTCAAAGATTCCCGTTTTGGGTGTTTACATGGAAACAATAAGGGTGGCGTTTTCAAAAACTTGCACTTTGAAAATTTTGCGTTTTCAGTTCCCAAAATGCCGTTGTCGTGTAAACGAACAGACAAAACTCATAAAAAGTTTCCTGTTTTTGGCTGAAAACTTTGCCGTGTAAACGGCCCCTTAGAAACACACAAAAGCATTGTGGGTATAAACACATTCTGCAGTCACACTCACTTGGTCGTGTCCACATCTCCAGCTTGTTCCTCTGTGTTGGGTGTGTGTGATTGATAGGGCACTGGGGTCATGACCACGCCGCTGCGGGCGGAGCCAGGGATCGGAGGCACTGCGGCAGCCGCTCTCATCACCGACTGATTGACAGACCGCACCGTCTGAAACACACGCTTATGGGTCGACCTTCAGACGGAGCAGACAGGGGTCAAAGGTCAGTGCTGCTGAAGGATAAAATGGCTGTTATAAATGTAAATGTGTGGGTGTGTGAGGGAGAATGGTGAGCGTCACCTCTGGTCCTGAAAGGTGATTTCCTCTTCTACACTCAGCTCTCTTCTCATAGTACCTTCAATCTCAGCCGCCAAAGAATCCTGAAGGATATATATTAAAAAAACGAGCAATGATTATATTCCTATAAGCCCAAGGCAAAGAGACTGGTATATGCAAGAATAAGTGTGTTTTTAAAAACAAAATAAAAACCAAAACCAAAACAACAACAAAATGAAATAAAAAATAAATAAAATAAAAAGAAAACAAAATGAAATGAAAATAAACAAAAACACTGAAAACTAAACTAATTAAAAATGAAATAACACAAAATAAAACTAAATAAAATAAAGTAAAATAAATAAATAAATAAATAAATATAAATATATATATATATATATATATATATATATATATATATATATATATATATATATATATATATATATATATATATATATATATATATATATATATATATATATATATATAAAAATCTGAATAAAATTCAATAAAAAACAAAATGCACCGAAAATAACATAAAATAACAAAAGAAAAAAATGAAATAACAATGAAAAAGAATGAATTAGTGAAAAAAAAAATACAATGAAATACAACAAAATGAAATAAACAAATAAAATTAAACAAAATTAAATAAACCAAATAACAACAAAATTTCAATAAAATTGTCAGTTGTGCTTGCAAAACTTGCTGCCATAAATGCTGACGAGTTGTCAGAGGTACTCCATGCCTATATACTATATTATGTGTGTCTATACTTTATATAATGTATTGTATGTTTTTGCAAATAATTGCAACCACTACTGTTACATTATAATAAGGTCTATAAAATATACCTTCATCCCTTTTCTCACAATTATTTATACGTTTTTAATTACAGCCCAAATTACAATACCCACCCATTAAAACATGATCAGCACCAAATTTCATGCACTATTATGAAAGTAAAATGGTTATAATTATTTATGAAAATATATAATAGATTGCAGTGTGATTAATAATGGATATCTAGAATATCTAATAATGAATTATATGTGCAGGTTACTGAATTGGCTTATATTAAGATGTAATTAGAAAAAATATCATTTAAACGTGTGAGAGAGATGGAGATGTGGAGCAAGAGATCTGCGTGTCTCACCATAGGACAGAGTCCGTACGACAGGTGTCTGCGCAGGCCTGCAGATGGCGTGTTCTTACTGCGCAGCTCCTTAATCTCCTCCTGAGACTCGTGTAACATTCCCACACACTCATCATTCCTGTCTGACAGCTCCTTCAGCTAGAACACACACAGACAGACGTTTCTATTCCACAGGCCGCTGATGTGTGTTTAATAATACAGGCCTGTATTACTTTATCAACTTATTGTACGACATGAACGACCTTGATAAATTTTATTTTTCCCCATTACGTTTACATGCGTTTCATAAAAAGGTCTTAAAATGACAACAATATTGTTTATTGCAATTACATCTGGGACAATTTATTGTCCCAAAAATGTGTTATCGTGACAGCAGAGAGAGTTCAATATCCTGATATACATGAGATTACAGACATGATCACCATAATACTTCCAGGTCATTATGGTCACAGCATTTATTAACCAACTCTGTCCTGTAAATTGTTATAACACTCCAGCCTTTATGGACACATTTCATAAGTTCAGCACAAGTGCAATGATAAGACGGATACACCAGATGAATGAATGATGTTACATGAGTTTACGGCCTTTTCTAAGTCACAGTGACTAAACTGCTTTGTATTAAAACTTTAAAATCGATGTTTAAAATGCTTTAAGACCTTAAATCAAGCGGATTAATCCTTAACACTGTATTTAAGTAAAACAGGGCTGTTTAATCAGAACGATCAGTCTTAATCCAGATTTGCAGACGCAGAGCTGTTTGAGCTTAGGGTTCATTACATCACACATGCAGTATGTACAGTATGTGTGGAGTTTTACCTCAGCCGTGAGCTGCCGCTGTGCTTCCTTTGAGGCTTGAAGGTGAATTCTTAGCTCTTCTTTCTCTAGTGCCAACTGAGAAACAAACACAGACATATACTATTATATATAAACATACAGTACCATTCAAGTTTTTTTCCCAATGTTTTTAAATGTCTTTAAGGCTCAGCAAGGCCGCATTTATTTGATCAAAAATACAATTAAAACAGTATTGTGAAATATTAATACTATTTGAAATAACCGCTTTCTATTTGAATATATTTTAAAATGTAATTTATTCCTGTGATGCAAAGCTGAATTTTCAGCATTTTTACTCCAGGCTTCAGTGTCACATGATCCTGATGATGATTTGCTGCTCAAGAAACATTTTAAAAAGAGATTATATTTTTTTGCAATCCATGATACATTTTTTAAGCTTCTTTGATGAATGTAAAGTAAAAAAAATTAAATAGAAATTTTTTAACATTATAAATGTATATACTATCACTTTTGATCAATTTAATGCATCCTTGCTGAATAAAAATATTAAATATGGCATGTATTCTGACCTCTTTGACTCTATGCTGGAGCTCGACGATCTGTGAGAGGAGTTGTGCGATCTCCTCCTGATGTCTCATTAACTCCTCATTCTTCTGGGAGAGCTCGTCTGTCAGTGACACCATCTGACTGTTTGACTCTCCTGTTAAACAAACAAAAATAAACCTACATCACATTCAATAAGTATATTTAAATGCACGCCAATCCGAATGAATCCAATCCAGTTTCACATTCTAAAAGTTCTGTTGATATGAACCCTAAAGCAATTTGATTCACATAATCGTTTACATGTGCATAACATGTATTCCGAAAAAAACGTCAGCACATGCGCAGCAGCCAGTCATCACATTCAGAACCGGATAATGTCACTGGAGCTGCTGTGAGTATACTTGTCTTTTTTTCCTCTGACAACAAATCTAAATGAAAGCTGACATTTATGTCAGAAGAGCTTTTTTTAGCAAATATCTAGCAATAATTAAGTCTCCACTGACCAGTATGTTAAAATACACACATAAGATGTAAACAAGCACATCTTGGCTCTGTGCACAGGGTTTCTACAGGTTTTGTGAAGGTAAATTTAATACTTTTTAAGACCAAGCAAAGAAAATGTAAGGATTAAATGGAAGGGGACACAAAGAAATTCATCAGAATGGAGTGAGTTTATGATTAAACGAACAAATATCTGCCTATGGAGCCAGAAAAATTTCTAAGAGGAAAAAAGTTTTCATATCCCATTGACAGATATTTGTTCTGGTTTTAAGCATGAACAAATATAATTTTGTTCAGTTTATCTTGATTTAAGGATATTTAGATGTTTGTACTGGAAAACAAGAGAACGGCATGTAATACCATGATTTTATGATATTAAGACTTTTATTTAGCTCTTATTTATATATTTTTCAAAGCCTTATTTTGTGTAAAGGTTAATTATGACTTTTTTAAGACTCAAAGAAACACTGTGTGCACAAAGTATTTTAAATCCAACTGAGAAAAACAGTTGGATTCAAATGTTTACAAGCTTAACTTATTCCTATTAATCAAATTATTTCAGAAAATGTTTAATTTGGATTGAGCTCAATCAGATCACTTGCAGTGTTCACATGAAGGCTTTCCAGTCCGACTGAGCCATCAATCTGATTATATAGTTGCATATAAAAATAGCTGATGTGTTTTTCTCGAGGCTCTGTTTCAAACCCTAGAGAGCTGCCCAGTTTTTGGCATCATAGGCGTTCTTTGAGCTTAAAGCCGTTTCCAAAATTGCACATTGGCCAAAATCAACAGCAGTTACATGCATTTTTCATGGAATCACAGAATGTATTGCAACAGACAAAAAGGGTCCATTACAGTCCATTTGTGTAGGACAGTGTTAATGAGGTTTAATTTGGTTTATGATGCTGCTTTCAAAGGCAGACACCTGTACAGACAGACGGTTTAACTTGATTTGAGCTTGAAAGTCGACGTAGATACTCACGTAGCTCCTTAACGCAGTCATTCACCAGCTGCTGTTCTTTCTCCTCATAAGTGATGGTCTCCTTCTTTAGATGACAGGCCTGTAGAACATCAGACAGAGGTCACGCTTTCATAAAACCCTTATGCTGCTGAAATATCAGCCAGAGCCCATGACGCACCTCTGATCTCAGGGACAGGTTCTCCTCCTCCAGCTCCTGGAGTTTGGACTGTAGGGCCTCCAGCTGGCTGAGGGCGAGAGCGGCCCCTGCGGACGCGGGGTGACGTAGCGGCGTGGAGCAGCTGGAGTCGGTCTCGCTCTCCTCGCTGGCGCTCGCTACCATACGGAGAAGTTCATCCTTTTTCGCAAGCTCGTGCTGAAGCTGATGAACCTGATAGAGAGATTACGTTTAAGACTTTGAGACCAGCTTATACACATTTAGCCTCAATTTTTTCATGTCAAAGCATGTTGTACCTGGTCTATGGCCTGCGCTAGCTGCTCCTCCAGAGATTCGTTTCGCTCCTGCAGCACGTGGTTCCTCTGTAGGAGAGACTGACCGATCCGAGCGGCCAATTCCAGGTCGCGATCCCTCTGCGGGATGACATCGCAATGCAAACGGACAACCAATCAAGAGATGTTGCAAACAAAAGCACTTTCTCATAGTTTGCTGACCGATCACTCACTTCAGCCAGGAGGTGTGTGACCACATCAACGTCATTGTAGGTCTTGGTCATCTGCTCCACCCGGTCAGCACTGAGGACTACAGTGAGAGAGAGACAGACAACACAAGATAAATGTGATGCATTAAAAAAAATAAAAAATACTGGCACCTATACTAGTGGTGCATATTCAGTGAGACAAACCAAAACAGGAAGGTGTAAAAACACCCACATGCCATATGGCAAGCCCTACGCATGCAATACACACACACTTCCTAACATTGCAATAACATCATGCACAAACCCAAAGTGCATTCAAAAACATGTATTCAGCTTCACTATTAACTGCATGCACTACATAAACTACTGTTCAAAAGTTTGGGGTCAAAAGATTTTTTTAAAGTGAAATTAATACTTTTATTCAGCAAGGCTGCATTAATTTGATCAAAAGTGACTTATTTAAAATGTTACAAAAAAATGTCTATTTCAAATAAATTGTTCTTTTGAACTTTCTATTCATCAAAGAATCCTAAAAGAATTGTATCACAGTTTTCACAATTTTTTTTCTTGAGCTCAAATCAGCATATTAGAATGATTTCTGAAGAAACGTGACACTGAAGACTGGACTAATGATGCTGAAAATTCAGCTTTGACTGAAAATATATTCAAATAGAAAACAGTTAATTTAAATTGTAATAATATTTCACAATTTTACTGTTTTTACTATATTTTTTGATCAAATCAATGCAGCCTTTGTGAGCAGAAGGGACTACTTATATAAATTTTATATATATATATATATATATATATATATATATATATATATATATATATATATATATATATATATATATATATATATATATATATATATATATATATATATATATATAAATAAAAAACATCTTACTGATCCCAAACTATTTAATGGTAATGTAATGTACATGGATCTAAATCTAAAGTCAGTTTACTCTACACTACGGACGGCTCTCTACTACATATAAACACTAGAACTTTAAAGAGGTCATATTTTCCAGCAATTTTTTTTTTAAAATAATTCTTGTCAAGACTGCACCACAAGTTATTTAATTCATTTATATAATTTTACAGTAATTTACTGTTCCATTTTAATGAAAACCCTGACAAGCAATAAATCCTAGTCATCCCAAACTGATGTAACATCAGCAAGACATTTCGTCCACTGCTACTATTATTTTGTCGCATCAAGCACCAATTTCTCATTCAGCATAGACAAACAAATTGCTTGCTGCACCTTACATATTTAAATAGGATGATTTGGCTACTGTACCTTAAAACTTCATACAAATGAGATCTGCTACAGTATGACTGGCTATCCTCTTCACATGTGAAATGAGTAACAATTGAGTGAGTGACAAGTCTTGAATATCAAATAGGTGTTGATGATTTATTGTAATGTGAGTTTAGTTTCAGTAAATGTTGTATTGAGTTTTTCACAGTACAATCAAACTCTTATTTAATGTTTTCCATGATATGACCCCTTTAATGTGAGTTTGAGGTCGCTGTAGGACACTGCAGCACAGTTAACACACCAGACTAGACATGCTGTTTGCCTGAGGTCAAACACTAGCTCAAAAATAGAAGCAGAAACTAGGAAGGACAGGCGTACTGTAAGACAGATGAGTGGAAAATAGACAGATAAAGCATCAGACAGACCGCGTGTTACCTTTAGAGAGGCTGTTAGAGCCATTATGGGGATAAGAGGAACCAACAGCTAGAAATGCTGCAGAGGGAATGAGAGAAAGAGAACGAGAGAGAGAGGACAGACGAAGAGAAGGAAGAGAGAGAGAGAAATATTAGATGCTGAGGAATTGTGGTAAATAGGGATGCACGATATTGGATTTTTGCAGATATCCGATATATGCCGATATTTTTCAACTCATTTTGGCTGATACCGATATATTTCCTTTTGTTTGGAAACAACACCAAGTCTCTCCTGTCAGGGCTCTAGACTGCGACCGTTTTTTTGAGAATGTGTGAGTTAAAATTTGAGATGGTCGCATTTGTGCTAGTGCACAGTCTGCGCTGCTCCAAAGCTCCTGCTCCTTACAGCGCGCGCTGCCGAGCCGGGGCACATTGTAGCAGGAGTCAGATTTCACTGATAACGAGGAGAGAGGCGCTTTCAGTGCGAGCGCTTCGGGTGTAGAGCCTGGTTTTGTAGAACTTAAGGACGCGTCGAGTATAAATCAGCCTTCAGCCTTTACTCGCAGCGTCAGCACGAGCACGAAGGTGCGTGCAGCGGACGGAGCGCAACGGAGGATTTGGTTTTCAAGCTAAAGTAAAAGACCGCTTCTTAAACCAGAGAAGGTGAACATTTTGGCATTCTTGTAGGGGAAAAAAAAAAATACAATTAAAACCGGTCAGCAACATCCAATTTAGTTTTACTTTTCTTTTTGTTTTCATTTTGAAAAGTCTTTTATCTTTGCTGTTTACCTCACGTCTCTCGAAAGTGAAAGTGAAAGCGAACGAAGCCCGGGTTATAACACAGCAAAAGAGGCTCTCCCATTCACAAAATTTAAATCACAAATAATGATGATGAAAAAGAACGCGTTGAATGTTGAACACTTTCGTTACCATATAACTATAAACTATGATAAAAGCTCATCAACATGCATTGATTAATCCCATGCTGTAGAAAAAAAAAAAAAAAAAAAAATGACGACTAAATTATGTGCTCGTGCGACCAACTGAGAAAGTTAGTCGCAAAAGAGCGACCAGTGGGAAGAATGAGTCCTGCCTGTGCAGAAATAATAAGCAAAATATTTAAATTTTGGTTAGTTTTTAACAAGAACTTATTTGTTAGAATTAAATAAACAATAATGAAGGTTTTTTTGACCGTACATTGAAGCTTTGAAAATAACTATAAATAAACTACATATCATATTGTATAGGCTATTTTACTTTGATTTAATTAAAGTAACAACAGCGCCCCCCTACAGATTAAAACTCCTTACTGAGCGGGCATTAGGACCCGGGGGAGGCTGCCGCTGCCGCACGTGCTATTACTGTTTATCACGCACCGAACGCATCATTCTGTACGTGCTTTCACAGATTAAATGCAGGGATTCAAAACAGTCAATCTAATCATCATTCAGACAAAACTTTGCTTCAAGAATGAGCCACACTGCTGACGTTATCTAATCACTAGCACACCCTGAGCACATGTGAGTTAACGTATTCCTCTTATCGGCAAGACATATTGGCACAATTTTTCATATCGGGCCGATGCCGATATTTACATTTAAAGCAATTATCGGCCGATTCCGATATCGGTCCAATAATATCGTGCATCCCTAGTGGTAAAAATCAAGTGAAGGGAGAAAATGAGAAACACCATCACCAGCAGAAAGAGAGAGAGAGAGAGAAGGGGGGATAAAAGAGGAGTAATGAAGCACCTGACAGCAGTCACTGTCCCGTGAACGCTCCTGGATTAAAATAAATGCAATCGCATTAGGTTTAAACAGACACACATTTACCTAGATGCTTAATTTAGCTTTTGCTGTGGATCAGTTCATTTAGTGGAAAAGATTTTATGAATTCTGCACCAGCAAGCCACACCGAAGTCCAGTTGAAAAGTATATGGGCTAGAGTTCATGTGAACTCCAGTGAGGTATTGAATGTTGCAACTAATCTATTCTCACTCACTGAAGTTAAATCGCTGTTGCCATTGTCCTCTCATTATCGGTTATAGTAATAAACCTCTGCCGCTAGTGTTCATGATGATGCAAACATTCACAGTTCAGACCCAAAAGTAATTTAAATGACCAAATAGACTCTGCTGAATGATAAACACTCATATAACAGCAACAGGAATGTATGCTAATGTTTTTTATACTATATTATGGAGAATACTGTCCTGTAATCAGCCACCATCGGATCATTTAGATTGAAACACAGATTAAGAGATTATCTGGTTTATGACCAACACTTCACTAGACTTTAAATTCCAGACTACAGCCAAGTAAACAATGATAGGTAAATATTTAACTTGTTGTAAATATCCAAACTCTAAACTAGCTCTAATTATCTTAATATCTAACCCATTAGCCTAAAAAGAATAAGTGCAAATAAAAGATGAAAATTGTAAATGTACACTACCATTCAAAGGTTTGGGGTCGGAAAGTTTTTTTTTTTTTTTGAGATACTTGCACACACACCAAGGTTGCATTTTTAGGATTAAGGAATACAGTGAAACAATAATAATGTGAAATATTATTTCAATTTAAAATAACTGTTTTCTATATGAAAATATTTTAAAATGTAATTTATTTCTATGATGCAAAGCTGAATTTTCAGCATCATTACTCCAGTCTTCAGTGTTCAGAAATCATTCTAATATGCTGATTTGCTGCTCAAGAAACATTTATGATTATTATCAATGTTGAAAACAGTTGTGCTGCTTAATTTTACGAACACTGTAATATATTTTAGTTTAGGATTCTTTGATTAATAGAATTTTCAAAAGAAGAGCGTTTATTTGAAATAGAATTTTTTTTATATGTATTATAAATGTCTTTTACTGTCACTTTTGATCAATTTAATGCAGCCTTGCTGATTAAAAGTATGAATTTCTTTAAAGAAAATCAAAATCAAGCTTTTGAATGGTAGTGCACATATTGTCTTCACATGCTAAATTTCCATATATTCATAAAAATTCCAAATAAATATCATTGAAATAATTCATTCTCATTCCCCAGCTCTCTCGGACACACTCACTCACTCACACACACTCACTCTTCTCTCACAGACACTCACACACACACAGCTATCCTTACCTGAGGCGAGATGGTGAGCTGGGAACTCTTCACTCAACTGAAGCATCCTGACAATCACAGCACTTCTTCTATGACATTAACACATTTCTCTGTCCAGACCCAAAAACACACCGACTGAACCTCCTTTACCACAGAAAGCACAGGAACTGAAGCACAAGCCTCAAAAACACTCATGACTCTGCATTCCGGCTGCAGATGCTCCGATTTGCTCGATCTAGTTCAGACGTCCATATATAAACTAAGTGTCAAGAAGAAACCTCAGCAATAATTGACGCATTCGTAATCACAGACAGACCTTTGAGCTCCAGTAAAACATCAGCTGGTGTCAGTACGGTCAGTTCACTTCTGATATCACAGCGGCCCTTGCAAAACAGTTTGCCGCAAATTTCTAAAACAGACAAAAAGTGAGACCTGGGATTTTGCATAATTAACAATGAGAGAACACAATAACACTGCAACCTTGAGTGACCTGGCATCCTATTACCAGTGCTGCTATTGTTAAGTAAAATGCAATTAAAACTATTAAAGATCATTTTTGGTAACAAATGAATCTGAAATAAACTATACATATTGGATGAAAAAAATTATATAATTTATAAAACTTATGCAGTAATTGGAAAGGCAGTATTTCTATTTTTTTTTTAAGTTTATGTGCTAAAATTACATATATATATATATACACACACACACATATACACACATACATACATTATGTATATATATATAATATATATATATATATATATATATATATATATATATATATATATATATATTATATATATAATATATATATATATATATAAATAAATAAATGAAAGCAATATAAAAAAATGAAAACTGAAATTATAGCTAATTTAAAATGTTAATAAATAATAGTGTATAAATAATAGTAAAATAATACTGCCTATTACAGGTATAAAAAGAATCTGATTTGACTCTAAACTGATTTAATTAGATTAGCTGTAATTGCATAGAAAACCCTAAATTAATGATTATTAACTGATCTCCCAGCTGTAATCTGATAAATGCAACTAATCTGATTTGACTTTAAATGTAATTAACTAGATTAGATTTAACTGAATATAAAACTCTGAATAATTGACTATTAACTGATTTCACAAAAAAAAAAAAAAAAAAAAAAGGTACTGTAATGGCTATGGTATTTTGTGAAAATTGCTAGTTGAATTTATAGACTTCTATGGTTTTACTATCATCTTACTACAAAGACTAAAGAAAATGTTGGTTCTTATAAAATGTGTTAAATAAGCTGGTAAATTGTGTACTGGGATCTTTTATTACACCTCTCCCTCTATAAATGATGACACTGTGCTCTTGTTCATGGCCTCTCATGTTTAGCCCTCCGATTATAAACCTGAAATAGCCTCCATCTGCCACCTCTATGCCTCTCAGGTTATTTTTAGTATCACATCATCATCCAACTGGGTAAAACTAGGGCAAAAAGTCTCAGCACGTCTCTGGCTGTCTTCCCCTCTTTTCAGAGCTACCCTGAATAGCCTCCTCGCTCATTAGTGCTCCAGCACGTACACATGAGAGCCCGTCCACTCTGACCCCTGATTAGACAATAACTTCTACTCCAGCGTCTACAGTGTAAAAACCAAAATAGAAAAAAACTGATTCATGTAAAACTGACTCTTATACTGTAGTCCAAATCGGTTAATGAACCAGTCAAAAGGACTAATAAACAAAGATTTGAATCGTCTAACAAATTTCTTGCAGAAGCCACTGACAAGGTATGTCTTGTCAAGAAGGCTGATTCAGCGAAATTTAGATGTGTTTATTTGGCATTGCATGTATCATTTATGGAGAAGATATTCAAAGCAAACACACTGCAACAAGTTCAGTGAAAAAAAGGGCAAAGATGGCAGACAAAGTGTTGAATGTTGATTTAAAAAATAAATGCATATTTCATTCAATTACGAAGAGTATGAAAAGTTTATATGCATTTAGAAATACCTATAAAGCAATATATATATATATATGTATGTATGTGTATGTATGTGTATGTATGTATATAGATGGATATATATATATATATATATATATATATATATATATAGATGGATATATATATATATAGATGGATATATAATATATATATATATATATATATATATATATATATATATATATATATTATATATATATATTTATTAGGGGTGTCAACGTTAACGCGTTAACGCATGCGATTAATCAAAAATTTTTAACGCGTTAATATTTTTTTAACGCAAATTAATCGTTTGATAAGGTTTGACCCCAACTTCTTCCCGTCATCGCAGCGCGGAAGCTTATCTATCGTTGTGTGATGAGGGCACAGCGAGCCAGTGTTGCCAGGGTAACGTTAGCGGCACTAGTGGGCTATTTTGAAAATACAGTCGCGGGAAAAATTAGAGCCGCGGGTTGTGGTTTTTTGGGCTACTTTTATAATGTACCACGGCCGCCCAAGGTGTATGTAGACAAATAAAAATGAAAATAGATCCTTTTACTAATGTGTATTATAGTTGGAATGTATCCCTGGCAACTTAAGAACGGAGAGGCGGCTGTAAACATCACAAACAACGTGAGTTCAGCCAGAGGATACATATTAAGGCTTTTACACAGCAGAAATAAACATGACAACAGCCACTATAGATTATATAAGATAATAAACACACGATTACGATAGGATATGGTTTGTATGTGATTTTCTTGAGATGAATGTGTACATCTGAAATGCTAATTTGTGCAGCGATATAAAAGGATATAAATAGCATATTTTAACAACAGTAAACGACCAAATTCCACATGTGATCGTAAAAGGAAGTTATTACAAACACTCGATGATGGTTTAAAGTGAGTTCTGAGTAAAAGTGTACTATTAATCTCATAAATTGTCTTTTGAAGCATGATGCTAATATTAGCTCTAATGCACCTGCAGAACAGGTCCGATTCTTATTAATGCATTTTGTCATAATACTTCACGTAAGCTCGCAAGAAAATGTTTTGCTGCATTTATTTAGAAATACTTTTGATAATAGCTGGGTAAATGTAAACTGGGAGTGAAGCAATGTGGCTTGGTAGACGTTGTATTGCCAGTATAAAGGCTGATAATGGCTGAATAAAAACAAAAGAATAATAAGGATTATGTCTCATACCTGGCGGAGGTGTGAAAGGTTCTGTTTCCTTAAACTAGTTTGTCATGCATTTCTTTATTTCAACACATTTACACGTAAAAAACTAGTATTTTAAATTTGTGATTAATCACGATTAATCACAGTCCATGACTGTGATTAACGCGATTAAATTTTTTAATCGATTGACAGCACTAATATATATATATATAAAGCAAAGTATGCCTATATAAAGCAATATATGCTATACAGCAAATTTCAACTGCTTGATTGCTTTTATTATTGCAAAATATAAACTATACCATCATCCAGCTGTAGTCTGCTAAATGCGACTGTATTGCATGATGATATTAAGATATTATTAATATTAACAGTGTAAACAATGTGCTTTTAAACAAAGTGTATAGCACCACACAAATAAATTTGACTTAAAAAATTGACTTGATTAATTGAATTAAAAATGGTTGTAAAAATTGTAATAATAAGTCATAATAATTATGGATTATTATATTTGGATATAATTATTAAAAATAATAATTTTAATGAAAAAATAAATTAATTATATACAAAATAGTTATTCCACATCCAGCCCAGTGTTGTCCTCTAAACAATGTGCAATTTAAAGGCAATGAAAATAATTAAATGTATAAATGAATGTATTTATGCAAGCTGTGTGCAAATAAACATTATGTGCAAAACAGGGTAAAACGTTAAGTGTTGTAAATTTAAAAAACTACATAAATCAACTGAAAGTCGAGTCTCCCATGCATTTTCATTGTCAGCTACTCAGGCAAATGCCTGACTGCCATGAAGCCTCATATGTGGGCAGCAGGCAGCTCACTCGGTTTTGAAACAGAGCTGCTTTAGTATGTAGTATTGACCAGTGATTATCCTGCAGAAAACATGCTTGGCACATGACATATGTCATGGTAGTCAGCACTGACAGACTCTTAAAGATGACATCAGCACAACAAGAGCTGTCACAGATGACCTCAGCACAAGTGGTTGATCTCTGAGACGCAGAGAAACGTGAGCCTCCACTTCCTGTTCACTGCAGAAATGAGGCAGCACACACCTTTAACAAAACTGCCACAAGTTAAAGAAAACGTTCAACAATGCCATTGTGCAATGATGCAAACAGACACACACAATACATACTGCATTCACACACATGCAGAAACACATACACGTGAGTTCACCCCACATGCCCGGTCCGTTATAGATGACCTTGCATTGTCAGAAGTTCTCTAGTGTCTGTAAGCGGCACAGATACCTAAAAATAAACCAACACGCTCACACACACACCTCTTTATGCTCAGTGCATGTACAAATCTCAATAGGGTCTCACCTTCTGCAGCATATTGATCATAAAGCTCCTCATTCTGTATGTTTAGCATCGGCATGACTGCTCTTCTCTCCTCTCTCTATTCATCCATCTGTCCCTCTCCCTCCCGCCCCGTGACGCCCGGCCGGCTCTGCTGTCAGCTGCACTTAAGAGACCTGACCACTGAATTCCTGTGCCCTTGCCAGGGACAGGCACACACACACGCAGACACAACCTCAAGCATACGGACACCAGTGTAGGGCAACAGCAGCAATGCTACAAGCTTAACTACATGCTTCAAAGGATGAGTCAGAAGCTCAGCTGTTTTAAAATAATGTAGATTCGCCAGTAACAAGCCACTTTCCCCATAGTGTCTTGATAAAAAAAAATATTAATTACAAAATAAATATACACAATTCTAATTATATGAAACCGTTCTAATGCTACAAAACAATTATAGTTATTCTATTTTTTGTCATATTGTACTACACACACAGCTCTACTGCTGAGCAAAAAAAATGCCCACTCTCCCTTATGTAACATTGGAAGGTTTGATTGATTTTAATGAATCGGTTCATTCTGACAGTATGTAAATTAACCTATAACAAAATAAATTATTCATTCATTTATTATTAATTTTTATGCACCCTGGAAAATGCAAACTGTACTATAATGAAAAAACAAATTAAAAATAAAAATTATATTTTGAAAAAAAAAAAAATGAATTTTGGGGAATAAAAATTCAAAGTCTAAGTAATAAAACAACTAAAAAAGGTAATAAAATAAAAATAAAAAGGTTTCCCCCCCACCCATTTAAAGGCTAAATGTTTTAACCCTTTAAGGTTTATATGCTTTGTTTTGAATTTACCTGCTCAAGTTCACAGTTGGCATGAAATGTAAATGTGTTTTCTAAATACATGTTATTGATCTTACTGGGATCAGTTCATCAATGCATACCTTTCCTTTTAAAAACATTTTTAAACCTTGTAAATATTTAATCAAAATATGACTGAAAAACTGTTAATATCATAAATCCTTTGGTGAAACAATAAGACAGAGATCAGAGTAACAAAGAACAATTTGCAACTAATTAGAATGTTTACCAAAGAAATGTCCAAATTTTCAAAATTTTTATACAAAAGTTTTAAAAATCCTTGAAATTTTCAGATTTTACATTTTAAAACAGGGGAACTCTGCTTATTTGAGACCAATTTCTAAAAAAACTAAATAGGCTACAGTCTACTACAACCTGACTGTAGTTTAACTCTTTGAATTATGAGTAGTTTGTAATTTGGGAAGCTACAGTTTTAAAGAAAGAAGCTTCCCCAACAACGGCAATCATGACAGAAATGGCAACCAAACATTCGTGCACACGTGTTTGGCTACACACACACACACACACACACACACACACACACACACTTACTCATATAGCGGAAGGTTTCCTCAGCCAGCATGGGTGAGATGGCGCTGAGCTCCTCTGGAGAGTGGGAGGGGGAGATGACCCAGTCCTGACCCTCGTAAAGATACAGCGAATCCCCTCCGCAACCGCCGACACCCCCGTCACACACCTTACTGCCCTCATCTACAAAACAAACACACATCATTTAGCTACAGTGGTTGATTCTTTAGGTCAGAAGAGAAAGTGCTGCACAATATGAATCCATGCACACCATCTGCTGTTCGTTTAAGTCAAGACACATATTATGAGTCATTATTTTCTTGATATAAGAGTAAAAAATAAAATAAAATGTAGCATTCAGAGCTTAAAACTCCATAAACAGATCGTAACATCTGCAATGAACGACTAGTCATTATTGCATGATGAGGAATCATTGTATAATTATTCTGCATCATGTTTTTCTGAGCCATTATGAATGAATCATCCTGACCCATCCCTAGACGTCACACAGATGCATCAGCAAATGACCATCCATGTTTACATGTCAGTGATGCCAATTTGCTGATCAGAAACTTGTTTGGAGGATGTGTATGTGGAAAAGGTCACCAAACCTTGTGTTTTAGCACCTGCCGCTCAGTGTATCTGTCCAAGACTCCCGATATTAGAAGTTAAGCTAAAGTTATAATGTGATTTATAATATGAGAATAATTTTAAACTGTCTATTGGATTGTTGAAAACTAAATGAAAAGCAAATTTATTTTCACATTCTAGCACGCAGTAATTCTAGAGCAGTGGTTCTGAACCGGGGGCCGCAAGATGGCGTAAAATGAATTAAAAGAAGACAAAACAACTTTAAAATAAGATAGAACAGCTATAAATCGAGATGCAAACTGACATTTTATTTTAATTTGTTCCCTCAACAAATAACATTTTTATTTAAGAACCAGGGTTCTAACAGTCTTGTTAAATCTGTATAAATAAGGGAATTTTAAAAGTGTGATTTTTTAGACCCAGAAAAGTCATGGAAATTAATAACATTTGAAGTCATTTTTATTATGCATATAATTTTTTCTAGCTATGTCAATCACTTCAATATTTTTATTGGGTAGAAATTGCTATTTGTGAGTAAATGCAAAACAAAATTAATAAATGACTATAAAAGTTAATCATTTCTAATTATTCATTATAATTATATTATTAATTATTATGTTTAATTATTGCATAAATAAAATGTATTTCTGTTAAATAAATGTATTTCTGTTAAAAAACTTCTATGTCAGCTTCAAGCTTGATGTAGACACATTTACAGCTCAAATGCATCCTTTAGAGATGGGAAAAATTACATCATATTCTAAATATGTTTTTCACTCATGTTTTCAAACTGAAAATATGTTCTGTGGTGATCAACACCCTTAGCTGTAATTACCTCGGACGATCCCTGATGTTAAATTTACCCTGAAATATACAATCCACACTGCAATTACATGACACACACTTTAAACGACAGTAATGATAAACATTTAAACGTGCACATGCAGTCTGAACAACACAATACAAATATACACAATAAAATGCCAAACCAACAAACCACAATCAATGAAAATTTCCAATGCCAACATACTGGACAGGCTGAAAATGTTGCACTGATTTTGAAATTGAGGTTTAATCTTCCCTTCTTTCTCTCAAAAGTTATTTAACATTGCAAATGTGACATGTTGGCTGGAGTTGCTCTGGTTGGGTGAATATCTGCTTCAGTGGAGCGCTTTACTGTAGTAACTCACTGCAGGAGAAAGCTTGTGACTTCCTCTCTCTGTGTCTCACACACTCACACACACACACACACACACACCTGTTCCCGCAGCTGTGTCCTTCTTCTCCACGCTCATGGGCTTCACCTCAAACATTCTGATTGGTCAGCTGGGAGAATGAGGGCGGGGCTCCTCACTCATGCCCAATCTGCACGAGCAGAAGACATGAAGGCTGCTGATGTCACATCCTGCTTTGTATCAAAACACCATGGAGATGCACAGACTGTAACTGCAAGACAAAGAAAATACCATGACATTTAATGGCTGTATGAGAGTGTGTGTGTGTGTGTGTGTGTGTGTGTGTGTGTGTTTTCAGAGGCCTGCATGGAAACATGTTTATGATGCCCGGGTTTATAATCACTCTCTCATTCTCTCTCTGCTGACATTTCAGCTCTGCTTGAGTGTGTCTCCTCCAGCTGTTTAGCAGATTAAGCAAGATTCAAGATTTGAACCATTATGTAAAAAGGAAAGATATGTGAAAGGCTTTTCCCTTACAAAAAAAAAAAAAAAAAAAAAAAAAAAAAAATTCAATAATTTTTTTTTTCAAAACACCTACTAGAGACTGTCCGATTTGTGTTTTTTTTTTAATGACTGATACGGTTCATAATTATGTTTAAGTGCACAATACCTGATACCCAGAATCCATTTCTTATTAGTGTTATTTTTGATTATTTGACAATAATTAAAAAATAACTAAAAAAATATTAATTAGACTACAATAATAAAAACACACACACACAATGAATAATAATAATAATACTAAATAATATGATACTAATACAAAATAACAGCACTTCAGCGTCTAAATAGTTTTCAGGCCACTGTCTCTAAAGCTTGACTGTTTTCTTCAGGCCACGTAGCAGCTGTCTTCGAGGGGGGAGTGAGGGGCACTTCCTGTTGTTCAGAAACTGAACGGCTCCAGTGTGAGTTAAAGGAGCAGACATGAACTTCCTGTCTTGAGGTCTGGAGGGAAGAAAATCCCACAGTACTGTCCATGATGATGTTTACAGAGTATGATATTCATTTGGGAAACATGGGTTGGCTTTATAATGGATGAAAGCTGATGGCAAAGAAATTCCCCTTTACAAAAATGTACTATAATAATTAATAATAATAATTTTTGTGCCTTTTTTTCCAGAGAGTGAACACAACTTCTGATGAAAGTAATAGTCTAAGGTTGGGTATCATTCATGTTTGTAGCAGAATGAGTTTTAGAAGTCTCACCAATTCTGCAAATTATATGATAAAAAAAAAAGAGTAATATTGTGAAATATTATTACAGTTTAAAGTAACTGTTTTCTATTTAAATGCATTTTAAAATGTAATTTATTCCTGTGATCAAAGCTGAATTTTCAGCATCATTACTCCAGTCTTCAGTGTCACATGATCCTTCAGGAATCATTCTAATATGCTGATTTGCTGCTCAAGAAACATTTCTGATTGTTATTCTACTACTATTATTATTGAACAGTTGTGTTTTTTTGTGGAAACAGTGACAGAATTATCAGGAATCTTTGATGAATAGAAAGTAAAAAAGAGCATTTATTTTAAATAAATACCTTGTAATATTTTAAATATCAGCTTAGTTTGCCAAATAAAATATATTAAAATATGAAATCGTTTAAAAAAACAGTATGTTTTACAGTAGGGACTACAGACAAACTATTTAATCACAATAGATACCTTGTAACATTTTAAATATCAGTTTAGTTCACCAAATAAAATACATTAAAATATTAAATTATTTGAAAAAAAAAATCCAGTACGTTTTACAGTAGGGACTACAGACAAACTATTTATCACAGTGAAGATGTTTCATCTTCCTTGTGTATGTTTGTCAAACTCAGGAGGGTGTGAGATGTGGGTTTTGTGCACAGAGTTCAAAACAAACCTGCCGTACCGTAAACAAAAGTGAAAGTAGAGTTAGAATTGTGCATTGTGTAATGCATTGCATATAATGTTGGGAACACACACATATACATATACATATATACATATACATATAAACTCCTTGTTGTAATAATGTTACTTGGCTAATAAATTTCAAATGAAAATGCAGTTTTAGAAAGAAAAAAAAAAAAGTATGTTTTACATTTTCAAAATTATAGTGCAATTACCTGCCTTCATTTCCAACTAATCCTTAGAACAAGATCCTAAGCACTTAATCCTCAGATCATTGTACTGTCCCTCTATTAGCAGTTTCCTTTACAACTCCAGTTATTACTGAATCTGAAAAACTCGATTTATTCTCTCGTTATTGTCAGAAGATAAGCAGCTATGCAAGACCTTTCTGTCAAATAATACAGAACAAGAAAACCATGCACGAATATTTACGCTCTTCCTCTTTTTGTCTTTCTCCAGGAAGTTATTACTTTTTCGGGAAATGCAAAGCTTGTGATGACAACCTGTTCTTTTAATATCGAGCCTCATGCCCACAAAGTCTGCCCAGCCCATTAAAGGAAACTCTTCATCAATCAGACAGTCACAGGATCAAGTCGATGATATCTGCAAAATCACCATCACAAGACGAGAAAAATAAGCATATTCAAATATCAGGCTGTCATTTTATTATTGACACATCAAGCACCACTGTCAGACGCATCCCAAAAGTTAAGGGATATTTGTGAGGGTGCGGTTCTGCTGTTCAAACGCTCCTCTGCAATGGCATGAATCCAAACGTTTCCAGCAGCATTGTGTCTGATCCAGACGTTAATGCAGAGCTCATGACAGCTGCCACTGTGATTACACCAGCAGGACTTCCAACAAGCTCCATTTAACTGACACCTGACATAAATTACGCTCGTCCCATATATTCTCAGCCTCCCGTTTTGCTTAAGGGCAAGGAGAAGCGTCAATACACCTCCATTAGCAGCATGTCACGTCATCTGTTCATCAATCTTCCCTCTGACCCACAGTTACTCTCCAGCAAGCTGTCTGCAATTATCTAAACCGTTACTAACTAAAACAAAACAAACATGTGACAGGATCACAGACTATTTCAATGGTCAAAAAAGAAATATATATGGTCAAATGCACAATTCTCACAATTAACAGCATCATAAAGTTCACATTAACACATTTTTTGAACTTATACTCTTGTTTTAATTAAATAAAGTTGATAAGTGAGAGAATGTTGATATATTTGGTGTATATTTAGTCTAGTTATGCTTAATAGTTTAACTATTAGTGGAACTTATATATATATATATATATATATATATATATATATATATATATATACACATACATACATACATACATATATATATATGTGTGTGTGTGTTAATATTAAAAATGTTAGGCCAGATTGTTTATACAAATAATGTATTCTCTCTTTTTTTAAAATAAATAAATGAAATAAAATCATATAAAACAACATCTTATCAGTCAACCAAACTAAAAGTAAACAGGTCGTGTTCATGAATTATGAAATTCATAAATCAGATGACGGTGAAGCGCATATTAATTCTGTTTGAACATAATCACAACCTTCCTGTAATTTAATCACTATGATACATTGATTACAATGGACGTGGATGATTATATTTATTTTTATCATAATATCTGAGGCTCAGATGTTATGATAAAAATAAACGTAAGCATCTATATTCAGATTCTGAGCAGAAAAACATGAACAAAAGCAGCAGAGAGATGCTCTGTATAATGTAGTGTTAGGGAAAAACAAGCCATTTGATCTGATGCAACAGATTTCATAATCCCTGCAGATGGCACACCGGATTATCCAGATCTTTAATAATCAGAAAACATCTACACATCCGATGATCACTCATTTCAAAACATACACAGAACACATAATGCCTTAAACAAGATGCATTGATCTGCGTCCCGATGTCCACATGAGCAGCCAAACGAGCCTCAATCAGCAGCACATCGGTGATTTTACACCACTGCTGCCAGTCAAACTCAGACACTCACCCCACATACACACCGATGTACGTACATGACTTATCAGGGAGCGGAAAATCTCGCTCTCTTACCTTTAGTCCACTTAAAATCCGTTTTTCTGAGCGCTACTGGTGCACGCGGCTCCTGTCAGTTCGAGCGTTTGAGACAATAAGCGAAGAGCGCGAGGAGGGAGGGGTATTTGGGGAAGCGTCGAGGGCAAATCTAGCGTCAGTGAGCTTAATTACGTCACATAGTCCGCGACGTTTATTTTTATGATAAAAGTCCCTGATATATTTATTTCTGTATGGATGACAATTATTGTGCATACTGAATTTTTAATAACTAGCTAATTTTACACAGACTAAAACAGGCAAAACACAAATAATAACAACAACAACAACACCAGTAAATAAATAAATAAATAAATAATGCAGAAAGAGAAAGGAGAAACTGGAAAAAAAGAGGGGAAGATTGATCAAATTCTTTCCTGGATGTTAGGTAATAAAGTAAGATTTAATTTTGAGTGTTCAAGTGAAGGACATGGAGAGGAGATGAAAACAATTATTTATGTATTATAGGTCTCTTATTCGAAAATAAAGCACAATTTTTTACAGTTATTCTAGGGATTCTAAACGTGCAATTTAATTTAAACTTGCCACTGTTTTTAGATCACTTCCTATCATTTCAGGAAAACAATCTTAAATGATTATTTAAAAATGATGGAGAGGTTCATTTATTGGATAGATTGGGTGCTTTTATTATGCATACACTTCTAGTCGTATGAGCAAGAGACTTTTATTGTGGACGTTCCTCTGGTACGTCATTTACGGCGTGTTTGAGAGACTTTTATTATGTAAATATCCTCGATAAGTCAAGCGTGACTCTTGATCAGCTGGGACTGTGAAGAAAAGCTTTGGCAAGTCAACTTACAAATGTTATTGGTAAATGTGAGAGGCGCTGCGTGGTTTTTTCCTCATACAATAAAACTGTGATGTGACCGAAGTAACTGTAACTGCCCAGAACTGACGCTCGCCGTCAAAATCAAGGGCGCAAATTTAATTTCCAGAATAACCTCCAACCACATGCATAACAATGGTGAGTTTTTGTTATATCTGTCTTTGAGCTTCACATCAAACTCAGGAAATTATTGCTATGCATAATATTAGGAAATAATAGTTATTGTAGCACATGCGAAAAATGTTAATCGTGTATTATTAATGTTAAAACATGTCAAAATTCTCTACTACAGTCACCAAATGCATTAATGCAAGTTTAAACATAATTTATATGAAACAGGGTGGATTTAATATTAAAGTCCAGCTTATTTAAGACCCTTCTAGTGCACTATTGCTCTTCGTTGAATATTTTGTTTCTTAACCCTGTTAACCTACATGCAATCACTGTCAAGGACTAGGAAGGACACCTGCTGTTAGTTGCTCTGATAATTGCATGATTAATATTTAGAATATCATCTAATTTGGGCATGCATATTTATGCATATTTATTTGTTTGCTGTATTGTGAACCAATATGCATTATTTATTTTATTTACAATTGCAGTTTAAGCAGAGACCTCATCTTGAGCTATCTACATTCAATAATCTTTCATATTTTTCTTATTAATATAAAGTGTAATCAAGCAAGCATGAAATTATTTCGATGCCGCTAATATTAATTACATAACAACACAAAATGGACAGTGGTTCCCAATGTCACCTGCGGCAATATCAGAGCTGATGCACCCAGACGGATATGACATCCTATCAAGTGATATAACTGAAGAAGATGTTGATGATGTCTCGAGTAGAGAAGAGATCAGATTCATGCAGCTGGTCAAGCGGTGCCAGACACTGATTCCGGCTGCTCTGTTCGTGGACATGGCGTCTGGTACAGGACCAGAATATGGATGCAGACATTCAGACAAGATGCATTTGAAATCAGGCTACTAAGAAGTTACAGAAACAGTTCTGTAATCTTAGAAAATAGAGATGAGATGCTTTGGATCTGGATCGTATGTAATGCCATTTAAGCCCTGAAAATTTGATATGTGCTTGAAAGCCTCTCCGCTGATGCTTTGCTTCATAGGACTCTAATGGAGCAGCGTGAGATGAGATGAAGTCTGTGTCTTTTACGCAGTGAAATCTGAGCAAAGCCAGGTAAGCGAAAAACATTTTGCTTTTCAGGCATATTTTCTTGCAATGAAAAATGCAGCGTAGCAAACTGGAAAAAGCCAGAAAACCACTGCTGGAGTGTTTTTGCAGATGGACTGATTGTTATTCACTGTCTCCAGAATCGGATAAATGAACTCCAGTGAAGCATCAGCTCAGCCAAAAGCACCTCATGTCGTTTCTGGTGAGAGTCAAATCTTTTCATGCTCAGCTTGTTTGCGTTTGTCTGTATTTTATGCTTTCTGTGTTTATTTCTGCAGTTCTTCATTCTGGGTATCAGAAAAGTGTTTGCATGAGGGATTTGATTCTGCGTTTAGTGTTCAGTGTAGTAGTAGCACTTTAGGGATGTTTTTATGGGCTGAAGATGTTCGCTGAACGATATCTATGGCCTGATTATTCTCTAGTCCCTTCATATCAGCACATTTAATAATAAACGTCCTCATTAATATCCACCAATCCTCCACCTCACCTCTTAATCCAGGAGACTTGTGTCAATGTCTCACTCATGTTCTGGATTCAGTAAAGGTTCTTTAAGCATAAAACAAATTAAATTTGTGTTTGCAGTTTCCTGTTTCATTTGATAATACATAAATAAACGTTGTCAAAATCATTAACAGTTGTTAAAAACATGTTCATTTTGCATTGTTTATAACTAAGTAATTTAATAAAAGAACATTTAGACCTCAAAACCTGGAGTCAATTCTGGGAAGTGTTTTCCACAATTATTCGTAATAATCAAATATATATCAGTTATATATATATCAATTAAATACAAATTTTTTGTACAAAATTTATCATCGGAACAGATTTGTAGATTTTTAGCATTATTTCACTTGCTCACCAATGAATCCTCTGCAGTGAATGGGTGCCATCAGAATGAGAGTCCAAACAGCTGATAAAAACATCACAATAATCCAAAAGTAATCCACACCACTCCAGTCCAGCAGTTAATGTCTTGTGAAGCAAAAAGCTGCATGTTTGTAAGAAACAAATCCATCAAGATGTTTTTTAACTTCAGATCTCTGTTTACAAGCCCATAATCCATAATAGTGCTTTCTCCAGTGAAAAAGTCATCTTGTATGAATCAGGACTCAGGAGAGAAATCTGCACAGATCAAGCATTGTTTACAAGCCAAAACAGTTCTGAACAAATATGTGGGTGGATTTTGATGTGAGAAGACGACAGGGGATGGACTTTTTCACTGGAGGAAGCCTTATTATATTACATATTTTACATATTTTGGCCAGAAGCAAAAGCTAAAACACCTTAAGGATGGATTTGTTTCTTACAAACATGCAGCTCTTCACTTCATAAGACATTAATTGATGGACTGGAGTGGTATGGATTAGTGTGATGTTTTTATCAGCTGTTTGGACTCTCATTCTGACGGCACCCATTCACTGCAGAGGATATAATGTGAAATAAGGCTACATTTCTCCAAAATTCTCTACATCTGTTCTTATGAAGATACAAATTCATCTACATCTTGGTTGCTTGAGGGTGAATACATTTTTCAGCACATTTCATTTTTGGGTGAATTGTTCCTTTAATGTCATAAAAAAATGTTCCAGGTTCCATAAGCATGTCTTGTTCCTCAAAGATAGTTTCATGTTTTGCATTGAATACAGAAAATTCCTGTAACCACGGCTTAATCTAACTTGGCAAGGTTGACTCTGCACTGGAACATTTCCATAATCATCGCTTCCTTTTCCATGTCTTTGCCCTTCAGCCCATCCTTGCTCAATTCATGCATATTCATACTGTGGATATAGTCATATTCATCTTCATATTCGTTTGTGGGGTGGGGGGCGTGTCTCATGTCTCCTTCCCTCTTCCCCTCAGGACTGCACCTGTATCTCTTCCCACTCACAAGTCCAGTCCATCAGCATAGAGGAGCAGTATGAAGACATCAGCCATCAGTGTTCGGTCAGTAGAGTCTAATAATAGATCACGGCTTCAGTGTGTTTGAAGGCATCAGGCATTGACTTTTGTCCTCTTTAGACGAGCCATTCAAGGGAGATTCACTCTGACAGTGATTCAATTACTGTGCTACTGTGGGTCGTTAGCAGGATTGAGGGAAAAATTCTGAATTTAGGAGCTGGTTCATGTTAGAGTGAGAAATTGAATTGAATTGTGCGTTGAAATGACGTTTGAATAGAAACCACAGGAAATATGTAAAATCCAAATGATATATCATACACTACCATTCAAAGGTTTTGGGTTGATAGTATTTTTTTTATGCTCACTGAGGCTGGATTTATTTGATCAAAAAATAAATCAGGAAAATACAGTAAAAACAGTAATATTGTGAAATTTTATAATTAAAAACAACTGTTTTCTACTGTAATATATTTCAAAATGCAATTACTTCCTGTGATCAAAGCTGAATTTTCAGCATCATTACTCCAGTCTTCAGTGTCACATGATCCTTCAGAAATCACTCTAATATGCTGATTTGCTGCTCAAAAAAGTGAAGTGAAGTGACGTGTGGCCAAGTATGGTGACCCATACTTGGAATTTGTGCTCTGCATTTAACCCATACAAGTGCACACACACACCCGGAGCAGTGGGCAGCCGGGGAGCAGTTGGGGGTTCGGTGCCTTGCTCAAGGGTCTCACCTCAGTCGTGGTATTGAGGGTGGAAGAGAGCACTTGTTAATGTTATTCACTCCCCCTACCGACAATTCCTGCCGGACCTGAGATTCGAACCCGCGACCTTTGGGTTACAAGTCCGACTATCCATTAGGCCACGACTGCCCCAAAAATCCAAGGGAGAGTGCAAACGCAGTCCCCCACTAACATAAATTCGCAGGGGTCAGCACAACCTGAGTGCAATGACCGAGCCTCGCCCTAGGTGAACCACCTTCTTGATCATAGTGTCTCTCCTGCCAGGTAAGTAAAAAACATTTCTTATTATTATCAATGTCAAATACAGTTGTTCTGCATAATATTATTGTTGAAGGATCAACAATTCTATGTTTTGATAAATAGAAGGTTCAGAAGGACAGCATTTACTTGAAATTTATTTTTGCAACAATGGAAATGTCTTTACTGCCACTTTTGATCAATTTAATGCATCCTTGCTGAATAAAGGTATTTATTTCTTTAAAAAATACTTTTTTATTTTATTTCCAAGAATATAACCATTGATGATTATACTGTATGGCAACTAAAATAAATATATAAATAAATAAATAAGTTAATAATTAATTACTGTAATAAAGAACAATACTGAAAATATTTTATTTATTTTTTATTTTTTGCAAAATGTACAAAATGTTTATTGCATTATTTTTGGATAGTTGAATTTTTTTCATCAAACTTTTTTTTTCATCAAAATCTGAAGTAAATTCTGGGAAATTACAGTGAGTGTTTTCCCACTATCATTTGCAATAATCAAATATAAATTAAATTATTTTGCAAATACCCCATATTCCATTAAATTCCATATTCTGATTCTATGAATTCAAATAAAAAAAATCTGTGTCCTGTTTGATAACTCAATTCAGATTCAGAAATTGAAACACACTCCACATATTTGTGTTTTTGTGACATTTGTTGTTTGTATTTGTCTGCTTTATGAAACTATATCAGTAGATAGGTCACATGATCTTCACAGTCTGTGCTCTCATTGGTAGTTGCTGCATTATAGTGAACTCAGCTTCATTTTGTCACATTATCATCACACAATTAAATCACACACACAATTAAATCACACACAGACTCTGATTTAAAATGAATGACTTCCGTTTGCTTTGTCACTGCAAATAGTTGTCAGTGTGAAAAGCCCTGTAGGAGGATAGTCATGCCAGTGAAACATCATATTCACGAGCTCCAGAGAGCTTCAGATTGTTTTTGTGCTCAAGTGTGATCTGAGATTTGAGTGGATCCATTGTGTTGGGCATCACAAAGCAGTGTTTCTGTTCCATCATTCTGGATGAAAGCTCACTTGTGATGTTGTCCCGTGTCTTTGGCTGAAGGATACATCTGTGGGTTGTCTTTGGATTTTCCCCTCCTGTGGCAGAAATATTTGGTCTTTTGCTGCAGTGATCTGGGTCAGTTTCCCATTCATGGTCTAAAGAGGCTTTTCAGAAAATTATTCTGTAAAAAGTTATAGACTTAAGAAGTTAGTTAAAGTTTAAAATGTTGACATGTTTATAGAAGCTACCTGAATAATTACAAATCCACGGTGATTTGAATATAACTTCTCCACCCCCTGCAGTTCACAGTGATGTAATGCATGTTAAGTTTGTGCAACAGGACTGCATTTGATGCGCTGATGAACCGCAATATTATATTACAACATAATTCAAAGCAAAAAACCTACGGGTTCAAGACTTGTACTTATGAGAGATTGAATCAACTCCAATAAAGCATTACAAACTGTGTAATTAAGTTTAAGCTTATGTACTTATTTATTTATTTATTTATTTATTTTTGTTTAATTAGAAAATACTACTACTGTAGCTCAATGGCACTAGCAAAACCAATGTCATGTGTTTGATTCGCAGGGAATGCATGAAGAGACAACTAACATATATGCCATTTCTGAAATGCGATTTATTTTAGTCTCTTACTTCGCTAGTGCCTTACTGGTATTTACTAGTACAGTAAATATACTGCAACCCACCATCAAACCTCCATCTTAACTAGAAATTTTGTAATCTGCAAAAGATCAGTGTTTCTCAGTAGTGTTATTTTAGTATTAATATATACTATTATAGTTTTTATTAAAATTTTGAATGAGCTTTTATTTTATATTTTAAATTTTAATTTTAGTTTTAATTAATTTTATTAATTTATATCATGTGCGTTTGTAATTTTTTAGTTTTTGGTTATTTTATATTATTTTTCTTTCTTTAAAAGTTTTTCATCAAATATTTCTATATTTATTTTATATAATATTTACGGTAACATTTTAGATTAGGGAACACTATTCAATTTTAACTAGCTGCCTATTAGCATGCATATTAGTAGCATATTGGCTGTTTATTAGTGCTTATAAAGCACATATTAATGCCTTATTCTGCATGACCATATTCTCTACCCATATTCTCATAACTTTACTCAATACAAGTATTCAAGTTTCTCAGAGGCGCAGCGGCGACTTCATCCATGACCTTTCCATCTCTGGAACATCTGCTTAATCCAGCAGTTCCTCTAGCACCACATTAGTGTTAGTCACAGGACAGGAAGTGTCTTATTATGTTCTGTTTATATTTGATTCTTCACTAGAATAACCCAGTGAGCACTTAACAACCATGACCATCATTCTGTGGAGTGTTTTGTCTATGTGGTATAGTTGTGTGTGTGTGCTATATGTTTGTTCATGTGTGTTTGTGTGCTGTGTTTATGTGTGTGACAGAGCAGTGATGTTTCACCGTGTTCTGTGTTGACGGATGAAGATGACATCACAGATCTTTCCACTGACCCCGCCCACTATCAGCTGCTCTCACAACTGGGTAATGAGCGTGACCTGCTTTACACAGTATATGATATATGTTAGTTACTCCCTGAAGTCTCGTGTTTATATCACTGCATTCTGTCTGTGGTGTTTATGTGTGTTGGTGTTTTTGTGTATGTGTGCAGGCCGGAGCTTTAATAACCTCAGTCAGGTGAGCATGGCACGACACACACCGTCTGGCCGGCTGGTGGCGGTAAAAAACACTAACCTGGATGAGTGTACAGAAGATGAGCTGCTGCAGCTGATGGTGTGTACATGCGTATGAGAACATCACTCTGATTTCTGTTCTGATTTTAGTAGATTTTAATAACTTTTTGAAATCAAATTGATTTAAAACTTTAGACAAAATATGTAGAAATCATATTTTTGTGTGTATGAGTTTATATTTGATACATCAAACTAATTTAATGATTTAAGGACATGTATTTTTCATTGCATTTACAATCTGAATCATTCCTTCATTTCTTGTTCATAAAGGAAGCTTTTAATTGCAAATTGTATACATGCACATATTAAGTTAGACATTACAAATTGTATCTTTAGAACTATTTTATTTGATTCAACATAAAATTAACTGAGTTTGTGTAAGATGTTGCACTACACTTAGCTGTCATTGAAAATACTTTTCACAAACTTTTAGGCTACAACAGCCTAACATAAACTATGGAACATAAAAGAAGATAATTTGAGAAACATCTCAGTATTTTTTGTTCATACAATGAAAGTCATTGGTAACCAAAAGAGCTTTGTTACCAACAATCTTCAAAATACCTTCTTTTATGTTCCACAACATGAGGGTGAGTAAATGATGACAGAATTAAATTTTTTGGAATTAAATAATAATAAAAAAAAATTATATCCCTTTAATGTTTTTATTTTTATTATTATTAGTATTATTTATTTATTTTTTTAATTAAATGATGCTCTAAATAAGAAACTAAATCTGCGAGCAGGTGGCGGTAAATATCTTTGAGTCATTCATTCATTCGAACGGCTGATTCATTCAGGAATGAAGTAGGCTAAATGGCTCTGTTTATGAATGGGTCTTTGAATCATTGGTTCACACAATTTGTTCAAATCGCGGATTCATTCAGAAACTAAACACCGCTGTGTTGCTCGGAGACGCACAACAATTCTGCTATGGCTTTAAAGGTAATATGTTCTCTGCAAAATCCATATTATTGTGTTTAAAATATAACACAATATCAACTTATTTATTTACTGAACTGTTGTATAAAATCACATTTAAGCTCATGATATTCAGCACTTGTGTGATACTGCTCTCGCTATTGCTCTCGCTGCTCCTGTGATATCGCTTATCGTATGATAATAATATGAGACAAAAACACATACAGGGGCATTTTTGCACCAATATCTTGAATTTTAGGGCATAAATGTATTTATGGAGTTGTTGCCCTGCATCATATTTGTCAACAGTCAACTATATGAAATGTAAGATGAAGTACAGGTCTGTATATATATATGTATATGTGTGTATATATGTGTGTGTATATATATATATATATATATATATATATATATATATACATATACATACATATATATATATATATATATATATATATATATATATATATATATATATATATATATATATATATATATATATATATATATATATATATACTAGCGCTGTCAGTTTAACACGTTAACTTAATTAATTAGTTATAAAAAAAATAACGCGATTAAAATATTTTTAATTAGTTAGATAATTAATTAGATTAAAAATTTTAATCGACTGACAGCCCTAGTATATGTATAACGGATACAAATAAAAAATAATACACACACACTAGCATTATTATTATCAAATGTAAAAAAAAAAAAAAAATGATAATACACATACCAAACAAATGAAATATAGTAGAAATCAATGAGTTTTTTTATGAAATCAGGATGAATATATAAAAGATAATTATCACTCGTACAATTTTTTTTCAGTTCATTAAATTTAATAATGAAAAGATTTAATGATCATTTTTATTTTGATGATCATATTTTATGTTTGTGTATTTTCTATACACCAACAGTTCATAGTGTACATATAATTTATTAATATATTTTATGTATTATTATTATTATTATTATTATTATTATTATTATTATATTTTTAATTCTTTTAAAGCCGTACATTTGTGTGAGAAACAGGTCAACATTTATGCCATTATTTCTTTCATTATTATTATCTCCCATTATTATTTTGGGAGAACAATTGCTTTAAGGCATTATTTGGCCCTGTAATGATGAATAAACCATTGGTTTAAGAGGATTAAGTGTATTTGTGTATGAATGCACCAGCCTAATGGGCTTGTCTAAGTAAAATTTGTGTGTATATGTTTAAAACTCTGAAAATGTCCTATTTTAAGAATTTTAGACATAAACACAAAATGTTTATGTGTATTATTTGCAGAATGAGGTTCTGCTGTCCAGACTGTTCCGTCACCCAAACCTGCTGACGTCCAGACTGGTGTTCAGCTCGTGCTGTCAGCTCTGGGTTCTGTCTCCTCTCATGAGTTACGGTAAGAGTCACCTGGAATTTACAGAACGTTCTCTTTCTTTTCCCATTCTTCCCTTATTAATTCCCCTCTCCGCACGTGTCTCATTCAGGTTCTGCAGACTCTCTGCTCAGGTCGTATTTTTCGGATGGAATGAGTGAGTCTCTGATAGCGTACCTGCTGTACGGAGTGCTCCGAGCGCTGGAGTACCTGCATCACATGGGTTACGTGCACAGGTGAGCACACGATGAGTCCGTTTCACAGAGACGAGAGACCCGTCTCCTCATCTGGTGTGTCTGCAGGGGTGTGAAGGCGAGTCATGTGCTGCTGTCAGCTGAAGGCCGTGTGTGTTTATCGGGGCTGCAGAGCGTGTACAGTCTGATGAAGGATGGCAAGAGGATGAGAGCCGTGTTTGACATGCCTCAGCACAGCCCGTCTCTGCTGCCGTGGCTCAGTCCGGAGCTGCTGCGACAGGTGACGTTTACACACAATACAGACACAAAAGCTGTTCCCAACACTAGCATTATAGACATCATATGATAATAAACATAGAGATTTTAAAAAATAACTTTAGGCTAGATTGTGATACAGGTAATCTAAATGTAAAAAAAAGCACGCTTAAATGCCCAAAACCGTCTGATATCACGCTACCGTTTTTTTTTTTTTTTTAAGAAAATTATGTTTTATTCAGCAAAAATGTGACCCTGGACCACAAAACCAGTCTTAAGTAGCACGGATATATTTGGAGCAATAGCCAGAAATACATTGTATGGTTCAAAATGATCGATTTTTCTTTTATGCCAAAAATCATTAGGATATTAAGTAAAGATCATGTTCCATGAAGATATTTTGCAAATTTCCTACCGTAAATATATCAAAACGTAATTTTCGATTAGTAATATGCATTGCTAAGAACTTCATTTGGACAACTTTAAAGGTGATTTTCTCAGTATTTAGATTTTTTTGCTCCCTTAGATTCCAGATTTTCAGATAGTTGTATCTCGGCCAAATATTGTCCTATCCTAACAAACCACACATCAGTGGAAAGCTTTCAGATGATGTATAAATCTCAATTTCAAAAAAAATACCCTTATGACTGGTTTTGTGCTCCAGGGTCACAAATGCATCAAATTGATCAAAAGTGACAGTAAAGACATTATTTATTAATGTTACAAAATATTTCTGTAAAGATATATTTACCGGAAATGCAGTTTTGCCATCACAGGAATCAATTACATTGTAAATATATGTACATCAAAAACAGTTATTTTAAATATAATATTTAAGTAAATGCAAAAATAAATGAAAAAAAAATAAATGAAAATAAAATAAAATAAAAATCTTATCTTATTTATATCTTATTTTTTATTTCATTTAATTTTATTAATTTCAACTTACTTTATTTTAGCTAGTTGCCAACATTCCTCATTTACATTTAACAATTCTTACCTATCCTAAACTTTTATTTTATTTTATTTTATTTTATATATGAACTTCAACTTATTTTATTTCATCTAGTTGCCAAACAACATTCTCGTTTACATTTAGTTTAACTTTATACTAAATTATCTTGAAACTAAAACTGAAATAAAAATGAATAAAACCTATTTAGACATATAAAAACCCTAAAATGATAAAAATGCACTACGAAATTACTAAACCTTTCTCTTAAATTAAAATAGAAAACAGAAAATATATAAAAAGGTTAATTCAGAATATTATTAAAAACTGTAATAGCATTCCGATACTAAAATAACACTGATAACAATACACTGATAACACTGAAATCAGCTGATAACCGATACGGTACTGATTTATTGTACATTCTTATTTGTATGGCCTGGTCAATGTCAGGACCAACCTCAGTTCTAATCATTGAGATTCATGAGAAATTATGATTTTTGTGTGTCTCTTTCTGTGATGAAGGATCTTCACGGCTATGGAGTGAAATCAGACATCTACAGTCTGGGAATCGTGGCGTGTGAGCTGGTCAGCGGCAGAGTGCCGTTTCAGGACATGCCACCCACTCTGGTACTGCTCTTCTTCACGTGTGCATCTACTGCACCCGCGAGCATGAAACCCTGACTACTGAACACCCACTCCTGTTTCTTCCTCTTCAGATGCTGCTTCAGAAGCTGCGGGGTTCTCACTGTTGTCTCCTGGACGTCCCTCCTTACCCGCTCGGAGACATGGGTGCACTGAAGGTGTCCCGCTCCGGTGTGGATTCGGGGATCGGCGAGAGTGTTGCGACTGGAAGTCTGACTCGCACTGCCACTGCGGAGAGACCTCAAAGCCCTGCCCCCAAAAACCACTCTGCCACACTGCACAACCTGGTCCAACTGTGCCTGCAGCAGCAGCCTGAGCGCAGGTAGACACGCAGAGACCCTCAGCAAACGTTAGAGCTCCGAATTAACAAATACAAGAGAAGCTTTTCATAAGAATTGTAAGATTTTTAATGTTTATGAAAGAAGCAAGGCTGTGTTTATTTGATCTTAAATACAGTAGAAAAATAGTAATGTTGTGGAATATTATTAAAACTTAAAATAACTATTTTCTATTGGAATATATTTAAATTTAATTTATTCCTGTGATCAAAGCTGAATTTTCAGCATCATTACTCCAGTCTTCAGTGTCACATGATCCTTCAGAAATCATTTTAATATGCTAATTTGCTGCTCAAGAAACATTTATTCTTATTATCAGAGTGGAAAGCTTTACTAATATTATAAGTGGACTTCAGGAGAAAAATTAAATAATAAAAACCTAACCTGGGTGAGTACTACTTTAAAATTAGGCTTTTTAAGGTTAGACTTTATTAGGATTTTGGATTTTAATAAACCCTCTGATATGGATCTGACATTAAATGAAATTTAGAAAAAAATATTTAAAAATTAAATTGTCTATTGAAACTATACAAAATGTGTACAAATAATATATATTTGTGCAGTATTTATATTTGATGCATTATTTTTTATGGTAATTTACTGAATTCAACATGAAGTTACTATTATGTTACTGTGGCTTTTTTTGCACAATAAAAAACCTTTACTAACATTATTTCTCAGTGATAAAATGCAAATTTTGCACCATGTCCAGAGCTGATGAAAATATCTAAAATATAAAAAAATAACCTTTTTACCTTTATCGAACCCAATGTTAATATGTGTTTGTGTGTGTTTGTTGTTCAGGCCATCTGCGACAGCTCTCCTCACTCACCCCTTCTTCAGACAGGTACATTCAGCCTTTCATCAAGCTGTAATAAACTTCAGCCTGTCTTCAGTCTTACAGTGTAACCTAAAGTAATTCACGTATTGATCTGTATTGATCTTTCAGGTGAAGAAACACACGAGGGACTCTTTCCTTAGTTTGATGTATCCGGCTGTGCCAGTGTCCTGTCCTCCAGACACACCTCCATCCGAAACGCCCACCCAGACCTGCAACACCCCTTCACCCACCGACCCTGAGCCCGAGGACGGCATGTGGGACTTCTCCTAAAACTCGCTGTCTGTTTCTGTCTCTCGCTCATCCATTTCTCGCCCATTTCTCGATAAATATATTCTGTATTAATCCGTCCTAACCAGCTGCTAGATTTTGTCATTTTGTCGTTCGCTTGGTTTGTATTTATGTCACATCATACTGCGGTAGCCCCGCCCACAGTGAAATCTCTATATGGACCAAAGTATTGATGACATCATCTTGCACTCATGGGCGTATCTACATTTTTAGCCAATCAAATGCTCTCTAGAATGAGCACAAACCAGCTGCCTAGACATTTCCTGACTAGTAAGAGCAAGTATAAACTCGTAGTTAATGGCTGTGACTTAAACTAAAAGCCTATTAGCTGGGGCTCAATGATTCATCAAAATAAAACTGAATTTGTGATACAGTGTTTATTAAAGACTGCTTTTTAATTTATTAAATGTATATCTTTCTTAAATATTTGATATTTTCAATTTGACAGTGACATGTATTGACAATATGACTACTAATATTTCTTATTTGAATAATTATTAATAATAATGATAATAATAGTAATAAACACACTATTTTAGTTTTACTGTGAAATGTTGTTATTATTATTATTAATATTATTATTGAGAAATAAAAAAACTTCAAATAGAAATATTAGTATTATATTTCACTGTAGAATTAAAAATGACAATACTAATATTTCTCATTTGAATATTTTTTTTATTTCTCAATAATAATAACAATAATAATAAATACTTTCTTTAAATACTCTAATTTTACAGTGAAATATTATAAAACTAATATTTGTTAATTTGTTTGTTTTATTATTATTGTTATTTTCTTAAATACTTTTAATTTTACAGTGAAATATTACAATACTAATATTTCTTATTTGTTTAATATTTTATATAATAATAATAATAATATGTGTATATTATATCCATATTTATATATAATAACAAAATTTCTGGCCAAATATTGCAGCCCTATAAACAAGCACAGCTTGTTGACTCTTTTTTTTATATGTCCCACCCAACTTTCTGTAAAATATGGGAAAGAAACTACACTCGTCAAGCCATTTGATTGGTCACTTCATGCAACATTTTCTCTTTTAATATGGACAGAAAAATGCTGTTAAAACAAGCTGTTAAAGACACACTCTGTGACTAGTGTCTTATTTCATGCTGTGTGCTCATACGTATACTGCACATTTTGGCCAATGTAGTAGGTCGCCCAAGTATTCCAGGCATACTGCAGTATATACTGTTAGTATGCTGTTCTGAATATAAACCATGTCAGTGTGTGATCAGAGCTTCCTGTTTGATGTTCACAGCAGCCAATCACATCATGAACTAACTGCAAATCACTGGATTTGATCCAACTCCGACGAGTGAGGTCGTCAAACTGAGCCATGAATGCAGGACAGATATCGTGTGTGTGTGTGTGTGTGTGTGTGTGTGTGTGGAGATCATTAGTGCATCACCCACTCAACCTGTGCCAGTGAACGTGGGTGTGTGTACAGTACATGTGTTTGTGTGTATCTCTGTGTTCAGATATCCACAAGCCTCCTCTTGCTCTGTACGAAGAAACTGCACGTTTTAAACCTGTGAAGAAACAAACCAAACCATCAATGCTGTGCTGTTCAGCTGCCCGTCAACACTGCCTCAACCCAGTCAAGATCAAACTGAACAACTGAGCATCTGTAACTGTGACCGATATTATATTTACTGATTTTTTTTTAAATATGTTAACTGTATAAGATATTTAGACATAATAAATATATTCTTACTGTTTCATAACTCTTTGGTGTCCTGTCATTTGTTTTTTTGCCTTGTGCCATTTCTTAAGTAGATTCAAAACGAAATTCTAAACAAAGTTCCTGCCAATTAAATAATAATAATTATATATATATATATATATATATATATATATATATATATATATATATATATATATATATATATATATATTTAAGTTTTTCTGTATTTGCGCTCTCTGGTCAGCAGGAGGCGGTAATATATTGTCAAAATAGTGCATAAAATCATTAGAAATTGATCCTGAACTTTTTAACATATCATGCCTGCAAAACCAATATATTTTACGTTAGTGTAACTTAATCTTTACAAAAGTACATGAAATATAGATTTAAAAATCCGACGACCGAATTAATGAGGCTGAATTTAGCAATCTTACCTTGTTGAAGGCATCTCATTAATATTAATTACACAAGGCAATGTTTATACAGTGAGTTTATACATGTTTATCTGATTGGCTGAGGGGCAGACGTTGGCACGTGAACGCTATCATTTGGCGAATTGCTGAAGGTTGTTTATGAATATTAATTAGATTACGTAACCGAACACCCCGGCCTGACTCAAGCATGATAAACGTGTGTGTAAAAATCATTTTCAGAATGTCTTCAGTAAAACAAAATGCATATTAAATAGTTTAGGCCTTCTAGACATTGATGTTAATCTTTTAAAATACATTTTTATATTTTTATTAACTAAATTAAATAGTTGAAAAACAAATATATACATATATCAGTATAAAATATGACTGTCAAAAAAAAAAAAAAATCTCAAGGAAGCATACGTAGCAACGTAAGCATGGTGTAATTAATATTCATTACGCAAAGCCTTTCAGGGATTGGTCGTGTCGCTAGTTTCAGCCACGCCTTTGCGACTCACATGAGCTCCACATAGGCAACGTAAAGGAGTGCAGCCTGTCGTAAAATAGGAAAGACAATAACACACACACACACACACACACACCTACCTTCAAACCACCCGAGCCTGTGTAACGAGCCGTCGCAGTCCATTGCGATGATATTCGTCACATGCATCTGGGCTGTCAGGCTTATCTGGTTACAAAATGAGTCAAAAGCTAGTTTGCGTGGATGAAACCGACCTGGTTTAAATGTCAGTGGCGCTTTCAGTTCATGCCACATTCCTGGATTCTTAACCAGAACACAAGCTTTGGGTCGGGAGTTTCGACGGGCTGCTTTTGTTGAGGCAGGTGAGTTCACAGCGACTCTATTCATGCACAGTATTACTGTTGTATATGCCGTTGCTGCTTGTTATTATAATCTGATCTTTATAATATGACAAGTGTTAATGCTAGGAGGCATTCTTAAGTGTTACATCTAAATCTGAAGTAAATATTTTAGTCAAGACAATGCTGTTGGTCCAAGCGTTGAATGTTTTCACACCCTCTAGGAGTAAGTTTCTATCTAAATCTAGAATGAATGTTTTTGTGTAGAATCTGTAGCTTACAATAACACATCTAGTACTAGATCAACTCTTACTATGTGTAAATCATTGGACAGATATAAATAATAAATGCACAGAAATAATCTGAACTGATATTGTTAAATTATGGAGTTAAAATATAGTTTGCTTGCTATTTCAAGGCTGGAAGGTAATGTTGGCTCTGTGAACATGTTGAGTTGGCCTGGGATGATGTCATGGGTCTCTGTTTATTTTGGGCTATTTTTTCCTTCTCTCAAAGTCATGCATTGCACATTTACTGTTATCTGTGGCATGCAAATGTGTTTTTGGAATCTGCAATACATTCGTGCAGCATCGAAATCCAGGGCTGTTTTTAATGTGTGCTGTATTTGTCGACAGGGCTTGGAAGAACAGAGGAATTTTTGGAATATCAAAAAGCTGCTGGTGGAAAACTGCCGGAAACGCACAAGTCCAAGTCATCTGGGATTCGTATCGTTCACATGATGGATGTGATTGCACAGTGCACAGAGAAAATGACACGATCTGTCACCTTGGATTAACTCAGATTCACCCATTGGTGGGATTTGTTAACCACGAATGAACGTGGCATTTGGGCAAACTCCTTTTGGCAGGATGTTGACACCATGAAGGCTTGGGAATACTGACCATAATATAATCGGGAAGGTTTCTGCCTACATGCTCACAGCTTGCAGTGCAGAATGGCATCGACCGAGAGACTGTATGAGGTTTGGATGCTGTACTGCAATAAGGTAAACAGCTTGTATAGAGTTAATGCATTTAATTTCTCATGCAGATGCACACTGTACCGTTATAAGCATGGCCAGATAATCTCCTTGCACATAAGGAAGAGTGCAGTTTTATTTATTTATTTCTTGTGCAGTGCATGGGGCTGGTACACTGTGTTCTATTGGTGAACGCATGTCGTGACATCATGAGAGATCCGCTGAGCTCAGGTGGTTGTGAATGTCCAGCTGTGTTCATTGATGAGGGATTGTAGATACTGCCGACCCCCATCCGTGATGTCATGTAATCAGACTTAGCTTAAGATAATCAACCCGAGATAATGCACAGTGACAGATTGTCTCTTGGTTATTCTTCCCCATTGACCACAGATGCATTTGGCTTTAAGAGTTGTTCCGTAAAGATCACGTTTGTTTACCAAAAAAAAGTCTTAAAGGTGAAGCGTGTCATTTTTTGTAATGTTAAAAACTTTCTTATCCCAGTTAAAGATGTAGGAACATCTATAAGTACACCTTCAGATGTCAGTTTCCCCCAAGAAGTGTAAATAGTGCTCTGTTTGTTTGTGCAACATCAACTCAACCAATGGTGTGAGTTTGGGGCGGAGCTAACTGTTTGACCGACCAATGACAGATAGGGGGAGTGTTCAGGAAATCTGTTTGAAAGCATTATTTTTGCAATTCCATTTTTGCTAGTGTTGCAGAAATTGCGCATTTTAACATTAAAGAGCCTTACAGTGGTGTGAAAAATTGTTTGCCCCCTTCCTGATTTTTTTTATTTTTTTGCATGTTTGTCACACTTTAATGTTTCAGATCATCAAACAAATTTAAATATTATCAAAGATAACACAAGTAAACACAACATGCAGTTTTTAAATGAAGTTTTTTATTATGAAGGGAAAACAAAATCCAAACCCACATGGCCCTCTGTGAAAAAGTGCTTGCCCCCTAAACCTAATAACTGGTTGGGCCACCCTTAGCAGCAACAACTGCAATCAAGCGTTTGCGATAACTTGCAATGAGTGTGTTACAGCGCTGTGGAGGAATTTTGGCCCGCTCATCTTTGCAGAATTGTTGTAATTCAGCCACATTGGAGGGTTTTCGAGCATGAACCGCCTTTTTAAGGTCATGCCACAGCATCTCAATAGGATTCAGGTCAGGACTTTGACTAGGCCACTCCAAAGTCTTCATTTTGTTTTTCTTCAGCCATTCAGAGGTGGACTTGCTGGTGTGTTTTGGATCATTGTCCTGCTTCAGAACCCAAGTTCGCTTCAGCTTGAGGTCACAAACAGATGGCCGGACATTGTCCTTCAGGATTTTTTGGTTCCATTTATCACAGCAAGTCTTCCAGGTCCTGAAGCAGCAAAACAGCCCCAGACCATCACACTACCACCACCATATTTTACTGTTGGTATGATGTTCTTTTTCTGAAATGCTGTATTATTTTATGCCAGATGTAATGGGACAAACACTTTTTCACACAGGGCCATGTGAGTTTGGATTTTGTTTTCCCTTCATAAAAAAACCCCTTCATTTAAAAACTGCATGTTATGTTTATTTGTGTTATATTTGATTAATATTTAAATTTGTTTGATGATCTGAAACATTAAAGTGTGACAAACATGCAAAAAAAATAAATAAATAAAAATAAATAAATCAGGAAGGGGGCAAACAATTTTTCACACCACTGTATATGTCTTCAGAATTAGGCTCTCTAATTTGGACTTTCTCTAAAATGGATTTTGTCACAAAGACCTCTTTTTTTTTTTCAGTAAGCTGTCATATAGAAACCTTTTTCATCATCTAATCAGTTCCTGAAAAGTAAACACATCAAATTAGGGAAGTAAAATGTGTTTATAGTTTGTATGTCCCCTCTAAAAATGTTGAATTTATGTCCCTTCTATTTTTTCACCCTTGAGTGTTTGTAATATAGGCTAGCTGAAGTGCTGTTTTGGTATTATTTATATACTATTAATTAATGTTTTGCTTTTATTTTTATATTATCATTTTAGTCTAGGTTTTAGTAATATTATTCTGTACTTTTGTCCCTTTTTTAAACATTATTTTTTTTAAATATTTCTATATACCTATAATGTACTGTTCTTTCAGTTTTAGTCATTTTTGGTATTTCATTCTCTTATTATTTAATTAAACCCTTATTATTTAATAAACTATTTAATTAAATTATTTAATCAGTATCTTATCAGTTAGTTGCAAATGCAACATTTCCAATTTTCATTAGTGTTTCATCTAATATTTTTATTTTATTTTATTTCAGCTTTATTTCAATTACACTGAAAAAAAATGGTGTATGATTTACTTTAAAACTATTTTCACTTAGAATTTTTTTTATGTGTTATGATTTGTAATAGTTTTAGTTAACAATGTTCAGCTGCAGATAAATCTTTAGTCAGTAGTTCAATACAACAACACACTGTAAAACTCCTTTAAACTCCTTGTCTTTGTGTTTTGTGTTGCCAGTACAGATCTTTAAATGCTAGGTTACCATCCAGACCCTTGTTGAGACTATTGTGATCATCAGGCTATGACGAGTTCAGGCTGCTGTACAGGACATTTAACACCAAAAACAAATGTAATAACACATTTTCCAGACTGTTATCCTTTCTACAAGAGAGAATATTCTGCTTCCTCAAGAGCCCGAGTGTGAGCAGTGTCTTGTGGGTCTGGTATGTCAGCGTAATACAGCGATTAGAGCGTGAGCCCCTCAGAGCCACGGCTGTCCGCAGGGACGCAGGACTGATCCAGATGACCTGCCAGATAAAATAAGACTTCCAAATCTGAACATTAGCCTTGGGTTGTGGCAGAAAACGTGAGATTTAGGTCGAAAAGGAATAGAAGACTAAATATGTGGACGTTATAAGAGCATCACGAAATGGTGCGATATACAGTTTTGTTTCAGTTATTAATCAAGTCTTGATTCTCTCACAGTGAAATGTTCATCCTGCCAGCTCGTCCTTGACATCATTTCTGTCATGAGCTGATAGTCGCAAGTCCAGTGTGGTTTTGCTTGCTGCAAGAATGACCTTTGCTTTTGTTTATGGTGTCTGCTCTCATACATTAACCAGCCTGTGATCTTCAGAGCGCAGCGTGAGGTGACATTTCCTCTTCAGCTCGCTAATGTAGTCTAATGATAGTGGTTATGTTTGTCAGATTTACGTTTATGCGTGGTGGCAGAGTCTGAGTGTGTGTTTACTGGGACAAAATGATTTCCCAACCTTCTCAGCCTCTATATGTTCTGTTTACCTGTTCGCCAAACACATAGAACATAGCCGTGGAGGAAATCAATCTAACCCAGAGCTGGAGAAAACAAACAAATACTGGAGAAATGTTGTTCTGACTGGGAACCTTCTAGTCTTGTACTGAGAGCTCATATTTGATTCTGAGTGATGTTTTCCTGTTTAACCACCTGTATTAAGTTGCCACAGCAAAACTTTGACCTCTGTGCACTTTCAGCAGTTTCTGAAGCGTGCATTGTCCATTCAGTAATAACGTATGCTGCTTGCTTCCATCAGGCAAGCCCTATTCAGGCACATATTATATATCAAAGTCAAAAAACGCATGCATTCTGATGGAAATTGATTTACAGGGACATTCTGTCATCTGACGCACCATGAATGGCAGCATTATTTTAATATAGTTCATTTCAGTTCTTTTAAAAAGTAAGTGTAAATTTTGTTTGGCTATGTGGATGCCAGAGTGTTTTTTCATGCGTTAGGAAACAGGCGTTGCAAGTGTGCTCTAATGGTTTCTAGGTGATCCTTTTTACTGGTTTCTATTTATGACGCAGGTCCCTCCTTTAACTTAATGGTGTGCTTATGTCGTGGTAGAATTACATTTCTGTCTAATAAAATCCGTTTCTAACTCTAAAGTTTAAGAAAGCTCCAATTTCAGGTACACTTTTTGAAAGAAGTCTGCATTTATTTGACCAAAAATACAGTAAAAAGACTAATATTTGAAATATTATTACAATTTAAAATAACTGTTTTAATATATTCATTGTTTAATATATTGGAAAATGTTCAAGAAACATTTCTTAATATTATAAATGTTGAAAACAGTTGTGCTGCATAAAATCACACGATTATTTGATGAACAGAAAGTTGAAAAGAACAGCATTTATTTGAATTAGAAATCTTTTGTAATATTGTAAATGTTTTTACTGTCACTTTTGATCAGTTCAGTGCATCCTTGCTTAAAAAAAATGTTAATTTCTTTAAAACAGTAAATGTATATCTTACTGACCCCAAATTTTTCAACAGTAGTGTAAAAAGAACCAAAATGGCAGCAATGTTAGAAGTTAAAAGGTAGTTAGGTTGATTATGCATCAAAGAATACTTAGCAACAGTTATATTTGACTTGGCATGCTATTAACAAGTACTCTTTATGTGGCAAAAGTGTCAAAGACTTGCTACATTTAGCAGTGGTTTCTCTTTGCATTGGTTCCCCCTTGTAAATGCATTGATCAGACATGAATTAAATTAGATCCTGTTTGTCAGAAACCAGCAGGTAATTCATACAGTATCTGGTCATTTTCTTTTGGGTTGTGAGAGAAAAATACTGTTTCCAATTCAGACAGTAATGAAACTGGCAGCTAGCACCTGCAAACAATAAAATGACATTACAACCCCATAAAAACAATTGTTCAAATTGGGTTAGATGATCTGTGTGGTGTGTGTTTCATGTGTTTTTGAGATGGAAACACTCACCAAGTGTGATCTTTCTCTGAATGACAAAAATGCCAGATGGACAAATGTCTAAATGGCAGATGAGTTGAAAATGACTGAAGAAAGAACCGGATGGATTGAATGAAGCATTCATGATGAAAGTGCTTTCCTTTTATAAGGTCTGTTTGCTCAAGCAGTTTAATAGACGCTGCGCTTTGTGTTTCCTGGTTACAGTCGTGGTCTCAAACACATAAACACACACACACACGCCCCCTCTGAGATAATGATAGACTGCACAGAGTCACTGTACACACATGTGTGACAGCAGCAGTTGTCTTGTGAATGGGACGGAGCTACTTGTGCGGTGACCTTTGACCTGGTTAAGACCAGTAATTATCAGGTCTTGTCCTTCAGTGATGGCTATAAACGGCTTTTACAGGGCTGTGTGCTAGTAAATACACGTACACACACGTACAGTACTCCAATAGTCCTGTTTAAAGAGGGACAATGAGGAAATCCTCTATTTGTGAGTGTAATCCACTCTCTCTTCATATTCTGTCACATACTGACAGGTGCACTGTGGAAATTAAATTGGCTGTATCTAGGGCTGTACATACCAGTAAATAAGTACATTAAGTACAGCAAGCTATTAAAGCTAGAACGATTAACTGGAGCTGTGCTGCACTGCATCACAACAGTGTTCATTGATTTGTGTGTTAAAGCTTGTTTTTGAGGGTCTGAATAGAATAGAATAGAATACAGTTGAATCCTAACATTTCATTTTTCATTAGTTATTTGAAAGGTGTAATAAAATGTGGTAAGACACTAGGTATATAGATGTAAATTATATACAGTATTATGATTAACTAACAAATATATGATTGAATAAACAATTTTTTACAGTATTTTTAGATTCCAGACAGTGGTACAGGAGGACTCTGCCAATTGTTATTTGATCTTGTTTTATTTGAAAAATGTCATTATGCATTAAACAAAAATAAAATATTGAATTAACAAAGTTCAATGTTAAATTTTAATTTCAAATAATATGTTAAGTCTTCAACCATTTTTTTTTTTTTATTGTCCCACATTAAAATTAACAATTAAGTACATTTAAAATATATACACTACCATTTATATGTTTGGGGTCAGTTATGATAAATAAATACAGTAAAAATACAGTAAAAACAGAAATATTATGAATTAAATATTGTGTATTATTACAATTTAAAAGAACTGTTTTCTATTGTAATATTTTATAAAATGTAATTTATTGCTGTGAATTTTTAGCATCATTACTCCAGTCTTCAATGCCAAACTGGCAGACGTACATATATATTACAAACATTTATTAATGCATTACACAATTAATGATGCTGAGTATTGTATAGTAACAATTTTGGACTTATTGAGACCCTTCGTCTCAGGGCCCAGGACAGATTTCCCAGTTGTTGTCTAACCTCTTCTGCAAACCTGTGCAGTTGCTAATAAAACAGATGTTAATGAATCGGAACCGCCTGCACATCTGTAGACCGTGACATTAGTGAGCTCCATAAATCATCTTGGCTGCTTTCTTTTGCGTTGTTGTCTTTTCTCTTTCGCATCTCGTCTGGTTTACAGGCACTGCAGGACTTACACACATGAGAGAGCGAGAGCAGTTAAGGACAGCAGGATGCAAAATTTAGTGTGAAAGAAGAGTAAGAAAACCGAGATAGTGGGGTGAGAAAGAGGAAAATGTGTTAAAGTGAGAGAGAGCGAGAAGGTCTGGAAAGTGCTGTGCAGGCCTGTGCCTCCTCACTCACAAATACCCGCTTTCCTCACTATGGTAACAGTCCCTATCCGATCCTCGCAGGAACTCGAGTTCCTGTTGTGAAGGATTATTTGACTACTGAAATGCACAACTCGGATATTAGACGAGAAAAATAAATGCAGAGACCGTCTGTTCAAGTGACGTTAAGTCAGATAGGATTTAAAAGAATATTTCCTCGTATTTTTAAGTCGATGTTTGTGTACTGGCATGCTGTTGATCGCTACAGAAAATAATTTCTCATCTTTCAGAGCTTCAGAGTATATTTATTGAAGCATTATGCATTTTATGCATTACCTATATAATTCCTGTGAATTTGCTTTTGTAGCTGGTGATGGCATGAGTGGAAGAATATTGGGCTTTGGATAGGCAGCATACGCTCTTGTCTTATGCTAAAACATGGAGGTTGATATGTAGGTGTTATGCTTATACTTTGAAATAGTAGCTTTGTTCCAGAACCTATTGCGCTGCCCACCTAGACTGCATTTTAAGGCATTATAGACACATCTTCGACATGAAGGCTGTAAGCTGTAAGCATTGTAATTGTTCGACCTTGTTTCTGACAAATTCTAAGACAATATGCATCCTTCATTGAGAAACTCACTTCAAAATGCAATACTAAAAATATACTACGTTTATATTATTTCACAATGTACAAAAAGAATTGATTTTTTTTTTAATTAAGTCAAACTATTTCAGCCAACATTTGTGTTTAATATGTATTTTTTATACAGGGATGATGTTATTTTGTTGGCCAACCTAAAAGTTAGAATCATCCCGGTTCTTTCAACAAAAAAACAGCAGTATTTTTCCTTTAGCTTTTGGGTTATTGCAGAATGAGGTCTGTCACCAGTAAAAGTTTATGATTCTTACACGTCTTTTTCATCAAGATAAATTTAACAAATGAACACAACTTTTATGAATTTTTACATACCCCTTGCAAAATATGCAAAATGTCAATAATTTTAACAAAATAAGAAGGATCGTGAAAAATGGATGTTTTAATTTTTTTTTTATTTTAGTCTTGTCCTGGATAAACAATTTCATATAACAGATGTTTACATTTACTCCACAAGACAAAATGAAATGAATTTATAAAAATGACACAGTTTAAAAGTTTACATACCCTTGAATCTTAATTCTGGCTCTTAATGCATCAGGTTGCATCAGTAAATGTTTTCACCTTTTGTAATAGTTGTGTATGAGTCCCTCAAATTGTTCTCAGTGTGAAAAGATGGATCTTAAAATCGGACAGTCATTGCTGGAATGGGGTCAAATATGCAGAAGATGCTGGAAAACAAAAGAATGTGCAGGACCTGGAGGATTTTTCTGAAGAAATTCATGAACAACTATCACAAAATATAAAAACAGTCATGGATCATCCAGGTAACGATACACAATATTAAAATTCAAGGGTTTGTAAACTTTTGAACGGAGTAATTTTAATGAATTTTATGAATTATTTTGCCTTGTGAAATAAATGTAAACATCTGTTATGTGAAATAGCTTATTCAGGACAGTAGTAAATAAAAAATGACATGCCGTTTTCCTGATCCCTCTCATTTTGTTACAGTCATTAACATTTTACATAATCTGCAAGGCGTATGTAAACTTATGAGCAGAACTGTACTATTGCTGGAAGTAAAAAGCTAAAAAAAGGCTATAAATGAACCACACCCCGGTCACATGACTTCAATGTCACCACCATTAAGCTTCCAACAACTCAAATTTTATTCAAAATCTAAAATCTACAATGATGCTGTAAATGTGAACTAGTGAGTAAATGAGTTTACCTGTTTAGTGTGATGATGTTTAATGTCCCTGACAGCCTCTGTAGTCCCATTTAGCCATTTGTTAGCAACCATCTTTTTTCAACACACAAAAAGCTTAAAACAACATTAATGGAGTATTCATGATGTGTTTTATGTCATAGAATAAAACATTATTTTGAGCTTGTTTTAACCACAGACCTTATTTCTTGTAGTTATCTAAAAGCCCATTCAAAAAAAAAAAAAAAAAAAAACTTATTTTGGGACAATGAATCCAGAGGTTCAAAAATGCTGACTTTTAGGACTGTATTAAAGTATCCTGTTCTTAGCTTAGCATCCATGCTAACACAACACTGCCTTAGAAGGCTCTGCCTGTGTAGACAGCAGACAGTGAGACGAGTTTAAATACTTGTCTGCTTGGCTTGTAAATGCATGTTTCATTTGTTTTTACAAATCAAGGGGAGAGGCAGCATTATTCTCTGTGGAGACTGACAACATCCCAACCTTGAGTTACATTTAACCAGCAGTATTTCTTGAAAAGAGGATAACAGATTTGGAAATGATCACAGGGGAGAGAAAATGCTGCATACTAGATGACAAATTATTATGCCGTGTCAAATGGACAGGATGTCTTGCCCATGTGATTAGAGTGAGCTCAGTGTTGTGGCTGTAGGTCATACGCCCAGCATTAGCAATGCTTCACATTGTCCAATCTCTGTCAGTTTTCTGTCTATACATTACCATTTCTGAAATAAACCCTCATAATGGTACCAAGTAGTCATTTATCAGATGCTTTAATCCAAAACTACTGAAGTTACACTTATTACTCTAATCTAAATTAAAGCCACGCCAATTTGACATGAACAAATAAATCAAGTTACTATATTATTATGCAGGAGTCATTCAGGTGTGCAGGTTACAACAAAGTCATTTCCCCTAGGGTGTGCTATACAAAAACAGGCTACTTAAAGTTAATGTTTACCAGTTTTAGAAGAAGAACCACTTAATCATTTAATTGGGAACTTGACATGCATGAGTAGGTGGATGTGACTGACTTGCCCCACACCCTTCCAGCTGGAAAGGGCATCAGGAGCAAGGCAGTGCCCGTTCTGTGCCGTGAGCTCTAAATAAACAGGGTGTGCCACCTTTGTCCAGATCCAGACCTCTATAGACATGTGTCTTGCCGCTGGATCCCAAATGAGTGGGGCTTTTCTTTTGCGCACACACATACACACATAAACACATTCTACTTGTTTTTTTGTGTTTGGAAAAGCCCAAAACAAACTCCTTTTGATGTTGTGTTGTCCATATCTCCTAGTGGTCAGTTGTTTTTTTTGCTGTGGACTTGCATAGCTGTATTCTGATGATCTCACCGAGGGGAATTTTTGAGCATGATTTCCTGTTCTGGATGTCTGAGTGTTGCACGGCTTAAACATTGACCACATAAACGGCCCCATTGAGTCTTGATATGCTCCAGCCACGTCAATTACAGCGTCACATGTTTCATGAACTCACTCTGCCAGCTCATCAGATTGCTATTGATCGAGATTTAATTCTACACGTGATAATCTGGGTGAAAGGGTTTGTTTGTGGATATTTCTAAGGAGCGTTGTTCTAGGTCAAGCTAGCCTGTTTTCTGGAATGTTGGAATGTGTATCAGGTTGGTGATTTCTGTTGGAATGTGGTCATGCCGATTTGTTAATCATCAGGTGTCTCGTGTTGCACCTGGTATTATCCACCTGACCTGAAACATTTAGACACACCTTAGATAACTCTATCTAACAAAAAGCATTCCTATCTCAATGACAAAGTCATGGTTTCGATTCCCAGGGAACGCATGAACTGATAATACAGTATACTGTACCTGAATGCAACTTTGGATAAAAGCATTTGCCAAATGCGTAAATAAAAAGCACACCTAGCAGTAGATTGCATCTCCATGAATAATTCTCTCCATGATTAACACTTTCCTTTTTTTCTGTTGTTTTCTTGTTCTCTGAAACTCGTAGAAGGACCCGGACTACCTAAAACTCTGGTTGGAGATCTTCATCAGTTCCTACGAGAGATGTATGGATGTGGATTTCGAGAAACCACCAACCAGGTAGACTTTACTGCAGTGCAGCTATGTTCATTCATCAATCTAACCCTCTAAGATGCACTTAAACCTCCATTATCAAGTGAATAATGCATAAAGGAATGAGCTTATTAATTACACAGTTCCTTGTCACAACCTTTCAGTTTTTTCTGGGCTAAAATATGGGCTAAAGTCTTGCATTGCCACACTTTTGACTGTTAGCATCAAGTCTGGTCCACCTTGGGGCTTTTTCAGTCAGTTTTGAAAATATGTAGCTTTGCATCCTGAATCTGTGTAGAACTGTGTAGAAGTGGAGGTCGGTCTTCTAGTACATATATGAATGGGTGTAACCATAATGCTCAATATGGTGGCTGTAGTCCCACTTCCAGTTAAAAGAACCAATCACCTTTTTGGTAGAGGCAACATTACATACAGTATCGCAGCAGTAGAAATAAAAGTCCCATCTAGCAGTTAGAAAAGACTAATTCTTTTTTTGTTTACTTAAAAACACACATATGAATTAGTCCGACTACCCTGAAGAATTATTATTATTATTTTTATTATTATTATTAAGTGACTTGCCTTAAGAAGACTTATTGGTATAAAAGCCAGCCAATCAGATTGTGATATTTGTGATATTTGACCATTTTTGTGTACTATACAGTTGCATCTCAATAAATTAGAATGTCGTGGAAAAGTTCATTTATTTCAGTAATTCAACTCAAATTTTGAAACTCGTGTATTAAATAAATTCAATGCACACAGACTGAAGTAGTTTAAGTCTCTGGTTCTTTTAATTGTGCTGATTTTGGCTTACATTTAACAAAAACCCACCAATTCACTATCTAAACAAATTAGAATAATTCATAAGACCAATAAAAAAAAAAACATTTTTAGTGAATTGTTGGCCTTCTGGAAATTATGTTCATTTACTGTATATGTACTCAATACTTGGTAGGGGATCCTTTTGCTTTAATTACTGCCTCAGTTCGGCGTGGCATGGAAGTGATCAGTTTGTGGCACTGCTGAGGTGGTATGGAAGCCCAGGTTTCTTTGACAGTGGCCTTCAGCTCATCTGCATTTTTTAATCTCTTTTTTCTCATTTTCCTCTTGACAATACCCCATAGAGAATCTGGTGAGTTTGCTGGCCAGTCAAGCACACCAACACCATGGTCATTTAACCAACTTTTGGTGCTTTTGGCAGTGTGGGCAGGTGCCAAATCCTGCTGGAAAATGAAATCAGCATCTTTAAAAAGCTGGTCAGCAGAAGGAAGCATGAAGTGCTCCAAAATTTCTTGGTAAACGGGTGCAGTGACTTTGGTTTTCAAAAAAAAAACACAATGGACCAACACCAGCAGATGACATTGCACCCCAAATCATCACAGACTGTGGAAACTTAACACTGGACTTCAAGCAACTTGGGCTATGAGCTTCTCCACCCTTCCTCCAGACTCTAGGACCTTGGTGTCCAAATGAAATACAAAACTTGCTCTCATCTGAAAAGAGGACTTTGGACCACTGGGCAACAGTCCAGTTCTTCTCCTTAGCCCAGGTAAGATGCCTCTGACGTTGTCTGTGGTTCAGGAGTGGCTTAACAAGAGGAATACGACAACTGTAGCCAAATTCCTTGACACGTCTGTGTGTGGTGGCTCTTGATGCCTTGACCCCAGCCTCAGTCCATTCCTTGTGAAGTTCACCCAAATTCTTGAATCGATTTTGCTTGACAATCCTCATAAGGCTGCGGTTCTCTCGGTTGGTTGTGCATCTTTTTCTTCCACACTTTTTCCTTCCACTCAACTTTCTGTTAACATTCTTGGATACAGCACTCTGTGAACAGCCAGCTTCTTTGGCAATGAATGTTTGTGGCTTACCCTCCTTGTGAAGGGTGTCAATGATTGTCTTCTGGACAACCGTCAGATCAGCAGTCTTCCCCATGATTGTGTAGCCTAGTGAACCAAACTGAGAGACCATTTTGAAGGCTCAGGAAACCTTTGCAGGTGTTTTGAGTTGATTAGCTGATTGGCATGTCACCATATTCTAATTTGTTGAGAGAGTGAATTGGTGGGTTTTGTTAAATGTGAGCCAAAATCATCACAATTAAAAGAACCAAAGACTTAAACTACTTCAGTCTGTGTGCATTGAATTTATTTAATACACGAGTTTCACAATTTGAGTTGAATTACTAAAAATAAATTAAGTTTTCCACGACATTCTAATTTATTGAGATGCACCTGTATGTCCAGTGTTATTTTAGTATCACTGATATACTACTATCCACCTTATATTGACAGCTGTTAGACCTTTTATTAAGATGGTGTACCTTTCCAGATCATACCCATTCAATTGAATTTGCCACAGGTTAACTTCACTCGAAGTGTAGTAACATCTACAAGCAATATGAATGCTCCCGAGCTAAATTTCAACTGTCCCAGATAAGAGTATGAATACTTACGCAATGGAATCATATGAGTTTTTTTATTTTTAATAAATTTGCGAAGATGTTAAAAACCTGTTTTTTGCTTTACCATTATGGTGTATGGAGTATAGATTGATGTGGAAAAAAAGTAATTTAAAGCAGTTTAGCATAAGGCAGCAACATAACGTGAAAAAAAATGAAGGGGTATGAATACTTTCGCAAGGCACTGTAAGTAACAAAGTAAAACATTTTAAATTGTTTTAGTTTTAATTAATGACAGTAACCCTACTTAGGACTATCTTTGAGTAGTCTGTTGGTGTGTAATATGAGGCTGAGACTAGACAGGAAGTACACCTTTTTTAACTGCTAACCTCAATTAAACTTAATAAAGCTAAATTTAATGGTTTAATATTATAGACACATCACATGATTGTTTTGGTTATGCATCTGTTTGTGTACATGCATGTCCTGCCATCAAGGTCATGTTCTGATGCAAGTGAGCGGCAATACAGAGAAAATACAGCCAGCCCAGTCTGTGTGTGTGTGTGTGTGTGTGTGTGTGTGTGTGTGTGTGTGCATGGAAAATTGAAGAGGGTAGAACTAGATAAAAGTGGGAAATAAGACCGTTACAGAGGCTGAAGGACAGAAAGAGGGAGAGTGCTGAAGGATTTATGTGGCGGTAGTGCAGAGTGTGTGGCATGAGAAAATCACTCTCGCTTTCCCAGCTGTGGTCATGTGATCATGAAGTGCTTAGGCTGTCAGATGACATTACTTAATGTCGAGCGAGAGGAGAGCCAGGAACCGAAAGACAGAGAGAGAGATTGGATTGTAATGGGTTTATTCCTCTCTCTCCTTCACAGCTGTGCTGTTCTCACACAGAACCACTTCATTACTGTACAGTTCTCTCACTCTTTCAGATGCTGGAAAAACACACTCTTATAGTGCAGTATTTGCCTTCACAGTCAGGACTGCAAAATTACAAATCCCAGAGGTGCTGTAAAAGAGTAATTCACCCAAAAATGACAGTTCTGTCATCAATTATGCCTTCAAACCCCATATGCTGTTCTTCATTTTCAATGTAGTTAGTCCCCAGGGGATTCAAGCATCACAAAAGCTCCATATAAGTATCATAATCAATATATATGGACCATTTTATAATGGTTTTGCATTTATAATAGGGCTGTGTTGAAAAAGGGCTGTTTAATCCATTCTCATTTTGATGAACTGATATTGATTCCAAGAATTGATCTTTTAGCAGCATTTTGCATTATTTTTACTTGGGCTGTGAATCTTTGGGTAGACAGCGAATCGATTCGATTCGCGATTCATAGGTTTTCGATTCGATTCAAGAACGATTTTTGCAAATTCAAAACGATTCAATTCGATTCAATTCACAATTAAATTCGATTCGATTCGATTAACGATTTGACTCTGCATTCTTTCAGTGCATTCACAGGATTATGTAAATGCTTCCCCTAAATTCTTTAAATGCTTAGTCAGAGGGCAAATTACACAACAGCCTTTATGGTTAGAGAACCATAGGTTACAGAAAAAAAAAAACACTTTTGTCCATTGTTAGATGCTAGTTTAATGATGCTATGGTGTGACATGGCATATGAAGAAATTTATGTACGCCAAGATTTAAAAAATAAATAAATAAATAAATAAAAAGAGCTTTAAAGGTATTATGTATAGGCTAACATTTTGTCACACCAGATGTGTAGCCATCATTTCAGAAGTGACAGAAATGTCAAATACAATAATTTTATGTATGTATTATTTTTTATTTATTTTTATTTTTTACAAGAAATTCTTTTCTTATCTCTTACTCTGAATTTGCTATAAATAAATCAAATATGCTGCTGGACAATAATAAATCATTTGTAATCTATAATTTTTTTTCCTAATGGCAATTTCATGATTGTTTTATATACTACAAACAATTATTTCAATTTCCTGCACAGAATAAGGTAGAAAACTTTATCGTTTCTGTACTGTAATAAATATGTCAATTAGCACTGCATCATTCATGAATTTTATTTATTTATTGTGTTTATTGTCTTAATGTTTCACCAGTTCATTTTACTCAGCTTAGCTGCAGCTGCCTTTGTCCATATTTGGCATTTCCTGGCACGTCTTAAGTTCTACAAGCCAAGATCACTTATATTTCAGTGCAAAAATTTCTTTATCTCATTTTCATAAAATAAAATCCTATGGTATTTAACTTTTCCTCTCCATCGGTGAATGATGATTCTGAGAGAAAAAGTGCACGATGTCTGTTTCCTATAGTAACGAATGCTACTTGTGCATCTGATTAACAGATAAACCTTGCGCTCTTATTTCAAGGTTGTTGTTAATTCTGTGGTTATTTTAACAGTTTTCTTCATACATTCGGTTCAACACATTGTGAAACACATTAATCATTTAATGGAACTGTGCCTATGCTTTAGACACTTACATTTTTGCTCCGTCCATGTAATAAATGCGCAGCCTTCGACTGCTCAGGTAATGTCGACGTTATGACCGAGAGCCATTGAAAAACTACAGAAAACCAAACTACTTCACTTTAGCAGTACTGGCCACGAGTACTAAGGAGAGATCATCAGCTGCTCAAAAAATGTGTCCGTGAGACGAACAGGGCGCGAGCGCAATCCTGTGACAGACAGTAAATATAATGGAGCGCGTGAAGGAGAGATGTGAGGCACGAACGTTGTTCAAGGTCTCCATTAATTCGTGCTTGTAGTAATTTAATGTGTATATACTTTGAAAGCATTGAATCGCTATAGAAATCGTGATTCATTCGATTCTTAGCGTTTTAAATCGATTACTGTCCAAAATCGACGATTCATGATTCAAAAATCCATGTTTCAAGATCGATGCATATGCATCGTCAGGGTTTGTAATCGATGCATCGAGAAAACGAGTGAATCGTTACACCCCTAATTTTAACTTAAACCTTTCTTCCATATTTCATGTGTTTGAACAAAGTCCATCACGAAAACAAGTTTTTGTGACAGCCACCATTTAAATGGTTATATTTAAAAAACAATCTAGAGTAGAAATGTAATTGTATCTTTTTAAAAGTTGTTATTATAATGTTATTATAACCAATTGAGATTGGAATTGAATTGAATTGCAAGTTTGTGAATCGAATTGCGAGTTTGTGAATCGAATTGGAAATCTTGTGAATCGAATTGCACATTTGTGAATTGTGAATTGAATTGCAAGTTTGTGAACTGAATTGCCAAGTTTATGAATCATGGATCGAATTGCAAGTTTGTGAATCGTGAATTGAATTGCCAAGTTTGTGAATCATGAATCAAATTGCAAGTTTGTGAATTGTGAATCACAAGTTTGTGATCCGAATTGCAAGTTAGTGAATTGTGAATCGAATTGTAAAATTTGTCTCAATACCCAGCCCTAATTTCGGATGATTTTTCATGTGTGCTGCAGGTTGGAGGAGATGCCGCCCGTCATGACGCTGTTACCTGATAACATCCTGCAGGTGTTGCGTCTTCAGCTGCTGCAGTGTGTGCAGAAAGCGTCTGAGGGACTGGAGCCTGAGCAGCAGACGTTGGCCCTCTTGCTCCTCAAGTTCCTCATCGTCATCTGCAGGTCAGACTCTGAGGGCCTGATGGGAGAGTAGCGCTTTATCACTAAGAAAAAACAGATTACAGAAACAGATCAGTATTTGAGCTAAATAGGCAAACTAACTGAAGAAATTGAGTCATTTGAACTGTTTGGATATAGAGTCTCTTATGAAAATATGAAGTGCACTGAATCTCAGTAAAAACAGAAACTGGACACCTGTGATCCTGCTGAATGTTTCATGAGTTCTCCGAGCACCTGCTGCTGAGGGTTCATGCATGGTTTCCACTTTCAGCGACACATCGAGACTTTTAAGGGTCCGACAGTGCGATTGCTCGAATGGCAGCTGCTACTCATATGTACACACACACATATACACACTAGGGGTTGAACGACTTCTGATTTTTTAAAGTCGACTTTTATGTGATGAAAGTCGAGTCGAAGTCGACTAGTCGCTGATGACGTCATTAATGAACAAATAATCTGGAGCTGTGACGAACACCTTGTGTACAGCTGTGGCATATGACACAGTGCTGCCTACATGGCTATTGCTCCTATAACAGCTCATTTTTATCAGTTCTTTTGTCTTTGGGTCGTTATATTTCTCACAGATTTCTACTCGTTCTAAATCAGATACAGATAAAGTAGTACAGTAAAGATTACACTCATATGAATGCATTAGTGAGAGCGATTGCGTATGTGAATTAATTCTACCTGGCAATTCTACTCTACTAGTAGTGAAGCTGTGGGATTTAGTTATTAAGAAATATATGCTTGAACTTTTCAGTTTCTAAGCTATTTTATTGAGAAATCACAGAACAGTGTTGACAATACCTTTCCGCGCTGAACGATTCTGTACACGCGTGATCTGCGCGTGATGTACGCGCTACTGTCTGAAGTCTATGTGTGCGTTACTGAGCAGCAGTGCATTATAGTAGAACGGCGATTAACTGACCTGTATTATAAGCGGTTTAAAACATGCATTTTCCCGTTAAATTTCGAGCATCCAATAATATAATCACACGTCTTGTGGAGCGCTTTCAGAGTATGCATTTATTTGTTATTTTAACTGTTTGGAAACGGAGCGTAAATGTGGAAGTCCTTCAGAGATTTCTTACACTGTTGCGCCCTCTATAGGACCAGCGACTAGTCGACGTCGAGCTTAAAGCGTCATGGCAGAGCATTAAAGTCGACTAGTCGACTAGTCGATTAGTCTGTGCAACCCCTAATACACACACACACACACTTACACACACTTAATGAGGACATCCCATAGACTCCTTGATTTAAGTTTATTTAACATGCCTCTAGTCAAACCTTTTAAATATAATGTTAATTTTTAGATGGTTACAGTTTTTAGACGTGAAAGAGACATTTTTTCAGACACACACTACCATTCATAACTTTGGGGTCAGTAATATTTAATAGTTTTATTCAGCATAGTTTTTTTTTACAAGGATGCATTAAATTGATCAAAAGTGACAGCTATTAAAGACATTTCTAAATAATGTTACAAAATATTTATTTTTCAAATAAATACTGTTCTTTTGAACTTTCTATTCAAAGAATCCTGAAAAATCATGGTTTTTAACTGTTTTAACATGGATAATAATCAGAAATGTTTCTTGAGCAGCAAATCAGCATATTAGAATGATTTCTGAAGGATCATGTGACACTGAAGACTTGGAGTAATGATGTTGAAAAGTCAGCTTTGCATCACAGGAATGAATTGCAGTTTAAAATGTTACAATAGTAAAATGTAATTTTAAATTGTAATAATATTTTGCAATATTGTTTTTTACTATATATTTAATCAAGCAAACACAGCCTCGGTGAGCATAAGAGACTTCTTTCAAGAATATTTAAAAAATCTAAACGACCCCAAACTTTTAAACATTAGTGTAGCTCCTGGGGCAGTTTTGTCTTCTTCAGTGAACATCTATTTCACATTCATGTCCACTCAGTAAGCTGTTGTAATTTGTCCACACACAGACTCTGTAGCATCAGCTGGATGTCCTGCTTCAGCAGCAGTCAGTGTGTGATTTATGATCATAGGGGTGGCAGGGGAATCTCTCTGACAGCTAGAACTAATGGTCCTGTCATACGGCAGTCTGTCCAATACAGCTTCAAACACACACACACACACACACACACACAGTTTCCACACTGACAGCTGTGTGATGTGTCTGACAGGAACCTGTCAAATGTGGAAGAGATCGGCGCCTGTTCCTACCTAAACCACATCATCACCATGACAACACTTTACATCCAACAGGTCTGAAACTCACTCTAAAATCAAGTTTTCTGTTTTTCTTCCCATTCCTCTTCCTCTGCATTTCCATGTTTCTCTTTTCTTTCTTGAAGAAATCTAGAGGAAAGGGATGTGGAAAATAAAATAGTAAGGGAGAGGAAATTACAGGAAAATAAAGATGAAAAATGAAAGCATTTTCCTCTTCCATTTCCTTTCCTCTTTGTTCTCCTGTTCCTTTCCGTTTCCTTCTCCCTGTTCTCCTTTTCCTCTTCCTCTTTATTTTCCTGTCAATTATTCTTCTTTTACATTTCCTCTCCCACATTACTTTCCTCTAGTCTTTCTCTTCCTTTTTCTGTCATTTCCTTTCCATTTCCCTTCCTTTTGACAGGAAAATAAAGAGGAAAATGAAAGCTTTTCCTCTTCCACTTCCTCTCCTCTTTTTTTCTTTTCCTGTCCTGTCATTTCCTGTTCCATTCATTTTGCCTTCTCCCTGTTCTTCTTTTCCTCTTTCTCTTAATTTTTTCTGTCATTTATTCTCCTTTTACATTTCCTTTTTCACATCCCTTTCCTCTAGTCTTTCTCTTCCCTTTGCTGTCATTTCCTCTTCCTTTCTATTTCCCTTCCTTTTGACAGGAAAATAAAGAGGAAAAATTAAAGCTTTTCCTCTTCCATTTCCTCTCCTCTTTTTTGTTTTCTTGTCCTTTCCACTTCCTTTTCTTTCCCTTTCCTCTTCCTCTTCCTCTTTATTTTCCTGCTATTTCCTCTTACTTTCTGTTTTTCTTTCTTTTCCTTTTCTTCTTCCTTTCTCTGTATTCCTCTTTTCTTTTTCCATTTAATTATTATTATTCCATTATTAGTATTATTATTATTGTTTCCTCTTCTTCTTTCTTTTCTTATCATTCATCATTCATCCTGTTCCTTTTCCTTTTCTATTTTCTCTTCCTTTCCCTTTCCTCATACTCTTATTTCTTTCTCTGTATTCCTCTTCTCTTTTCTCTCCTCTTTATTGTCCTTTCTATTTCCTCTTTTTTTCTCTTTTACTCAGTATTAAAGTAAATCAACTTTTTTTTTCTCTCTGTTTAGCTGAAGAGTAAGACGAAAGAGAAGGAGCTGGCTGATCAGACACAAGCAGAGGAGTTTGTCCGTCACGCTTTGGCCTTCTGTGAGAGTTTGTATGATCCCTATCATAACTGGAGGCATCGCATTCATGGGTGAGATATGCAACCAATGCCGATCCCACAGCTGAAGCTTTTCAGAAATAACTCGAATATTTCTCTTTGATGGCATATGATGAGTCTTACTACACTTTCACCCAGTTGTCTAACAGGTAACATTTCTCACATGCAAAAAATGCATTGTATTTAAACATCACACCTGTCAAATTCTAGTCATGCTTCAGTAAGAGGACATCACGGCCTCAATTGTTAATCTCTTTGTACGAGTATGTACTAATCCAGACGTTTCCTCATGCACACTGAATAGGGCATTCTTAGGCTGCTAATCTGTAGAATAAACTGGTGTTGTTTGGAGAGCTGCTCTGTTTAAAACAGCGGTGCAGAGTCAACGTTAAATCAAAACCATTTACTGAAAAAGTAAATAATTTACTTTCTTAATAAATACTCCTGGTCTTCTTGTGAATGATTCGTCAGTGCATGTTATTTTAAAGAAAAAATAATCTTTTATTGAAAAGATTATATATATATATATATATATATATATATATTTTTTTTTTTTTTTATCATGTTTTAACTTCTTACCTCTGAAATAACTTCACTGAGAAATAACATACATTGTCTGCAGTGAAATGCTTTGTAAATGTTGCTTTAGTTATTCGACGCCACAGTAATGACTGGCCAGTGCAGAATCTGTATGTGAAGGTTTATGTTACAAGTTATGGTATAGATGTTGCTAACCCAAAGCACTCAATCCAGTGCAGTTCCATGTTATTCAGTAACATGACCCACACAGATACACACTGTCAAATGAGGCGAACACACACATATACAGTGGAAAACACAGCTGTGTTTGACCAATAAACACATGTCTTGTTCTACAAGTTCTGTGAAGAGCTGTTCGTCTTTCCACTCAGTGTGTGTGTGTGTCTGTTTCAAAGGTTATTTGAGGGCAGGTAACATGGCTGGAGAAAATAACCTGGGCTTGTGGCACAAATGCCACTGAATAATAACCTATTGGGGAAAAAAGGCTCCTGAATGGAATTTTTTCAAAGTTATATAATACTTTATATATTTTATTATTTAAATGAATATACTATGGTTAGTACATTCACTATTATTTTATTTTATTTTATTTTTTATTTGGAGAGAATTGCAGGGTTGCATTAGTTGATGCAAATAATTAATTATAATATTAATAATAATAATATGAATTATAATATTAATGATTAATTAATTAATAATAATTTATTAATTATAATATAATAATACAATTATAAAAATAATTAATATACATATATATATATATATATATATATATATATATATATATATATATATATATATAAAAATAAATGTTTTTAAATTGAAAACAATCAAAATAAAAGACTAAAAGATAAATAAAGACAAAATAAATAAATAAATGTTTTAGTTGTTTTCCTGCATGCCATGTGACCTTTACCTGACATCAGAGAAACGTGAACATGCAAATTGAAACGTTAACTTAAAATCTCGGGGAGTACTTCAAATGGGAATCCCTGCTCTATGGCATGATCCATGATTATGAGATATTATATTGAAGTGTGAGTAATGGGTCTGTTTATGTGGTTTATGTTTGTTTGCTCTTGCAGGCAGCAGCTCGGTACTGTGGAAAGAAGCAGACAGAAGTTTAAAGCTGCACCGCTCACTGTAGAGTTTGTGCCCTTCTTCTACCGTAAGTCTCTCTCTCTCTCTCTCTCTCTGGATGAACCCTGTGGGGCATGTGGTGTGTTTATTTACTGATCAAATCTGTTGTTTATCATTTGGCCTTCAGCGATGGCACATAACCAGCGCTCTCTAAACAAAGCAGCCTCAGTGTTCCTATGGTTAGAAACACACAGCTTTTCTGTAAATCTATTAATCGTTGAAGTCAGAGACATGAAGTGTCACTCTGTTTCTGAGTGTACCTGTACATTAATTTTGTCAATACTTTACTTTCTGTTGCCTGAGTCCACAGCACTGAGGAGCTAATGAAAATTAATTAAACAAATTTAAAGGGGCTCTGTACTGAAGAGACCGAGGACAGTAAAGTGTAACAGGAAGCATGCAAGAAAATAATTCACCATGTTTTTGTTGTTGACGTGTTATTTGCATGAAAAACAGACTCCTCTTCATTCTTTTGTGTGTGTGTGTGCGTGCGTGTGTGTGTGTTTCAGAATGTTTTCAGGAGAGTGAGCACCTGAAGGACAGTCTTAAATGTTGCCTTTTGCACCTGTTTGGAGCCATTGTTGCAGGTGGACAGGTGAGATCATGCCACAGCAGGAAAAGAATAGTGCTAAGAAAAGTTTTAGATAAAATTATAAAATGAAATTATGGTTGACTTTCTGTTAACTGTTGAAATAATATTTCCACCAATTACAATTTGGAATGCTAAAAATGGCAAGAATTGTAATCCAATTGTAATGTAGTGTGCAAACAAATACACACACACACACACACACACTCAATTTGGAAAATAATTGCAAGAAAGAAGATCAATCACAATTTAGTATGCAAATAAATACATAAAAGAAAACGTATTGCAATTCCTTATATAAGTAATTTTAAGAAAGAAGACCAATTGCAATTTAGAATGGAAATAAATAAATAAGCATTTAAATACATAATGCAATTCTGTATGCAAATAGTTGCAAGAAAGATGACCAATAATAAATAAATAAACACACACACACACACACACAACCTAATTGGAAAATAATTGCAAGAAAAATGACCGATCACAATTTAGTATGCAAATAAATATACAGAAGACAACCTATTACAATTCATTATAAATGCAAGAAAGAAGACCAGTCACAATTTAGTGTGCAAACAAATATACAAAAGAAATCCAACTTCGATTCTGTATGCAAATTAATGCATGAAAAAAAAACAATTACAATTTAGTATGCAATTAAATATACAAACTGAGACCAATTGCAGTTATGTATGCAAATAATTGCAAAAAACAAGACCAGTCGCATTAAGCATGCAAATAAATGCAAGAATGAAGGCCAAGTATGCAAATATTTTGGTGGTGCCATGGCTGCTAAATGATGAACATTTATATAAAACACTTTAAATCTTACTTTTGTTAAAAAAGGATATTTTATAATAATAATCATAAAGAGCACGCAAAAGTATTTTTTTAAATTGTTTGTCAATATAAACATGCTTATGTCTTTGCTGTGAAACATCTGCCTTTTTTTCAGCGTCTTGCAGCATGAATGCACATTTTTAAGAAACAGTTTTTAAACCACTTTTCTAAAACATCCATTACCCATTTTAGCTTTTTTTGAAATTGTGTAAACAGCCCACTAAAATCGTCTAAAAACAATGGAAATCTGTATGTGAAGTGGTTCAGGTTCAAGAAGACGTACTTCCTTGTTCTCTGTGTCTCTTTTAATGTGTCTTATCACATCGTCTTCTCTCTCAACAGCGTAACGCTCTGCTGGCCATCTCTCCAGCCACGATGGAGGTGCTGCTGGGAGTGTTGGGTACGGGCGAGTGTCTGAGCGGAGGTGGAGATGGAGAGGACTGGGACAGCGAGGCTCCCGACAGAAAGGCCCTGTTGACGCTGGGCTGTTTGCGGGAGGTGGTGCACCGGCTCCTGGCCAGCAGCTCCGATCAGAGACAGGTGGAGATCAGCTCTGTGCTGGAGAGCTACTTCAAACTGCTCAACTCGGACCCCGCCGCCACAGCGCAGGTCAAAGGTCGCCCGTCACCGCCCCACTCTCGACACTGGGAGAGCCGCTTTGTGGCGCTACAGGTGAACATGCTTGGTGAGTAGATCTGTCACTCGTGTCGTGTTCTTTAATCTTGACCTTTTTTCTCTCTTCTGAATCCTGTTCTCCGTTTCACTCAGAAACCATTCAGGACATGTTTGAGTGCAGCGACCGTCCCGTTCTGCAGGCCATCTTCCTCAACAGTAACTGCTTTGAACATCTGACCCGACTCCTGCAGAACAGTAAGGTGAGCTCCTCGACAGACATTACATTTCCTGACCATCATGCATTTGGGTTGATTCAGTTCTGAGTCAATATAGAGCTCAACAATGACTTTGTCAGGTCTCTTTGTTTTGGGAGCATTCATAGAAATTTTCCCTTCAGAAAAATCTTCAAAGAAAGTCTTCTAAGCCTCTCCGAGATGAATCAATATTTGATTCAAAGCAAAAAAGCATTTGAAAATCTGTAGGGGAAAAAGATTTTGTGTCTCTTTTGAGGGAATGAATGCACTACTCTTCCCATAAACCATTATGAATACTTCAAGAAGACACAAAAGCCCAGATAATAATGTATTTTCTTATCAGACAACACCACAGCTGTCTTTTATGCTCAAATAAAAAAAAGAAATTAATTCTTCTGTTGAGCAAAGATGCATTCAATTGATCAAAAGTTACAGTAAAGACATTTATATGGCTACAAAAGATTTCTTTTTCAAATACATGTTATTTTGAACTTTATGTTCAACAAAGAATCCTGAAAAAATGTACGGTTTCCATAAAAATATAATGCGGTAACTGTTTTCAATATTGATAAAAATAATAAATATTTCTTGAGCAGCAAATCAGCATATTACAATGATTCCTGAAGGATCATGTGACACTGAGGACTGGAGTAATGATGCTGAAAATTTGAGCTTTGTATCACAGGAATAAATTACATTTTAAAATATTTTCAAATAGAAAAGAGTTATTTTAAATTGTAATAATATTTCACAATGTTAATTAATATCAAATAAATGCAGCCTTGGTGAGCCATTAGCCTGGGAAAAAAAGATATAATTATAACAATTTATTACCCTTATACAAATATAATAATCTGATCCTAAACAGTGAAAGTATATCTGGATGCAAATTAGTTCCTTAAGGGTACATATTACTAATATTCATCAGTTAATTGTAGTCCAATCACATTGACTTCTACATAATTTAATCTTAAAAATCATGGTAGCTTTCCTGTGAAAAATTGATATGTTATCTCTAAAAGATGTGGAGATTTTTAATTGAATTCTTCCAAAACCTAGTAGCTGAGCTCTATTGACATTCTATGAGTTTTGCAGGATGTTAATGACCTACTGCCTTATACATTGTAGTGTTTGACAGGAATATCGACGTTTGTTTTAGATCCTATCAGAATCTAAAGGTTCATTTATTGTCGTTTGACTGACAGTGTGTTCAGTTGCAGGATTTTCCTTGTGGGTTTATGCACGCCAGAATTTGTCTCGCCAGTCAGTTTCTTGTGCAAATATTTACAATCCTGTTATTTTAATCTTTGCCTTAAAGAACAGTATGTTTTGTACATATTTGTGTGTTTCAGATTAACTGTTTCTTTACTACGTATGTTGCTATTAAAACTGTCTCACTGTGCTTATATAGGTATCACCTTACAGCATGTACACGTATCAGAACTGCAGCACTGCCTTCTATCCATGCATGTTTCTGTCCTTTAGCGACGGAACACTTAGGCACTTAGGGTCATGACCTTTGACCTCCTACCTTTTAACCTTAACCCTTTGCACTTTCCTCTCATCTGTGCTTGCTGCGGTCGGCTCCGTCCAGCAGCTGGTTAATGCTAGGTGCACAGCCGCAGACAAGGACCAGAAAGATTTAACCAACAGGTTACTGACAGGAGAGAGTGAGATTCAGGTACCGCCCACCTGTGCCTGTCGCTCCCGCTCACCACGTCCCCCCGCCGCCCACATGACCACTCCAGGACAAGATCACAGTCTCTCTCACCTGAGCTGGGTCACTATGAGTCACAAAGTCACATATAAACCAAACTTACAGGGGTGGGTGAAATATAGGTTGATACGAGCCGATTGGATTTTTTTTTTATAATTATAATTAGTTTATTTTTGTTTTTCCTTGGAGCTTAGATGACAACATTTTAAGAAACTTGAATAGCTGAGAACAATATCTACAGTGAACCAATATAATGTAAATATAATAATAATAATAATAATAATAATAATAATATGTAATATATAATGATAGAAATTATATATAAATTAAATTAATTAAAATTGATTTCTTCTTAAATTAATTTTAAATATTATTTTATAATATAAACAATAATAAAAAGTGTATATATGTGTATATATATAATATATAATGTAAATAAATAAAAAAAAATATATATATATATATATATATATATATATATATATATATATATATAAACAATAATATATAATGAACACTCCATTTTAATAATGCAAAATAAAACATTCTTATCTTGTTTATAATATACATTTAGAATTTAGATAATAATGGATATATTATAAAGTTTGTAAAATAAAAATTATAAAACAAAAAATCCAATATAATAATGGAAAATAACATCTACATGAAATTGTTGAAATTAAACTTAATTTTAATTTTTGAATTTACATTATTATTGCGTTTTATCATTTAAATTAACTTTCTCAGTGGTTTTTAGATGCATTTTCCATAACATATTTATATTGTGACACATTGACCACAATATTTGACAGTAAATAGTAAATGTAATATTAAAAATGGTACATTTTTGCTTGTATTACCCACTCATACTTGCATGCATTTGCATTTGTACTGTGACCTGACAACACAGAGTGTCATATCCAAATATACTGACACCATAAGTGACCAGCCCTGTTTCATAAGGCATTCAGTGCTTCCTTGTTGGAGAAACAGAACAATTATCTGTCCATTACTTCATGTGAAGTGCTGTGAATGTAGAAGCTTGTAATGGAGTGGTCTTTAGATTATTTACTCAGTCATGCTTTTAATAATCATCTCATTCTATTTATTTTGCTTTGCTTGTTTCCCTCCCGTTCCCCCTTCACCTGTCCTCTGGTGGTTTGGTAACAGGGTTGGAATGCTGTGCCTTCAGCAGCCTTGAGATTATCGGCCTATAGCTGTGTGCTTTACGCTGTATAGAAGCACCTCCTTGATTTCATGTATTATTCTGTTTATTGCTGCTCAGTGTTTGTCACTCTCCAGCCAGTCTTTGTCATATTCTTATGTGTAATGAACTAGCCAATTGCAATGGCAGATTGAACGTGATTTTTGCGAACAACCAACAATCACGGCGTGGCTGGACAGAGATTTTCCGAGTTGTGGAGGGAATACGTTGTCTGTGTGTATATATGAAGTGTGTGTATTCGGTGTGTTGGTTGGTGTTGGTGTTGGTGTTGGTGTTGGGGAGAGTTTTTAGTTTCAGATCTGAGCACTGATGGTCTGATATCATCTATATCAGAGGCTCAGAACTCAAACAGTTTCACTCTGATAATCAACATTTTTAAATTTTCACCCACAATGTCTGATTCTATTCCTGCCTGTTCATGTAAGCATGGTTCTGTTGTAGCATTCTTGCCATTCATCATAGCTTTTTCATCAATTGCATGGCAAAGTGAACAGATAGGGCAGGAATAGAACAGGCCTCACGCTGTACTGCGTCTTCAGCCATTGGCTGGATCTCATGATTGACTGTGTTTCCTCCAATCAGGTGTTCCAAGGGAGGCTTGACTCTCTTGCTGTGGCAACAATCAAAACTCTCACGACAGTGATGCACAAGTCACCTGCTGCAAAGGTTTGTTATAATCAAGCGATCCCACATTAAACTTTGTGTACAGAATCCTTATCTGCAATGATCCTAAAAAGTTTTTTTTTATGTTTTAGTCTGTTCTGCTCACCAAGGCTGCATTTATTTGATCAAAAATACAGTAAAAACTGTAATATTATGAAATATTATTACAGTTTAAAATAAATGTTTTCTATTGTAATATATCTTAAAATATAATTTATTTCTGTGATGCAAAGCTGAATTTTCAGCATCATTACTCCAGTCTTCAGTGTCACATGATCCTTCAGAAATCATTCTAATATGCTGATTTGCTGCTTAAGAAACATTTCTGATTATTATCAATGTTAAAAACAATTCTGATTAATATTTTTGTGGAAACTGTGATGCATTTTATTCAGGATTCTTTGATTAATAAAAAACAGCATTTGTTTGACACAGAAATCTTTTGTAACATTATAAATATCTTTACTGTCACTTTTGATCAATTTAATTCATCCTTGTTGAATAAAAGTATTAATTTCTTTCAGAAAAAAACTTACTGCTCCCAAACTTTTGAATGGCAGTATAATTATACATAGTTCCCATCAGACTATTATAATTAGCAGTAGAATAAAATTGACCTTTAGGACATGATTTCTATTGGAAAATGTGGAAATATGAGGGAAATTTAAAATCATTTTAGGCCTGGAAAAATTAAGAAAATTCATTTAGTTATATATATATATATATATATATATATTATATGTGTGTGTGTATGTGTGTGTATACACACTATATTGCCAAAAGTATTGGGTCACCCCCTTCTAATGAACAGGTTTGACTACTTTAGTAATTTCCATGAGTACAAATCTTAATGTTTAAGCATATAATGATATTCTAGGGAATTGTGTGCTTCTAATTTTAAAGCAACAGTTTGGACAGGACCCTTTTCTATTCTAACATGACAATGCCTCTGTGTATAAGGGAAGGTTCAAAAAGAAATGATTGATTTAGTCAATGTGAACACCTCTGGTGTGACTTTAAATGCAGATCTTGAGCCAAAAACTCATCACCAAACACCAATGACTTGTACGTATGGGTACAGTCATTTTAGACACTTCCAAAACTGTTTCAACAGAGATGGAAATACAATTTTTAAATACATGAATTACGTTTCCATCTTTGTTGCCACAGTTTTGGAAGTGCCTTTTTCTGTTCTAAAGAAGGGGGTGTCCCAATACGTTTGTCCATATAGTGTATGTACAAGTCATTGGTGTTTGGGAAAGAGTTTTTGGCTCAAGGTCTGCATTTAATGTCACACCAGAGGTGTTCAGCTTGGATTAGGACTTGGCTTTCTGCAGACCAGTCAAGTTCTTCCACACTGACTAAATCAATCATTTCTTTTTGAACCTTGCTTTATACACAGAGGCATTGTCATGTTAGAATAGAAAAGGGTCCTGTCCAAACTGTTGCTTTAAAATTAGAAGCACACAATTCCCTAGAATATCATTATATGCTTAAACATTAAGATTTGTACTCATGGAAATTACTAAAGTAGTCAAACCTGTTCATTAGAAGGGGGTGACCCAATACTTTTGGCAATATAGTGCATGTATACATGTATATGCCAAGTTATATATGTATATATGCTGAGTTATATATATGTATATAACTGCCAAGTTATAAACAAGTTAAAACTAGTATTAGGTTATTTTCGTCATTTTTACCCATTCGGTCAAATATTGCGCTACAAAGAGCAATACTAGTTTTAACTTGTTTATAACTTGGCAGAATGACCATCCGCTTCACGTCGTGTCGTTCTTTGCCTACACGTCATGCATTTAAAATCCTTTAATGCATGGTTAGCCGTTGATTGTCCCTTACATGTCTGTTCACATTATACAACATCCATTATATGTCTCACATATAATACATATAATATTCTTTTTTGATCCTGTTAGGATTCTTTTGGATTGGTTCTGAATTATTACAGAAATGGTGTAGGAAACTTTCACTCAGAAATTACTGGCAAATTTCTCAAATAATTACACAATTAATTTCACAAATAATTTTATTAAATTAAATGTGAAATTTTGAAGTAGAAAGACAGAAACAGACTTTTCTTGTAAAACATTCTCCAATTATTTTTGCTTTATTTACAGGCAAAAATTTACAGGCATTTTTAACGTCAACAAATCTTATATTAATATAATTAATATAATATTTCCAATGCATGTTTCAGTGTTAATTCTTTTAGTACACACTGACTAGTCACTTGAACTAGTCAATTTGAACTATTTAGTGAATAATTTAAAATGATAAAATAGTAAATAAAACAACCTTGTTCCCTTGCAGGAAGTGTTTAAGGAGCGGATTGGCTACACTCACCTGTATGAGGTGTTGGTGTCACTGGGTCAACCGTCCAGACACCTGCTGAAGGAGCTCATGAATATGGTAAGATGAACACTTCCTGTTTCCTGTGAGTCAGTCACATGATGTTATCTGCCCCTTTTTTTCTATATCACTTTAAACAATACAGATTGTTTCAAAGCAGCTTCAGAGTAAAAAAAACAAAAAAACAATAATCACATGATGCAAAGTTCATCAAATATGAGACATTCTGCTCTAAAAAGATTCATTATTCAGCTCAAGTCAGTTCAGTGTTGATTCAGTTGAGTTCAATAACTGTTGATGTTTGATTCAGCTATAAAGAAGACAATCAGGCAGTTTACATTTGGTATTAAAGGTGCACTAAGCGATTTTTGCCAAACGATTGATATTTGAAAGCACCAAATCAAACACGCCCATACCCCAACAGGACCTCGCCCCTATTTTGATATCTCCGCCCCACATGTACACAACCCTGGCATAACAACGATCACGGAAACAAGCGAAGATGACACACAAGCATATTCAAACAAAGGCCAACACAGATAAGTTGTGTGAAACAATGCAAAATCAACTTTGCTCACCTATCAAGAAGAAACAATGCAACCTCTGCGTCAGATTCCAGACCTTACCGCTCCTTGAGCTCTCTCCACCGGCTGGAAAGCTGCTCCGATATTTACGCGACTCCTACCTCTTGCCTGATCGTAACCTTTCTTTTTAACGTTTTGTTCCTCCAATATTTTCCTCTTTTTTTTTTTTATCTTTCATTTCTCTTTATCTATAGTCTGTCTGCTAATATCCGTCCTGTGCACTCAAATTGAGCACTCTCTTCTCTCTATCAGTACAAGACAAGCCCCTTACTGCTGATTAGTTACAAGTGTGTTTTGGGACTCGGTCCGACACTGTGGTCTAAAGCGTTTTTCAAATATTGCTTAGTGCACCTTTAACATCTGTCTCAAGTGATTTAAATGCTCCCTAAGTGGGAAGCTCACTACATTTGGAACAGAGTTGTCTCACTTTCTCTTTTTTCATCGCTGTATTCCTGCAGGCTGTTGAGGGTGAGCATTCGTCCGTGGGTCTCCTGGGCATCAGTAACGTGGAACCTCTCCTGCTCCTGATCCAGTGGCTTCCAGAGCTGGACTCTTCTGAGCTGCAGATCTTCACTTCTGACTGGCTGCGGCGCATCTGCGGTCTGAACCGGCACACACGAGCCACCTGCGTCAACTCCTCCATGACCGTCAGAGTGCTGTCGGCTCTGGAGAGACACGAGCGCCTGCACCGGGCCTGTGCCGAGAGTCTGGTGAGCCTGTTGGGATCTTTGGGCAGCCAGTCGCTGAGTTCCTCTGAGCTCCAGCTTCTGCTGAGACTGCTGCGTCAGGATGAGCCGGGCCGCGCTCACCCGTATGTGGGAGCGGTGCTGCGGGCGCTGCTGGGGATGGTGCGCAAGCAGGGCCTGGAGAGCGCCATGCAGTACTTTGATCTGTCGCCGCCCATGGCTGGCATCGCAGTGCCGACCATCCTCCGTTGGCCAGGCTCTGCCTTCAGCTTCTTTGCTTGGCTCTCATTGGACCAAGATCAGCTAGGCCCGCCCAGTAAAGGAGAGAAGAGGAAACAGCTGTATAGGTGAGAATGGAAATAAGAGATTAATGGTGTGATTGGTGATTTTTGGTGAGAAAGGAAGAAGGAAAAAATCTGTTTTTCAAAAATCTGATTTTATTCAATTTTTTTCAGTATTTAATTTAATACACTACCGTTCATTATATACACTACTGTAGGTATTTTTATAATGTTTTTGAAAAAAGTGTCTGGTGCTCACCAAGGCTATATTTATTCATATTTTTTTATTTGAAATACAGTAAAAACAGTAATATTATGAAATATCATTACAATTTAAAATACTTGTTTTCTATGTGAATATAAATTTCCTGGGATGAAAGCTGAATTTTCAGCACCATTACTCACATGATCCTTCAGAAATCATTCTAATATGCTGATTTGCGCTTCAAGAAACATTATTATCAGTATTGAAAACAGTTTTTGAAAACTTTTTTTTTTGGAAACCATAATGCACATAAATACAATATTTGATGAATATAAAGTTTAAAAAAATATTCTATTTATTAATTTAAAATAGAAATATTGTGTCTTTAACGTCACTGTTGATCAGTTGTAATGTAATGTAGCCTTTCTGAATAAAAGTATAAATTTACTGGCCCCAAACTTTTGAATGGTAGTGTTTTAAGAGATTTATTTTATTTTACTTTACTTTACTTTACTTTACTATTTTTTAAAATAATTTAAGCAATTGAAGTACATTTAAGTAAAAATTGTATACAATCATTACAAATATTTTGTAAATATTTGATATATTGTATTATATCAAACTATAACTATAATTTGTCACATAGTGTATTTGGCTGTTGCATTGCATCTTGCTTTTTTATTTTATTTTTTTTTTAGCTTTTTTTTTAGCTTTGTGATGTTGTGTTTAATGCTTTGTTTTTATTTTTTATTTTTTTTTATTTTTTATTTTTTTTTACAATTTTTGTTACATCAGTTTAAAATGTGAAAAAAAAAAAAGAAAATAAAAAGTTTATAATTTGCATTCTCCAGTGGGTGTGGTTCCTAATTGTAGTATATAATGTAATTTTACTTTGATGGCTAGGACAGGACTGATTTATAGTTTTGTGTGCTTTTGTGTAGTTTTTTCACCCCCGGCGGCACCGGGTTTGAGGCCTTTATCAGTTCAGCCGGAGTGCTTGTGGTTGCCGTGTGCACTAAGAAAGAATACGTCACCGTCATGCTGCCTGACTACTGCTTCTGTGATTCGCTCTGGGTGAGTCACATGACCAAAGAAGTGTTTGCACCTGTATTTATAAACCATGGATAAATTGATGTCTGGTTTGTATTTGACCTTCAGCACAGTATAGGTGTCGTTCACGTGCCGGGGAAGAGGCCGTTCGGCCAGAGTCTTGTCTACATCTTTGTGGATGGGCAGCAGAAACTATCAGCACCTTTAAAATACCCAACCATGACTGAGGTGAGAGAAACAACTCTTTCTATACACCTAAAAACCAGCCAGAACTCCCTGTGTCAGTCTGGTTTAGTCTTTTATCGTGTATTTCTCTCTCTCAGGCCTTCACGTCATGCTGTATCGGTTCAGCGGGTCACCGCACCACGACGCCTCCTCCCTCTCAGATCCCAGATCCTCCGTTTTCTGGAGGCAATCCCTCCGGTCGCTCGTCCTTTGGCGCTATCCTCCCGGGCTGGGGCGGCCTGCTAGGGACCAAACCTGAGTCCGTCACCAAACTGATTTCGGCCGGGACTCAGGACAGCGAGTGGGGCAGTCCCACCTCACTGCAAGGGCAGCTGGGAAGTGTCATGGTCTTCTACGAGCCCCTCCAAGCCAGTCACATCAAAGCCCTCTGTAGCGCAGGACCAAACTGTATTTCTCCCTTTAAAAGTCAAGAGGCTGAACTTGGAGACCTGGCACCCAAACTTCTGCTACACTATTCGCCAAAGGTGAGGTATCAGGTCTGAGCTATATAGAAATAATGCACAATAAACATAAGTTGTATTTACCCTTTTTTTTTCTTACCCTGCATGTGAGGGATAAATCAACATTTTAATTTAAAAATGTATATGAACAATTCTTGTACAATTAATATTAAAACAGTTTCTGATTATTTCACATTATTTAGTTATATGTTTATAATTTTACATGTGGTAATTCAGATTTTATATTGGATTTTCATGTATGAAGATTGAAAGTCTGGGTCTGGTACAAGGGTAAAACAAATCTATACATAAGGCATTTGAAATGTAGCATATAGTACCATTTAAAAATACTTTTATTTGGCAAGGATGCATTAAATTGATCAAAAGTGACAGTAAAAACATGTATACTGTTACAAATTATCTCTATTTCAAATAAATGCTGTTTTTTAAACTTTCTTTTCATCTAAGAATTGTAAAAACAAATGATCAGTTTCCGCAAAAATATTAAGCAGCACAACTGTTTTCAACATTGATGATAATCAGGAATGTTTCTTGAGCAGCAAATCAGCATATTAGTATGATTTCTGAAGGATCATGTGACACTGAAGACTGGAGTAATGATGCTGAAAAGTCAGCTGTGATTGCAGGAATAAATTACATTTTAAAATATATTACTATAGAAAAATTATTTTAAATTGTAATAATATTTTGCAATATTTTTGTTTTTTGCTTGTTTTTTGATCAAATAAATGCAACCTTGATGATCACCAAAGTCTTCTTTCAAAAAAAAAATTGAATGGTAGTATATATAAATTATTATGGCATGCTAAAAAAGACCTTCCAATAATAATAATAAAAAAAAAAGTGAAAAAAAGCTTGATGTTTGTTAGTTTAATTAAAAATCAACCTCTGAGACACACAAGTGGCCAAAATTAAAAAGAAACACTAAATATTTGCTCTGAAACATTATAAAAATAGTTAGTCATGTTTGCGACATAACTTCTTTAACATGTACTTGACTAATCGTTGTCCTTTTGCATATACAGGCATGTAGGAACCCAATTTGTCTGGATTTGTCCCCTAATATGATGCACGGTCGCCTGACAGGAAATAAAGTGGTCAACTGGGATATCAAAGTATGTGTGCCGTTTCCCTTCCTTTAAACTTTGCTTTTCATCCTTGATTAATTTTTTTTTTTTTTTTTTTTTGCTCGGAGCGTTGTAATCTGTCAAAGTGTGTTTTCTGTAATTCTTCCTTTCCTTATACATCTGCTGACACTCTCTCTCATCATTTGTAGGACATGATCAACTGTGTTGGAGGGCTTCCTGTGTTGCTCCCAGTCTTGGAACAGTTGACTTTGTTAAGCCCTGATTTGCATCACATCGACCCCTCGGGGTCAGAGTTCATCACCCCTGACTCAGCCACACCCGCTGATGGAGACTGGGTCATACTGCCCTCAAACAGAGCGTCAGGTGAGCAAACACTCTTTATAAGTTACTAAAACTATTATAAACCTTTTTTTTATTGACAGAAATAATGCTAAAATAAAATATAAATATTGGATGAAAAACTTAAAAATGGAAGTTAAAAAATTAGAAATAGAAAATCAGAATTAGAAATTAGAATTTTAAAAAATAGATTTTTTTTTAATTTTTTTAAATTTAATTTAATTTAATTACTAAAAAGCTTCATTACTAAAATAAATATAAATTAAAGTGAAACAGAAATATAAAAAATGGTAAAAATGACAAAAGCTCATAACAAAATTGCTAAAATTAAAATAAAAAGTGAAAATATCTCAAGGGTCTCATGGCCTGCTCCTTTTTTGTATTTATGATTAAATTTATGACTAAAACTATTAAAAATTGTTTTCATGAATAGAAATAAAGCTGAAATAAAAAAATATTAAATGAAAAACTCTAAAAAAAAAATGAAAAATAGAAATAAACTACAATAAAATAGGTTTAAAATAGTTTATTATTATTATTATTATTATTATTACTATATAAAGTACTACTGTTAGTAAAACTGAAATAAATGCAAGTGAAGTAGAAATATAGTAAATATGTAAATAGTAAAAAAGACAAAAGCACATAACAAAATTACTAAAACTTAAGCTAAAATTTATGTTAAAAGTCAAAATATAAAATTAATAGCTAATTAAAAAAATGAGTAAATAAAACTACAATAACCATGTCATTTGCTTGTTATGTGACTGATCTTTTGCATCTTAAAGCTGTCACATCCTGCCTCTTTTCTGTATTTATGATTAATACGTCTTAATAATATTGTGATATGATGTTTGTGGACATTTATAAATCAGAGGCCAGACTGGAGAAGAATCTTGTGGCGACGTTCTTGCTGGTGATCAAGCATTTCCTGCAGAGGCATCCCATAAACCAGGAAACTCTTCTGCACTCACACGCTGTGGCCACATTAGGAGCTCTGCTGCAGAAGGTACCCATAATTCTCTTTCCTTTGGTTTCTCTGTCTTTCACTCTGTATGTCTTCATTCTCCATTGGTTTGTGTGTGTGTGTGTGTGTGTGTGTGTGTGCAGCTGCCAGCGTTCCTGGTTGACGTGAGTGTGCTGGTGGCGGTTCAGCTGTTGATTGAGCAGATGACATATGAGAAGAACTCGCAGCTCCTGCAGCAGCTCCACACACACCTGCTCTTCAACTTCAGCATCTGGAACCAAGGAGATTTCCCACTGCGCATCGGTCAGTCTGTGTGTGTTTATGTGTGAGATTTATTCATGCTGCGTTCAAGTGTGTTTAAACAAGGAAACTGTTTTGTTAATGCATGCTTTTGTTACACAAACTGATTTTAATTTTATTTTTGTTGTTGAATGTTTCAGTGGTTTCTGGTTATAGACAGCAACAGTCGGGTTCTGGAAGTAAAAATCCAATTTATTTTCTCCATAGCAAAATAGTTTTTTTTTTTTCGGTTGGCAAATGGATAAAAAAGTACACATTTATACACAATGTGCATGTAAAAATGATTTATTAATTTACTTCATGGTTTTATTAACCTATGGTTTAAAGGTTGTTTTTACAGTATATATATATATATATATATATATATATATATATATATATATATATATATATATATATATATATAATATGTCTTTTATTCAATTTCTAAAATTTATTTTAAATTTAAACAATTTTTTTTTAAAGAATAGTTTCATTTTTTATTTAATTACATTTTAAAACACGAATTAAGTAAAAAGTTTTAATTATATCTATTCATTTGTCTGTTTCAAAAATGTGATTTATTTTTTCCATTTTAATGTTTAAATTATTAAACTGATTACTCACAATTGATAATTGATAACTATTTTTATTCCTCCATAACCATTAGCTCAGGGGTTGCTATATTATATTACATTACATTATATTACATTACATTACATTATTATATGTGACCCTGGACCACAAAACCAGTCTTAAGTGGCACAGGTATATTTGTAGCAATAGCCAAAAATACATTGTACGGGTTAAAATTATTGATTTTTCTTTTATGCCAAAAATCATTAGGACATTAAGTAAAGATCATGTTCAAGATATTTTGTAAATTTCCTACTGTAAATATATCAAAACTTAATTTTTGATTAGTAATATGCATTGTTAAGAACTTCATTTCAACTTTAAAGGCAATTGTCTCAATATTTAGATTTTTTTTGCACCCTCAGATTCCAGATTTTCAAATAGTTGTATCTCGGCCAAATATTGTCCTATCCTAACAAACCATACATCAATGGAACGCTTATTTATTCAGCTTTCAGATGGTGTATAAATCTCAATTTTGAAAAATTGACATTTATGACTGGTTTTGTGATCCAGGGTCACATATGATTATTATATATTTTATTTCTGTAGAAGCAGCAGGTAATTTAATAAAATAAAAAAAAGTTTAATTCCCATTGAAGAACTGAACTACTCATAATCTGAAAGAGAGATTTCAAAACTCTGAAATCCCTATAAAGAAAATGAATGGGAAAAATCCTTCTGGAGCCTTTTGCTCTAGTCACTGTCACTGCTGCAGACTTGTGACAGTATGTTTTTCGAGGCTCTCATTGTGCACTTTTGCGATGATCTTGATGTGTTTGTGATGTTGAAGGTCATATCCAGTACATGTCCACCGTCATCAAAGACAGCAGGAAGCAGTTCAGGAAGAAATATGGAGTGCAGTTCCTTCTGGACACAGTTCGCCTTTACTATGGGTAAGACTACAGTACATCTCCCACAATCCCTATGTTATCACCCCACAGCTGTTCTGCCTCTTTCTCTCTCCATCAAGTCATCCGTTCTCTCTTTCCTTTCTAGTTCTGGAAGTAAAGATGCAGATCTGAGTGAAGATGACATTAAGACAATCAGAGCTTCTCTCTGTGGCCTTCTGAAGTATTACATCAGCAAGGGAACCACTCAAGAGGAGATCCAGAGCATTCTGGGATACATCGCTGCCATTGGAGACGAGGAACAGGTGAGAAGAGGATGTTGATGAACAGTTTTCTATATAGTAGTAATGATTAGGATTCGTGTGTCCCAAATCATATAGTACACTACCATTCAAATATTTGGGGTTGGTAAATTTTTTATTTTTTTGTTTGTTTTTGAAAGAAGCCTCTTCTGCTTAACAAGGCTGCATTTCTGATCAAAAATACAGTAAAAACAGTAATACTGCGAAATATTATTGCAGTTTAAAATAACTGTTTTGGTTATCAATTTTTGTATTTCTTGAACATTTATTTTAGCTTTAATATTCAGTGAAGCAAAAATATAGTAAAAAAAATTAAGATAACTTTATTATAATATTACAAATTTAAAAAATCTTTTTATATTCATAATTCTGCTTTTAAATCACATTTCAAAAATGTTTAAAAATGCTGTCTAATTGACTTACACTAACTAGTTGTTCAGACTATTTTTTAAAACATGTAATTTTGCACGTTCCTGATGGTGATAAGGTAATGTCTAACTCTTTGTCCGAGTGTGTGTGTGTGTGTCCAGGAAAGAAGCACGGTCATTTATTGTTATTGATTTGCCCTTTGTAATCAGTAGAGCAAACATCCTCTGTCTTTCTCCATTTTAATTATTCCTAAACCTCAATGTGCTTAACCGCAAACTGGATTTACTGCCCTGCCAATTCATTTAATCGCTGTCTCTTCCGGTTTCTCCTGCTCTTATCACGTATTAGCAATAAACATTAACTAAACATGGAATTGAAATCAGTGCCTGTGCTGTTGTAGCTGTGTGGGATCCTGGAGCTGCTGTTGACTCTGCTGCAGACCAGCGTGGCGCGGGACCAGCTCTTCCTGCTGCTGTTTGAACCAGGATCAGCCGACTCCTGCTACGCCCTGCTGCTCAACAACAAACACTCCGACCGCCTCCGAGAGCTCATCTTCAAGGTGCACTTCATACTCTGAGCAGCTCCTCTAAAGCAACTTCTATCAGTTAGAGATTTGAAAAAGCAAAAACTTTGAGGAATAGTTCACACGAAAATGAGAATATGCTGAAAATGTACTCACCCTCAGGCCATTCAAGATGTAGATGAGTTTGTTTCTTCATCAGATTTGGAGAAATGTAGCATTGCATCATTTGCTCAATAATGGATCCTCTGCAGTGAATGGGTGCCGTCAAAATGAGAGTCCAAACAGCTGATATAAACGTATCCACTCCACTCCAGTCCATCAATTAACGTCTTGTGAAGTGAAAACCTGCATATTTGTAAAAAATAATCCATCACTAAGTTATTTTTTACTTCAAAACGGCTTAAATATGAGTCCTCTATCAATAATTATATTGCTTTCTCCTGTTTGAATCAGGAGAGAAATATGCACAGATCAAGCACCATTTACAAGCCAATACAGTTTAAAACAAATATTGTGATGTTTTATCAGCTATTTGGACACCTTAGCAACTGCATTACAGCAGTAAATGTAAAAGTGCAGTGCATAATGAGCTTAATCTTTACTTATTATTCTTTCTAATAATTTGAAAAGTCACAATAACTATATTTTGATATTTATATTTGAATGCTCATCAACTATAAATTTGCTTTATGTAATGCCTAATGCATTATAAAATATTAATGACTGCGTTAAATTAACGTGAAAGTTAGAATCTTTGTGAAATGGATGTTATTAGTCTGATTGTTGTTTCTGCAGCTGTTTGAGCGGATGCTGAAGTGTGACCGTGTGTATGAGAAGAGCAAACAGAGGTTGCGCTTGAGGGACGTGGGATACTCTGGCCTCAGTCTACTGTTCTCGGACCTGCACCTCACGTCCACCCTCATCAAGTGTCTCCTTCACCAAGTGCTGTCTACTGGTCAGTCTGATGAAAACTGATGAAAGATTCACTCGCCACCCGACCCAGCACATACGCTGTTAAAGGGATAGTCCCTCCAAAAATGAAAATCCTGTCATCATTTATTCAAAATTGTATGACTTGCTTTCTTCTGGGGAACATAAAGTTAGATTTTTTTGAAGTATGTTGGTAAACATATGATTTTACGTTCCCATTGACTTCCATTTTATATTTTGTCCATACAATGGAAGTCAAGGGGAGCCGAGACTGTTTGCTTACCAACATAACTTCTTGTTCCACAGAACAAAGTCATACAGGTTTGAGTGAGAATTTTCATTTTAGGGTGGAGTATAAATGATATATTTATAAGGATTTTGGTGGAAATCAAAACAGTGGAAAAAAAATATCAAAATAGTTTGCATATTTTCAAAGCAAATGCATAATGTCGAATATCAGCTGAAAAATGTATATAAAATATATAATAAAAATAGTAATCATTGATGTTATCTCTCTCTGTCTCTCTTGCTCTCTCTATGTAATCTCGGTGTAATTTTAGTATCGTTAAGATATGAGTTTTTATTAAATGTAGTTTTTATTGATATTTTGAATGTTTTTATTTGTAGATATTTTCTGTGTTTTGTCAATTTTATTCTTTTTCAATGTATAATTTTATTTCAGTTTCAGGTATTTTAGTACATCAAGATAAACTAAATGTGGTGTAGAAACTTAAATTAATCTAAATCTAAATTAATATAATTATTTTTAATATTTTATTTTATTTTAGTTAAAGTTTGTTTTTTATTTTTCAAGTAACAAAAAATTGGTTTTATTTTAAGTTAAGCATAACTCTTATATCAGAACACCATTCATTGATATGGCCACAATGAATTTGTGATGTCAAATGTTTTTCCATAAACTGTCCTTTTTGACCTTTTATATCTTTGTCCTCTAGATATTGTGGTAAACTATAAAGATCTGATGGCTGTTGTACTGCTGACCCATAAAGCTGGACCCAGCGTTCGCCTGACTGTATGCAAGAGGGTGAGAGCATTTATCACATTAATACACAGTTATTAGTGTTAACAAAAACAAACAAAAAAAACTTGCTAAAAACATTTTTTAAGAAATAGCTAAAAAAAAAAAAAAAAGAGAAGTGTCACTCAAAATATGTTATTTTTTCAGTGGATCACAAAGAGCTTCTTTTTTCAAAATGATTGCTTTTCCATATAAAAGGATAAAATACACTATATAAGTATCAAAAAATAATCCATATGATACACAAGCTAAATATTATAAGGCTTCTAAAGCTGAATGAATGCTTTGTTTTAAGAAATGACCAAAATTTCAATTAAATTTAAATTTGAATATCTTATATGCATGGGACATCATTTTCAATTTTGGGTGAACTTTCCCTTTAACTAAAATTAAAGTACTGTTTGCAAAAAAAGCAATAACTTAACTGTGCACTAAATGAAACAGAATGACAGAGAAATACTTTAGATGTCTTGTAATGTTTTCAACCTGTATTTCCCTCTCTTATTTCCAACAGCTGTATGCGCTGCTGCAGTCTCAGCAGGATGCAGCGCAGCAGATCTCCAAGCAGACGTGTTGGCAGGGCACTTTAATGAGTTTGTTTGTCCGGAGCCCCGGGAGCGACGGAGGTTCCAGTTTGGGCCGTAGTGACGCAGCCAGCTTGGGGAGTTTCGAGCTGAGCCGCAGCAGCGGAGGAAACCGCCTGGAGCCTCTTCTGGAGCGCAGGCCTCTGGGAGACAGCGTGGGGAGGCTGAACGAGGAGCGAGACAGTGCCTCAGACAGCAGGTCCATAGACAGCCTGGACACCGGAGAGCTGATGTCTCTCTCCGAAACACCAGGGGACGCGCCGACACCCAAAGCCTGGGGTGGGAAAGCGGGGGTCTTGAGTTTGGACCTGTCCCAGCTGCATCTGTTTGATCATGGGGACAGCGGCAGTCAGACTCCTGGCAGCATGCCGAGCACACCGTCTCCTCTGGAGAACGCAAAGCCCTTCCCTGGAGCTTCCTCTCTGAATGATGACGGCTTCCTGTTTAGTGACAATGTGTCCCTGGGAGAGTCTTTTAACAGTGAGGTAAGACCAGAGATCTGGTGTGTGTTTCAGTGGAACAGGCAGTGATATTTATCACTTCCTCGTACTAATTATTTTATGTTTTCAACAAGAATCTGATAATAATGAAGGTGTTAAGTGACTCTAAAATATAATTTATAGATGAGCCACATTTAAAATGCTTATTATCTGTCACCGCACATTCAATATTAATGTGGCAAGTTGCTACAGGATATTATTTAATTTACTGCCAGAATAGTTGTGTATTTTGATTATTAATATTAATGCATTTCATTTTTTATTAAACATTGTTGTCTTTTATCATGTTTCTATTGTAAACATTTTAGAAAAGTTTTATAAAAACTGGTAAAATCACAGCTTATTGCTTTAGCATATTATAATTACTCTTCAAAATTAATATTTTTATTCACAAAGGAAGCATTAAATTGATCAAAAGTGATGGTAAAGACATTTAAAATGTTATAGAATAGTTATTTTAAATAAATTTGAACTTTCTATTCATCTAAGAATTCTGAAAAAAAATCATGGTATTTATAAAATACCATTAGTAGTCGGAGTCAGTGTCTGTTCATTTGCAGTCAGTCTTATTGAAGTGATTTATTGATTTAATCCAGCGTACGGAGGAGGAGTTGGCGCGTCTGCTGTTGGAGATCGTGTTGTGTGTCATGTGGAGAGGGGTGGAGGGGTCAGATGACACCGCCTGGCTGGAGAGGGGTCAGGTGTTCTCCGCCCTCACCAAACTGGGCACTGCCAATGAGCTGCTGCTGCCCGTCGACCACATCAAACTCAGGTCAGACTACATCTCGTGTGTGCTTTCTTTGCAACTGCAGCTAAACACTAGTGATGCACTGAAACTGATTTTAAAAACTTAAATTAAACTTTTCATTTAGTGTTAACGGAAAATAAAGTTTAATCAATAATCAATTCATTTTTCAAATGTATTTGTAGGTATGTAAGCTTTTAAATTTTCATACAAGGCAGTTTCATATCAATGATTTTAATGATTTTGTTGAAAAACTTTGTTTTTTCATGACAGATTTATTCAAACGTACATTAAATAAAAGAAGTAAAAAAGTAAAAAATATAATGAATATGTCAAATAGTGCATATATTTATCAAAGTCTTCCTCTCTGTAGAGTTATTTTTTTCTATCTGACTAATGAGAATATAGACATTTAATGGCTTTTCTGAAGTAAATATAATGTTGTTTACAAGCTGTTTTATTGGCGTTTTTCTGTGGTTAAAACACTGAAGGAGCGATTACTTAAGACAGTGGTTCTCAAACTTTTTACAGTGGCGTACCCCCTGGGGCATTTAACATTCTTCTGAGTAACCCCACTTAGACCGCAGTCACACCTTTGCCATTAAGGGACAATATTTGCCACTTTAAATTGATTTACAGGTGCATTTTGTACCTTTAGGCAAAGTTTTTCTAGCCTTATTAATTGTATGTCATGTTTTATGTCATATTCTTACCATTCCGTTAAGTGTATCATAAATATAATAAATAAAGCAATAAATGATGGCAAAACGAAGTGATACTTGTAGATTTAAAACTAAAATCGCCAGTAGGTGGCGGCAAGTCACAGTCTTAATGAGCGAGGCGTCACTTCATTCATTCATTCATTCATTCAGAAAGGAAGCAAATGGCTATAATCACTGACTCTCCGAATTGTTCAAAGCTGCAGATTCCTTCACTAACGAAACACCGCTGTTGCTTGGAGACGCACACCAGTTCTGTTGCGGATTTCATTGGAACTATTATTTCGTTGTAAAATATAACAAACAATATTGACAATATTGTTTTTAAAATGTAGGCTACATTTAAAATGTAAAATGTTCACTTAATATTACCTTTTTTGTTGAACTGTTATTTAAAATCAATGTCACATTTGCAATCGTTTGGATATTCAGGGAAAATTGCATTCTTGCTCGTATTTTGAACATGAAAATCAATAACTCGCACAGGGTATGTTTCTGTATCATCGAGGGTTTCTTAAATCGATCTCAATGTACAGTCCGTTCAATATTTGTTCTTCATGCTATTAAGTGCTACAAGTTTACTTTAAAGATACAATGAACAACAGCGTGATTTGCTAAAGCAGCATATTTAGCGGGCACCCTATTATACGCACACTGCTTGTGTGGATGCAGTCAGTTTTGACCGCAAAAGATGAGGTAATTTGATGTCATTTGACTGTTTACGGCACTCCCATTTTCCTGTTTCTAGAAGCAGCATTTTGCTTGTAGGAAATAACTTAATTTATTTTAAGTTGGGGTAGAATTAAATGATTGCCAAAACTCAGCATTTTGTTTTGCGTACCCCAGTTTGAGAACCACTGACTTAAGACATGATTCATTTCAGTTACTTGTACTTTATCTTTCAGCATACCTTCTGATGTTCATTCAAGTTTATTTCTTACTATAATTAGCAGTAAAGGGGAAAAGATGGTTGGTTCACACGGTGCTTGAACTGATGAGGATATATTGATCTGTCATGCCACATACAGTACTTTGCTTGAATTTTGTTAAAAAAATGTTTTTTGAAAGCTGAGATGTTGTTTCATATCAAAAGTAACAAAGCACAAAGCTTATTGTAATTATTGGATGGTATACACACTACAAATAATGTTTAGTGAAGTTTTGTTCAACTGAAAACAGCATGGAATAAAAGATCTCGTCCCATCCTAATGAAGATTGATTAAAAAACGAGAAATCAATATTGTCAACCCAGTACTAGCATACACACAGCTGACATGTTCACCTGTTGTAGCTTATCCACATTGTGCACACAAAATACATGCTGACAGTCAAAATGGGGCATTGGCATGGTCTATATAAACGTCACCTTTTAGGTCAATGATTCAGCCTTCCTGAATCCAGACTGAAAATTCATTTTTGACTGAATATTTTTGGTTGTTTGAGCTCTCAGAATCGATTTGCACAGCTGTTCATGCTTTTATTAATCTGTTTCTCCACAGTCTGATGGAGAGGATGTTGGAATTGGCCGTAACGGACAACCGAGAGGCGACGACGGCCACACTGCCGCAGCACACAGAGAATGCGGTGCGTCTTCTGCACATGGTGCAGGACTTCCTGCAGGCTGAGGGGCTGGTGAATCCCGCTCTGTGGACTGAGAAGGTTCTGGAGGAGACGGTGACTCTGATGGACGGGCTGATGGTGTGGTACGCCTCCGGCACGCAGTGGCTCCAGCTGTCACAGGTGGGACTACGGCTGCTGCTTGGGTTCATGGCGCAGGAAGACCCACAGGTAAAAGGTCATAAGGTCGTATTAGGGATTGATATACAGTACTGTTTGGGGCCAGTTTCAGCAAGAATGCATTAAATTGATCAAAAGTGACAGTAAAGTCATTTATAATGTTACAAATGTTTTCTATTTCAAGTAAATGCTGTTCTTTTGAACTTCCTATTCTTCAAAGAATCTTTGTCTTAATATCTTGTGGTTTCCACAAAGATATTAAGTAGTTTAAAAGTTTTCAACTTATATATTCTGATAATAATCAGAAATGTTTGTTGCAGCAAATCAGCATATTAGAATGATTTCTGAAAGAACCTGTGACACTAAAGAGTGGAGTAATGATGCTGAAAATTCAGCTTTGCATCACAGGAATAAATTGCATTTTAAAATATATTCAAATAGAAAATAGTTATTTTAAGTTGTAATAATATTTTACAATCTGTTTTTTATTCAAATAAATGCAGCCTTGGTGAGCATAAAAACACTAAGAAAATCTTACCAACCCCGAACTTTTGAACTAATACTCATAAATGTACTCAAATCTTTAATTCATTAATCTTTTTCCTCATTCTGGCAGGTGTGCGCCATGGCTACGGCCAAATTGAATGGCATCTTGCAGACGAAGACGGTGGACTCTCAGGACGAGGCCTGTTATCTTCTGGGTCGTGTGGAGGGAATCCTCAGGCGCTCTGTGAGCGAGGAGCGGACAGAGGAGACCTACTCGTTTTTAGTGCCTCTCCTCCGTACCCTCCTGTCTAAAGTCCACAAACTCCTGTACATGGAGCTGCACCTCCCTTCCCTCCCCGACACCAATGGAAGTCCGTCTTTCTTTGAGGACTTCCAGCTGTACTGCAGCTCACCGGAGTGGAGGGTCTATTTGGATAAATATGTAAGACCTGGATTAATACACTAAATGGGGACAATTGTAATTGGATGAAGTTTCAAGTATTTTCTATTTTTAATTTTTAACTATTAATACATAGTAGTAGCTGGTTGTTTTCTGCTCTTCATTGAACCCTGTAGTTTGTAAATCTGAATTTTGTGCATCTGTTTTGTCAGATCATCCCCTACATGAAGCAATATGAGATTGAGACGTTCAGTCAGGGTCATGAGAACATGGCTCTCTACTGGAAGGACTGTTATGAGGCGTTCATGCTCAATCTGCACCGCAGGGACCGAGACAGAGGAGAAAGCAAGATACGCTTTCAGGTACAAAAACATCTATACACACATACACTACCTTTCAAAATCTGGGGTCAGTAAAATACTTTTTGAAAGAAATTAATACTTTTATTCAACAAGGATGCATTCAATTGATCAAAAGTTACAGTGAAGGCATTTATAATGTTACAAACAATTTAGATTTTAAATAAATGCTGTCTTTTGAACTCTCTATTCATCAAAGAATCCTGAAAAAAAATGTATCACCTTTTCCACAAAAATATAAAGCAGTACAGCTGTTTTCAGCATTGATGAAAATAAATGTTTCTTGAGCAGGAAATCAGCATATTAGAATGATTTCTGAAGGATCATGTGACACTGAAGACTGGAGTAATGATGCTGAAAATTCAGCTTTGATCACAGGAATAAATTACATTTTAAAATATGTTCAAATAGAAAACAGCTACTTTAAATTGTAATGATATTACTTTTTTACTATATTTTTTATCAAATAAATGCCGCCTTGGTGAGCAGAAGAGACTTCTTTCAAAAATATTGAAACTTATTTTCTGAAACTTTTGAACAGCAGTGTGTAGGATTTCCCTTAAATTTAATACAAAATTTATAAACATTTTAATTTCCTTCAAAAATCCTCAGGAGCAGTTTGTGGAACCGTTCAGCCGTCGAGGGCGTCAGGAGAACCTGAGGTACAACAGCATGCTGAAACAAATCCACACACAGAACAGCGCCATCCTCAGGCAGTGGAGGGCAGCACGCAGAGGGCTCTTCTGTGAGAGAGGACCCTGGGTGGACAAGTGAGTGTAGTTTCTGTCTGTAAACGTCACTGAGAGCAGGAGTGGATAGTGTGTGTGCAGGTGGAGGTGTATATATAACTACTATAAACAGTAAATCACATGTAACATAATTAAATGTGTGTTTGCCAAGATGTAACATAAAATTGTGCTAATTACTGTTGTTTTTAAGCCAGCTGTTTGTGTTTGGCAGGCAGCAGAAGGACATACACTGGAAACTCTCTAGTGCTGAGAACTACTCCCGAATGCGACTCAAACTGGTGCGAAATTACAACTTTGACCCCCATAGAGAAGCCAGTGCCTTGAGAGACAACCTAGGTAAGATATACACACTTAAAAACGGTCACTTGTAACTTTTGTAAATTTTGTGGTGGGCATTTAAGGCAAATAAATGGTTTTGTGTTTGTTTCTTCAGGTGTACAGCACCAGCAGGTAAACGCTGAGTCACTGTTGTTAGAGGTGGTAAAACAGGTGAAGGTCAGTGATCTGGACGATGACATCCCGGAGCTCCTGGAGGAGGATACTGCATCGGCCAATCAGTGAGTCTCAGTTTAGACGGACAGGAGTAGTAGCCAATCACTGGAGCTCAATACAGAAACATGCTTTTACATTTATATATATATATATATATATATATATATATATATATATATATATATATATATATATATATATATATATATATATATATATATATATATATATATAAAATATACAGGGTTTGAAATTAACACCCGCCAAATGGGGGTAAAAATCAGCTGTGGCGTGTAATGTCATGAAATCACTAGCTAATTTGGCGGGTTACTTTTCGTAAGTTATGTTCACTCATTAATTTCTTGGGAAAGTTAATGCAAGCCAAATCTGTGCAGGTTTAGCGCAAAAACTGAACTCGTGAGACATCATGACATTATCGAGTATATTGCAAAAGTATATCATACATACATACACATATATATACAACATATATATTGTATATATATGTGTATGTATGTATGATTTTTATTTTTTGGATGTAAACTCTTTGAAACCCCTTGAATAATGTTCTTTCATCCATTAAAGGTTAGATTTTATCTGAAAAGGTTTGTTAAAATTATTTTTGCCCATTTTTATGGCTTTTATGGCTGTTTAAAATACTTAGGCTGTTTAGATTTTGACGTTAACATTTCAAGGTGTTTTTTTGCCATATCAAATTTCATGTAAAATACCGTACAAAGATTGAGGTCAGTAAGATTTTATTTTTTTTGAAAGTCTCTTATGCTCACCAAAGCTGCATTTATTTGAACCAATATTGTGAAATATTATTGCAATTTAAAATAACAGTTTTCTGTTAATATATTCTAAAATGTCATTTATTCCTGGAATGCAAAGCAATTTTCAGCAAGCATTACTCCAGTCTTCAGTATCACATGATCCATCAGAAATCATTCTGATATGCTGATTGCTGCTTAAGAAACATTTATTATTATCAATTTGATATTTTTATGTTTTTTAGAATTCCTTGATAAATAGTAAGTTCAAAAGAACAGCATTTATTCTAAATCTTTACTGCCACTTTTGATCAATTTAATGCATCATTGCTCAATAAAAGTAAAAAAAAAAAAAAAAAAAAAAAAGTTGATATAACACACTTGCTGTTGTTCTCTAAGGGCTGATTCTGAAGAGGCGGGTCAGAAAGAGAAGCTGGTGATCTCAGAGGACTGTGAGCTGGTCACGGTGGTTGACGTCTATCCAGGTCGTCTGGAGCTCACCACACAACACATCTACTTCTACGACAGCAGCGCAGAGAAAGAGGAAGGTGAGGAAAAAGTGGTACAGTGGAATATCCAGCAGTGTGACAGTCAAGTATGAGGATAGAGATGATACTGATCTTCTTCATTTTCAGGTGTAGGTCAGGACTTTAAATGGCCTCTGTCTCAGATCAGAGAGATTCACCTGCGCAGGTACAACCTCCGCCGCTCAGCTCTGGAGATCTTTCTCATCGACCAGACCAACTACTTCCTGAACTTCAAGAAGGAGGTCAAGAATCTTTCAGCATGTTTCTCATCTTCTTTCTCTCTTTCCTCTATGAAAATAATGTTACATGCAAACTCTTAAAACTGCTTTATAATGAGCTGATATTTGGTATTTGTTTTGTTGTATGTGTAAACGCACTCATTGGGTCTCATTCACTAATAATGGAATGAACTCTTTGTACTTATGCAACAAAATAGAACTTTTCATGAATAATTTCCACATGCTTATGCATGTAAATATTATTGGAGTATTCAAAATGAGTAGCAAATATATATGTATAAATGTATGCGAGTATGGAATTTTTTTTTTGCACACTTGTGGTTTTTTATTCCTACATTATTTAGTAAATTTAGAATACATATTTGTATGAAAGTTATTGATTATTTGTGAAATCTGTTCATACATAGATTTCAGCAGTATTGAGATAATATTATAGTTTTTATTAATATTTAGAATTTGCTTAATTTTTTATATTTTCTCTTTTCATTTTAATTTTAACGTTTTTGCCTTTTTTTTTTCTTTTTTTTTTTAAATGTCTATATAGTTTCCATTAATTTTTATTTCAGTTTTATTTTTAGTTATTTTAATAAATCAAGATAAACTAAATGAAAATGAGAGATTTTGTCTTGGCAACAAGTTGAAATGGTTTAAAGGTTTTTTTTTTATATTTTATTTTCAATGAAAGTTTAAAAAAAATATATATTTCAAGTTACAAAGATTATTTTGTGGTTTTACTTCTAGTTAACTAAAATATAACCCTGTTTTTCACACACAAATTTGTGAATGTTCCCCATAGTTATTTTTTAAGATTCCCACCTTCTTTTTTTCAGTCTCTCATGATTGGTTGTTTCTGTTTGATTGACAGGTGCGTAATAAGGTGTACAGTCGGATGCTGCTGCTGCGTTCTCTCCCTATTCATGCCACTCACTCACCGCAGGAGCTGCTCAAAGCCTCTGGACTCACACAGGTCACTGCACACATGAAGCATCTCTGTTTAAGGGTTTCATATAGTACATCACTGAAGCTTTAGAGCTGACTTTTCCATCCCTCTGTCATCAGAAATGGGTGAACAGGGAGATCTCTAACTTTGACTACCTGATGCAGTTGAACACCATAGCAGGACGGACGTATAATGATCTGGCTCAGTATCCTGTGGTGAGTGACACCTACACAGCCGCTCTGAGTTCTTTTTGAACTACAGTATGGCCACACATCAGCGCTCATTCACTTCCTGAATGATCTTACGTGACATTTTCTGGTTATTTTAGTTCCCCTGGATCCTGTCGGATTATACGTCAGAGGAGCTGGATCTGTCCGATCCACGGGCGTTCAGAGATCTCTCCAAACCTGTGGCCGTGCTGAACGAGAGGAACGCCAAAGCCGTCAGAAAGAAGTGTGTTTCTGTCTCTGTCTTGTTCTCTGAGCTTTTAGTTTTATTCCATTTCAGAAAAATGATTTTTAATAGGTAGTATAGTTAATTTTAGTTAACTATAAGAACACTACCTAGGCATCATTTTTAGTCTTCAAGGTCTTGCTCTGAAGGATTTACCAAATAGTAGGCTGTGAAATTTCAGTTTTATAAAATACCTTGTATTGGCTAAATACAGTAGCATGTATCTGTCACAGATAATGCAATCCCGGAATGCATTGTGACACATGAAGAGTTTTGTTACTGATGGTGGAATCTTGAAACTTTGTTCATCACCGAAAAGTTTCATTAAATAATGATTTATAATTTGATGTGCTTTGTCGTATTTATTAGTTTTGAATAATTCTTTAATTTATTTTTATTGCCGTTTTAGTCATTTTAGTACAAATTAAACAGTTCGTTGTCAAGGCAACATTTAAAAAAATTTTCTGTCTAAGATTTATATTTTTTTTCAGCTTTATTTCAGTCACCAAAAGTAATTTTTAATAGTTTAGTTTTAAAACTTAAATATTGGTCTTTTATGGCATTCTCAGCCCCTTAGAAGGTAGCTTCGTGTTTAGACAGTAAAGCAGCTCACTAGGTTTTGGAAAAGAGCAAAAGTTTTGAAAGTTTGAATTTATTTTATGGCAGCAGTGAATGGAGCAGATGAGTGTAAATTTAGTTGATTGTAAACAATGTTTAATCTTCAGATATGAGAGTTTTGAAGACCCCACCGGCACCATAGACCGTTTCCACTACGGCACGCACTACTCGAACGCCGCTGGAGTCATGCATTACCTCATTAGAGTCGAACCATTCACATCCCTGCACATCCAGCTGCAGAGCGGCAGGTGATGCTTGTCAAGTTTTACATCTTTTTGCCTTAATTTTCTCTCTCACTGTCTTTCCTCCCTCCCTTTTGTCTTACTATCAACCAAATCACTATTGTTTTTATTTTGTATGCTTTGAAAAGAAAAAAGGTTACTGAAGTGACATTCATATAAAGGCCTCATATTCTAAGATTTTATGTAGCGTTTAATTTTTTTCTTGCATTAAAATCAGGATTATTACAGTTTTTCATGACCATTTTGCACCCTCTGTCTGACCCTTAGAATTAAACAGCCTGTTTTTGCTAATGCACCTTCACGATTTCTTCAAATAAATGGCCTCTGTAATGATTGGCTGTTGACTGAAGGATATTTAAACAAGGGCAATCATATGATAATGTATTTAGGGTTGCCACATCCTCATAAAACCTGTTTTCATTATATGAATAAAGTTGGTCTGTTGTTGCTCTGACTGTCTGGCAGGTTTGACTGTGCTGACCGTCAGTTTCACTCTATTCCTGCTACCTGGCAAACCCTCATGGACAATCCCAACGACGTCAAAGAGCTCATCCCAGAATTCTTTTACTTCCCAGAGTTCTTGGAGAACCAGAACGGTGAGTAAATGAAAGATTGGTTGAGCTAGTGTTGCCATTTAAGCTGGAATACAAGAAAGCTTTTTAACTTTTGTGTTGTGGAATTCATTTAAAACAGAAAACCTCTATTGTAGCTTTTCAAAGACTAAAAATTATAAAATATGTGAGAAATTGAATAATTTCCATCTATTTTTATAGTGTTATTTCTATTGTGTTAGGGGTCAGTTTGACCCACATATTTTTATGTTCAACTTCAAAATGAGCTGGACAGGTTTAAAAAAAAAAAAAAAAAAAAGGTGCAAAGGTTTTGAGGTGCAAAGAGCCACATATAAGTATCAATATTATCTAACATTATTTGTACTTAGTGTAAGTAGTATTTATTGCTATTTGTAAATGATTTTTTGTTGTCTGGTAAAAAGGGTAAAATAAGATTCTCACAGTGAAATCCAAAAAACTAACAACCATAAACATCCTTTGACAGAGATTTTTGACGGTGAAGCTTAACTAGATAAATTAACATTGAATTTTCCTTTTCCTTTTGTTCAGAAGATGAGTCCTGTTTTGAGTAAACTTTGAGTTTTAAATGTATACAGGTGCTCATGTATTTCATATTTTAGTGTTTGAAAGGCTGCAAAAATGGCTTTCTGTTTTTATGTTGTTGTTTTTTTCCACTTGATTCTTTGCTGTTTTTCAAAGTGTTGATTTTTGACAAATTGCATGAAAACCAATGGGGTAGTCAGTATGACCCCCCAAAAAAAAAAAAAATTGGAATGATTTATACAGTCCTTCTAAAACACATCTGTGTCAAAAAATTGCAAACACATTCATAACCGTAAATCAGCAAGATTCACAAAATTGAAAGTAGAAATAAATAGCTTAACCAGTGTTTCAGTTTGAAAATCGAATGTGAGTCAATGCAGGAAAAAAAGACACTTCATGTTTAAAAACCTAATTTCAGCCAACAAAGCATCACATTTCTCTTTCACTCACACTCCTTGGTATAGTATTGTATCGTCTCATTCTCTCTCTCATTGTTGTAGGATTTGACCTGGGTCGCTTACAGATCTCTAAGGAGAGGGTAAATGATGTCATCCTGCCTAAATGGGCCAAATCCCCCGAGGATTTCATCTACAAGCACCGCAAAGCCCTGGTGAGCCCATTTCTGATGACCTCATCACCGCTCTTCCCCACTAACCTCAATAGAGAGCCTCCAGGGAGGGATATGTAATTGAATACGGCCCGCTCTTAGTATCTGTTTCTGTTCTTCTTCTCAATTCCTTTGCCACTTCTGTCCTATTAAAGCCTGAAGCAGTGAGAAATGGCTTTGTGAAAGGTTACAAAACTAGAACAACACAAGAGACTTTCCCAGTCTCCTCCTGGCAGATTCCTCTCATAATGACTGATGGCCTCAGGTCTATCCTTAGAGAAATACTGGTTTGGAAGTGTATCGTGTGGCCATTTTGTTGATGTAGGTGATATTTGTCTGTGTTCAGGAATCAGAGTATGTGTCGGCCCATCTGCATGAATGGATCGATCTGATCTTTGGCTATAAACAGAGGGGCCCAGCTGCAGTGGAGGCCCTTAATGTCTTCTACTACTGCACATATGAAGGTATGAAGTCCTGCATACAGCTATACATACTGTACAAGTCTTAATGTGGCTGATATCCTTTGCTACCATACTTGAAACATTAATTAGGTATTTTGGTGGGTGTGTTTTTCTTTTATGAAGACATAATTTTATTACTGAGGCTTATTAAATAGTTAAACTGTCTTTGTCATTATAAAAAGCAACAAACATTTTTTTAATAGTTAAATTGATCTAGACATCGTAATAAGCACCATCTGAGTACTAATACCACAGTTGCTTGGCTAGAACTACCAGAATAATTTATTTACATATGTTAACAAATATTGCAGGGCAAGATCTCTAACATTTAACTTTTCATTACATTGTAGATCTATATACTGCCATTCTGTATTTAAATATTGTGGTATAATGTCCTATAAACCAGTGTTGTTATTGTTCACTAAAACTAAAACTGTTGCATTTTAATACACATTATTTGTTAATTGAAATGAAGCTAAAATAAAATATGAACATTAAATAAAAAACTTAATAGAAATGTGGTTTAGGCAGTTCTGAATTAGTACTAAAGTTGCTAAAACTAAATCTAAAATAAAATAAAAAAAGTTAATTTTAGTTGTGAAATATTGTGGTATAATATCCTTTAAAACATTGTTATTGTAAACTAAAACTATTATGTTTTAGTACAAAATAATCTGAAATAAAATAAAAATATGAAATGGGAATTAAGAAAATTAGAAATGTTGTTTTGGCAGTACTGAAGTAATAGTAACGTTACTAAAACTAAATTTGAAATTAAATAATGCTAAATAGAAATATAACAAAGACTAATAAAATGACAAAACCACATAAAATTATTAAAACTAAAATTAAACTGAAAATATGAAAATAAAGCCTAGTTTAAAATATTTATGAATACAATAATAATGTTATAAATAAACTGTTTTAAGCTGTGTATGCTAATTTCATATATAGCTGTGCTAGTTTTTGTGATCTCTTTGTTCTCACATGATGAAAATTTTGTCTAATATCAGTATTTTATGTCTACTATTTATTTATTTGATAAGTAGTCATGTAAAAAACAGGATAATGGTGTCTCAGCCTGTCATTTTCACAAAAATAGAGCCTTTCAGGCTTGATATAGGACTTCTCTTTCATATCAGGGTGAGTGTTCATCATCCTGTTGGGGTTTATTTTGAGATAATAACTAGGGGAATGCACATTATCAGTTGAGTTTATAGTGCAACTAGTTTTTATGTACATTTAATTGCAGCAAAATCAAACTGTCTGTGGTTGTTTTAGGGGCAGTTGATCTCGACGCCATCACAGATGAGAAGGAGAGGAAGGCTCTAGAAGGCATGATCAGTAACTTTGGACAGACACCGTGCCAGTTACTGAAGGTACGGCACTCTAATGCTTCTGCACACGTACAGACAGTGTTAGAAGAAGCTTAAATGGAGATCATAAGAGTATTTGTTGTTTGATAAGATGGTCTGTGTTGATGTGCTTTTAGGAGCCCCATCCCATGCGTCTCTCTCTGGAAGAGCTGGAGAAGAAGAGAACTCGTGTGGACTCCTGTCCTCTCAACATTTTCGAGCACCTCACTGAACTCAAATCCTTCTTCATTGAGGTGACTGAATTAGCAGTGCTTTATTTGTTTGTTCTGAGGAGTGACAGATGTGCACTGATGGAGTTTCATATCTGTGTTTCAGGGCATCAGTGATAATGTGCCGCTGGTTAAAGCCGTTGTCCCTAAGAACCAATCACATTCATTTATCTCACAGGGGAGTCCAGATACTATGGTAAGTCTGGGCTTGATTAGTCACATATTAGAAACAGGTTAAAGATGCATGACATTAGACCTTTTTATTTTATTTTATTTTATTTTATTTTATTTTATTTTATTTTATTTTATTTTATTTTATTTTATTTATTTTTTATTTTATTTTATTTTATTTTATTTTATTTTTTATTTTATATCTTTTTATTTTATTTTATTTTATTTTATTTATCAGTGTTTGTTGTAATAAATTATATAAATATGAAATTTTAGAAAATAAGAATATTTATATCTGTAATAAGTGTGCTGTTGTACTGTCAGGGTTGTAATAAATTATAAAAATATGAAATTATATAAAATAATAATATTTATGTATGTAATAAGTGTGATAATGTACTGTTGGGGTCCTTGGTCACAGGGTAATAAAATATATAAATATAAAGTGTATAATATAATTTTTGACTCAATTTCAAACAAACATATAAATAAATGAATTTATTTGAGTTTTTATTTCGTAATCAGCCATTTAATATTTATATAATATAAAATATATAAAATAATTTTGATTCAGATATTTATTTATATGTACTGTCAAAGTCCTGATCACCTTGGCAGAGCTTATTTTATAATAGTAGCATGGCTGTGCCTAATTCCTAAATTATAAATAAATGCATTATAAATAAAAGCCATTCCACATTGTTTTCTGTTTATGAAAGCTTTGATAGTGTCATAAATAATGTGTTTTTGGGTTATCAAGGTAACTCTGAGCCAGAACTGCTTGATGGGAACTCATGGCTGGCTGCCCTATGACAAGAACATATCCAACTATTTCACCTTCATCAAAGACCCCACTGTAGCCGGTGTAAAGTGAGTCTCTCTGACGGTTAACATCCTCACATCCTGTTTGTTGCTGCCCTGCACTTCCTTTAAAATAACCAACACATCAACAAGAACACACACTCTCTCTCTCTCTGTAGGACTCAGAGGTTTCTAGCAGGGCCCTTCTCTCCAGGGGTTGAAGTCACAGCTCACCTGTTTGTTGTGTCTCATGACGGGAAGTTGCTCTTCAGTGGAGGCCACTGGGACAACAGCCTGAGAGTGACGTCACTTGTAAAGGGCAAAACAGTGGGGCAGCACATCCGCCACATGGGTAATGGAAACTGCTTTTCATGACCTTCCTCTGCCGTTTTTTTTCCCCTTCCTTCTTTCTCATGAATAGGCACGTCCAGATTGTACTGTATGTTCTAACTAACCTTGAATTGCAGGAAACAAATCTGCTAACTTTGGAAATTCGTGTGTGTGTCTATATTTTTCTGTCTCGGCAGACATTGTAACGTGCCTGGCCACAGATCACTTTGGGATTCACCTGATCTCTGGCTCTAGAGACACCACCTGTATGGTGTGGCAGGTGCTACAGCAGGTATGTTCTGTTCTCTTGGAAAAGCCACATGATATTCCTATAGATGGTTCATTCCTAAATATGAAATATTTAATCATGTGTTTATTGTACAGTATATAATGATACAATACTGTTCAAAAATACTGTTAAAAATGTTTTTTTTGAAAGAAGTCTCTTATGCTCACCAAGGCTGCATTTATTTGATACAGTAAAAATGGTAATATTATGAAATATTATTGCAATTTAAAATTGTTTTCTGTGTGAATTTGTTCATGTAATTTATTCCTGTGATGCAAAGCTGAATTTTCAGCATCATTACTCCAGTCTTCAGTGTCACATGATCCTTCAGAAATCATTCTAATATGCTGATTTGCTGCTCAAGAAACATTTATTATCAATGTTGAAAACAGTTGTGCTGGACGAATATTTTTGTAGAAACTGTGTTTCATATTTTTCAGGATTCTTTGATTAATTAAAAATTCAAAGGAACAGCATTTATTTGAAATAGAAATCTTTGGTAACATTATAAATGTCACATTTGGCCAATTTAATGCAAAAAAATACAAATAAAAATCGTACTGACCCCAAAGTTTCAGTATGTATATTTGATGACTCATTAATTACCATTAAGAATAATTAAATTGCTATATTTAAAGAAAGATATTGCATTAGTTTGTTCTTTTTTTATATATAATAGCATAATTAATTTAACATAGGGATGAATTTTAAATAATAGTTTGAGTGAATGTTTCTTATAACAAGACAAACTAGGAATTTTACAAGAAATATTTCATTTTGTTTTAATTGGTAATGTTTTTTTGAAAAATTCCTCGTCACTTGTGTTAAATAATATAATGAATAAAGTTTTTATTCTCTACTTGTATAAAGAGGAGGTTTTTATTTCTAATGCAGTGTTGGAGTTTAAACTTATTCTGTTTTTGTAGGGAGGCGCTCCGGTGGGTCTGTCCCATAAGCCAATGCAGGTGTTATACGGACACACAGGAGAAGTTGTGAGCGTGTCTATCAGTACAGAGCTGGACATGGCAGTCTCTGGATCACAGGTGAGACTCAACTCTCACACAGTCACTCAAAAACACTGTCTGCTTCTCACACTTGTTCAGTATTCAGCAACTTAACACTGGCATTGTGCCTCATTTCGTATGCAAAAGGCTTAGCCAATCATAATAGAGCTCATTTACATATAGAATTCTTAAAAGGGTCAAAGATGTTTGAATTGTTTGGATTTCAGGGAGGAAAAATGTGATGCAAAAATGTAATTAGCATTTTGTGTGTGTCACAGGATGGGACGGTGATCATTCACACTGTTCGTAGGGGTCAGTACATGCGCTCTCTGCGGCCACCGTGTGAGAGCTCTCTGCCTATGTCCATCATGCACCTGGCTGTGTCCTGGGAGGGACATCTAGTGGTGCACACCTGCGTAGAGGGCAAAGCCACACTGAAGGTAGCAAACGCACAGTTCAGTTCCCCTTCTCCACACACATTTCTGTGCCCATGTAAACCGATCCTCTTTGTATTCAGGATAAGAACGCCCTGCACCTGTACTCTGTGAACGGGAAGCACCTGTGCAGCGCTCCTCTGAAGGAGCAGGTGACAGACGTGTGTGTTTCAGGAGAACATGTGGTCATTGGCAGCGAGCAGGGGTTCCTGTCTGTCAGAGATCTGTACAGGTAAACCATAATCTGTTGTTTTGTTTTTTTAACTGAACATGCATCAGCTTTTTAAAACAAGCAGTTTTAGCAGTTAAATTCCCTGAAGTGAGAAAGTAATGACTCTTGAGTGTCATTATGACACTGCTTGCCTGGCGAGTGATAAAATGTTGGAAAAAAAGACACTTGCACTGAAAGAGGAATCCAAGTCATACCTAGAAAGCAGAATATCATTGACATTGGGACTTTTTTGACATATGAGGACATTTGACATAGAGTGCAACAGTGCCACTTTTTCAGCTGCCTTGGTTCCGGAAGTATTTTTTCCATTTATTTCTTCTGTTGGGAAATTAAAATAGTCTTCTTTTAAATATTTCATGCCAGCTATGAGATGAATCACATAATCAAATTTAAAAACTACTGATTTAAGGATGTTGATTATATATAGAATATATAGCAGCATCATTACTCCAGTCTTCAGTGTCACATGATCCTTCAGAAATCATTCTAAAATGCTGATTTTTGAGAGTTTTGACAGTTTGCTTGTTGTGATTCTCTGATTAGTGGAGATTTCTGTGCAGAATCGGAATCTCACCAGGAATTCTGCTGTTGATCATGATTATTAAAAAATAAGTTGTAATAATATGGGCTGATGGCTTCAACAAAAGCATATAGCCTATATTAACATATAGTTGCATTCAATTTGCACGTTACTGTACTATTGTTTTGCACATAAGTCAATATTGTACACTTGCACATGCAGATGTACATAGTCTATATTTCTATATTTACATAGTCTATATCTCTACTTCTGTGGCAGAGTTTTATTTTTATTATGTTTGTGTGTGATTTTTACATAGTTTTTGCACTTGTTTTGGCAGTCACTGTAATAAACACTTGACAATAAACACTTTAAATCTTGAATCTCACAGCTCACAGTAGGTTTAAGTTATCGTTAAAAATCAATTCCCCATGTAGAAAATGAATGAGAATTTTACTTCCAGAACCTGACTGTTGCACTCTATTAAAAGAACAAAATTCACCCCAAAATGAAAACTGTCATCATTTACGCACTCTCAAACCTGTATGACTTCTTTCGCCTGCTGAAAAGAGCACAGATATTTTGCTGAATGTTGGTAATGGAAACAAAAACTACGGAAGTCAATGGGGGCCTGAAACTGTCTGATTACTAACATTCTTCAGAATATCTTCTTGGGTCGGATTGTAAATAAGAATGTCTGTTCCTTGAACTTGATCCTAACACAGCCTCTCTTTCGGTTTACCGTGGCAGTCTGGCTCTGTGCGTGTCGCCGATGGCGATGCGAGTGCCCATCCGGTGCGTGTCTGTGACCAAGGAGCAATCTCACGTTCTGGTGGGACTCGATGATGGCAAGCTGATCGTGGTGGGCGTCGGGAAACCCGCCGAGGTAAAAAACTCCTTCAGGAACTACATCACCCAGAGGATGGAGGGCTCGCCTCTCATGAACACACTGCGTGTGCGATCGCCCGCACATCTGCTGCATCTCAGAGACCAGAACACTTTCAGCCCTGACATCATCTGAGAGAAATATATATAAGTCAAGTTCAGATACATAAAGTTCACACGTTTACCAAGCTATCTAAGTGGGGACTAGAGATTAATCCAAACTCAAAACCGTAACTCTTGCCCTAAATAATAGATTTAAAAAATAGTTATGTATTTATTCACTAATCATTTATTTTTTGAAGACATGCCCAAAGTAGTATTATCAGATTTAGCTAACTTCTGAGAACATTTTTCAGTAATTTTGTCCCCAAATTATCAATAAATCATGTAAACATAACAAAGAGTACACTTATGAACATAGTAATAACATAACAATGCATTGAAACTCTTGCCAAGGATTTTTATCTTGAGCATTTGTTGTGTAATCAGTGGTGATTGTGTGACGTGTAAATGTTTTTTAATGAGTTTGCTGTTGGTTTCAGTTTTCTCTTAGCACTTGTAACCTAACCAAACCAACCCGCCATGATACTACTAAGAATGCTAGTAATAATACAATATAACGATAGTATAATAACAATAGTAATAATAAATAACTCGTAGTGTCACACTCATTCTAGAATAATTGTAAAACTGAAATCATTAGAGGAGGGTTTTGATGGTTTTTTTTTTTTTTTTTTTTTTTAGAAAATAAAGTGAAGATTTTTAAAATTATAAATTTATCAGCTTTAATTAACTTACCAAAATAATGCCAAACAAGATCAAGTGTCAAAGGCTTCGGGTTTAATGACAAAAGAAGTATCCCAAATGTATTATTTATTTAACTATCTGAAAAGGAGTGAAAATATATGTTCAAATACTCCGTTTAATGTCAAAGAACTTACAAAATAAGAAAACAAAATTACAAAATAAGCTTTTTTTCACAAAATCGGTTATTTTATGTTGCTGTTTGGATGTAGTAAAACACGCACAGATGTAGCAAAAAAACATCTGGCTCATGTTTGCATGTTTTTCTGTCACTGGCCATAATTTTAACCTTTAAATCAAAATAATGTCTTCAGAATAATTCATATATGTAAATATTTGGCTGAGAATTGAACAAATAGTTGTAACCAGGCTCGAGTCAGAGGAAGATATGAATTATGTCTTTAAGGCACTTTTTTAAGGGTTAATACAACACTTCTTCACCTTACAAATGGTTGTCAAAAGTAAAAATTCTACAAAATGCACAATTTTAAGAAAGTGTGATGTGCTGAAATAGGCACTGTTTTTGGAATCAGCAGCCAAAAATTAGTAAGAAACAAGTATTGGATTTCATTCAGTAGATATGATTCAGGGCAGTGTTATTCATCTTCTTTTTTGAGTTACCTCACTTAAAATGCACATTTTGATTTTGCACTAATCTCAAAATGAATCCAACACAGATGATCTCACATGCACTCATCAATCATCTTTCCCCCCCCCACTGTTCACCTCCTCTTTACTTTTATCCTTCACTTCCCTCTCCTCTCCGTTCCTCAGATGCGTTCTGGCCAGATTACGAGGAAACTCTGGGGCTCCAGTAAGCGTCTCACTCAGATCTCGTCTGGAGAAACGGAGTATCACACCTGAGAACCGTCCTGACCCCGCCCCCAAATCACAGCCCTCCTGCCTGATTGGCCCACTGCCCTGTCAATCACCCAAATCCATTGTTTCAGTTTGGAGGGTGGCTCTCTCCTCTTGCTGAAACAATATGAAGGACTTTTTAGCACCTGTATGCAAATCTGTGTGTGTGTTGAGCCAAACGGATGTGTGTTCCCTCGTGTCGTTGGACTGGTGCAGGCACCATCTAACTATATGTGTCTGCATTCTGTGAAAACCCTAATGTTGACCCTCCTGACTACACCCTCCCTTTAGTTAATCATCGTTAACACACAGTTCATCATCATCATCATCATCAGCATCATTACAACATCTTTTTGTCATATCTACGTTCACATATGCATCAGGTTTTATGTGTTTTTGTAGTACGTGTCCACTTATTCATTTTGTTTCTTCAGTGGCCTTGTCATAGTTAATGACTTTCATACAGTAGGTTATTTTATTAGTGGACACAGGCATTATTTATTTGCACAGTCTTGCTCTCGCACAGACCTCGAAAAGTGGGTGATAATTTACACCAGTGTAATTCAAAATACTTATGACATATTCTGTTCCAACAGACCAACACATTTTATAGCAAAACTGACATGTGTGGAGTGCAGACGCTGATTTTTATTGTGCGTAACTGTTGAATGTTGTCATTCATTACTTGAATTGTGATGTAGTTATTTCAGTGAAGAATGCAAGATTTCGTTTTATGTCGTGGATGTACATGCAAATAGTTTTATAACCATTCTACAGTTTGATTTATGGATTTGTTGCATCTGAAGGTTTTGTTTGATGAAACACTACAAATACAAAGGGGGAGAAGTTTCGAAGGGCTTTGTGAGACACGACAGTAAGCAATACAGTTCGTCCCTCTGAAGCATTCCACTGGCCAATCGATGCTCCGCAGTCTTCCTAGTATCCAAACCGAGCACTACATAGAGGAGGTACTTGTGTACTGTGGGACAGCTAGAACCAATGCAGCATAATTTGATAGTCAGGTGAGACGCTGTTTCCCCTCCTCTCATATATTTCTAAGCCATGCAGTCTTCGTTTACTATGCAGGTAAACTTCCAGGCCTTCTAGAGAATTCACAGTTACTGATTGACATCTGAATTCTGTTCTTTTTTTATTTCTTCATTGTAGGCTAGAGAAGAATGGACCATAGCAATCATAGTTTCCAGCAACATACCTTTTATTATCGTCGCAACTATGTGATAAAAGCTTATTGCATTTGTTAATACTAAGTTACTGCACTTGCATAGTGATAACTGGTATTTTGGTGGAAACTATAATTACCATTGTATTTTTGTAAGGGTTTGGTTTGTGTGAAAATTCTCATTTTCTTACACTAATGTCCTTCTGAGTGACAACATTCATTCCTTTACTAAAGGACGGTTGTTTTGAAATATTTGACGGTTGTTTTGAAGATGTTAATGAAGATACTAATACCAAAATGCAGATGTCTTTATCAGGATAGTTTTGTGTGTTGTATGTTCTTCCATGTATGTGCTTTAGTTTGCAATGGTGCTGAAGTTTTGAAGTCTGAATCGGGATGAGTTATGTTCATTTCCTATCACAAAGTGCTCCCTGCAAATAAGTTATACCAAGAGATCTAAATTAACACTTTGATTTCTTTGCATTTATTCTATTTTAAATCCTGTATTTTTTAGACTGTCAATTTAATTAAAAACAAAAAACAGGAGATCCCCCAAGGTGGCTGTTTTTATTCACATATCTGTTTGTATGTATATATGTTTTTCTTCCTTTAATTAAATGAATGGAGTGCCTTTTTTATTGTCGTCATGCAAATTAGACTCTGTGATCTGAACTCTACAGCATGACCTTTCGTGACCCCTGTGGACAGGGTTTCTGTAGGAACCAGACAAACTTCAGCAGTGACTCCTCCGTCATATCAGACCTGTGACTTACTGAGCTGCTTTTCTTTTAGCCGTCACTAATGGATGTGTGTGTATATCTGTGCTTATTTATGAATCCCATATGAAATGTACAGCATGAAATTTATTTCTGTTTATTAATTGTATTTTTTTGCACTTTCCAGGTACGACAAATTGTAAGAGATTGTTTTAAATGTCTTCTTGATCTGTACAGAGAAACTGCTTTGTTATACGTGAAGATTTATCATTAAAGCCCTGTTGAAAGGTCACAGAGACGTGTTTTCTTTAAGTTGTTTGTCTGTTTTTCAACCAGCCTAAACAATTCAAAAAAATATTATTTATTGTGTAATGTTATTCTAACATTAATATTAATCATAGTGAATATTTAAACTATGATTTCTTTACACTATTATCATTTTATTTAGGGGTCAGTGTATGCTTCTGTGTGCATCATTAGATTTAATTTTAATTAAAAAATAATATATGATAAATATAGTTTAGTGAGAAACTGACACACAAATCCATGAAAAGAAGTTTTTATTTATGTATTCTTAAAATAATACAAGAGTAAAAATAAAGAACATTAGAACAATACAAAGGTATATGTCACAAAATGAAATAATTACGTTATGAAAGATTATAAGGACAAGTGGTTATTTTGTGAATGTGTATGTCTCGCAATAGCGAGCCAATGTAATAAATGTATTCAAATGTGACCCTGGATTTATACATCATCTGGAAGTTGAATAAATAAGCTTTACATTGATATATGGTTTGTTAAGAAAGGACAATATTTGGCCGAGATGCAACTATTTGAACATCTGGAATATGAGGGTGCAAAAAAATCTAAATACTGAGAAAAATTTGTCCAAATGAAGTTCTTGCATATTACTAATCAAAAAATAAGCTTTGATACATTTATGGTAGGGAATTTACAAAATATCTTCATGGAACATGATCTTTACTTAATATACTAATGATTTTTGGCATAAAAGAAAAATACAATGTATTTTTGGCTATTGCTACAAATATACCCGTGCTGCTTAAGATTTTGCGGTCCAGGGTCACAAATAAACAGTGTTGGGCTAGTTACTCAAAAAATGTTATATATTTCTGATTACTAGTTACTCCTTTCAAAAGTAATATTATTACTTTGCTTATTACTTTCTGGAAACAGTAATTAGTTGCACTGCTAGTTACATTACTTTTCTTTCACGCCTCACAGAAGTTGCAATTGCATATCTTACCCATAAAATTGTTCTAAAATGTTACTGACAATATATTTATGCCTCATCATTTGACCAAACTCCACACTGAATCACAGTCTGAAGTTATTACAAACATTCAGTGGTGATTAATAGAATCAGAATCAGAATCAGAATGAGCTTTATTGCCAGGTGTTTACACATACGAGGAATTTGTTTTCATGACAGAAGCTACCGCATCCCAACAGAATGACAGTGACAGAACAAAAAACACAGATAATAAAAAGAAGAATTAAAAAGAACAAGTAAATAAGGAATAACAATATACAAATTGACAATTGTATGTACAGGTATATAACAGTAGACAGTTTTGTATGTACAGGGTATATTATGTACAAATTGAAATGTAGACTAAGTATGTGTGTTAGATAAATAAGTGTATAAATAGTGTGTGTTATTATTGTCAAGTGTTCATGAGATGGATTGCCTGAGGGAAGAAACTGTTCCTGTGTCTGGTCGTTCTGGTGCTCAGAGCTCTGTAGCGTCGACCAGATGGCAACAGTTCAAAGAGGGAGTGTGCTGGATGTGAGGGGTCCAGAGTGATTTTGCCAGCCCTTTTGCTCACTCTGGATAAGTACAGTTCTTGGAGAGTGGGGAGGGTTGTACCAATGATTCGCTCAGCAGTCCGGACTACCCTCTGTAGTCTTCTGAAGTCAGATTTGGTAGCTGAGCTGAACCAGACAGTTATTGAAGTGCAGAGGATGGATTCAATAATGGTGGAGTAGAACTGTTTCAGCAGCTCCTGTGGCAGGTTGAACTTCCTCAGCTGGTGAAGAAAGTACAGCCTCTGCTGGGCCTTTTTCACAATGGAGTCTATGTGAATGTCCCACTTCAGGTCCTGAGAGATGGTGGTGCTCAGGAACCTGAATGACTCCACTGCAGTCACAGTGCTGTTCATGATGGTGAGTGGGGGGAGTGCAGGGGGGTTTCTCCTGAAGTCCATGATCATCTCCACTGTTTTGAGCGTGTTCAGCTCCAGGTTGTTAAGACTGCACCAGACAGCCAGCTCCTTAACCTCCTGTCTGTAAGCAGACTCGTCACCGTCCTGAATGAGGCAGATGAGTGTGGTGTCGTCTGCAAACTTCAGGAGCTTGACAGAGGGGTCTTTAGATGTGCAGTCGTTGGTGAACAGGGAGAAGAGCAGTGGGGAGAGGACGCAAACCTGAGGAGCTCCAGTGCTGATGGTGCGGGTGCTGGATGAATGAGGCATTTATATAGCACTTTCTTGTGTATTGCCATACACCCAAAGCGCTTTATAATCATGTAGGGGGGTCTCTCCTCAACCACCACCAGTGTGCAGCATCCACCTGGATGATGCGACGGCAGCCACAGGACAACGGCACCAGTGCGCTCACCGCACACCAGCCACAGGTGGAGAGGAGAGAGAGTCATAAAGCCAGTCGAGTGGATGGGGATTTTAGGGAGGCCATGATTGACAAGGGCCAGTAAAGGGAATTTGGCCAGGACTACACCCCTACTCTTTACGATGAGTGTCATGGGATTTTTAATGACCACAGAGAGTCAGGACCTCGGTTTAACGTCTCATCCGAAAGACAGTGCTCTTTTGACAGTATAGTGTCCCCGTCACTATACTGGGGCATTAGGACCCACACGGTGAGCACCCCCTGCTGGCCTCACTAACACCTCTACCAACAGCAACCTAGTTTTCCCAGGAGGTCTCCCATCCAGGTACTGACCAGGCTCAACCCTGCTTAACTTCCGTGGGCAACCAGTCTTGGGCTGCAGGGTGATATGGCTGTGATGAGAATTTGCCTAGCCTCACTAGCTGTTGCCTGTCTGTCAGGAAGCTGTTGATCCACTGACAGACGGAGGTGGGTACAGAAAGCTGAGTTAGTTTGGGCAGAAGGCAGTTTGGAATGATAGTGTGATAATAGTAACATTTAAGTAAAAGTGTTGAATTAATCTCATTAATTGTCATGTGTAGCTTGAAGCTTGTAGCTCTAATTTCTCTGTTACACAAACAAAATTATATTCCATGATGTATTGTATCAAAAGAAATCATATAAATTCATAAGAAAATGTTTTGTTCTCTAAAAAGATACAAGTCAAGTCACGTCAAGTCACTATTATTTGTATAGTGCTTTTAACAATGCAAATTGTGTCAAAGCAGCTTTACATCAGCTTGATATAAAACTGGGTGGCTTTACATCAGCTTTACAGTATTTAGACGGGGAAATAGTGTCGAAATAGTGTCATTCTCCTCTGGCCAGACAAAATCAGCAGTTTAAATCTAGGCTGCAGCAGAGTCAGATTGTGCAAAGGACTCATCTGGTTCCTGTGGTCTTGTCCCGATGGCCATCTAGGAGACAGGGTCTTCACTGGGGATCAGTCTCTGGGGTTCATCTAGTTGTCCTGGTCTCCGCTGACGTTCAGGGCTGTAGAAGTCATCTCTAGGTGCTGATCCACCATCTGATCTGGATACGGACTGGATCCGGGTGGCTGCAGTGACCATCTGATCTGGATACAGTCTGGATCTGGGTGGCTACGGTGACCTCGGAATAAGAAAGAAAAAGACTAATATTAGCGTAGATGCCATTCTTCTAACGATGTAACAAGTACAACGGGTGTTTTGGGAAGTGTTCCCGGTTCCGGTTGACCTAATTAATGCAGCCTAACAATCCTTTAACGGATTTGAATTATAGAAATGCAATAGTGTATTATGTGTAAACCAGGTTAAAGAGAGGGGTCTTTAATCTAGATTTAAACTGACAGAGTGTGTCTGCTTCCTGAACAGTGTTAGGTAGATTTGAAGTTTGGGTTTGGGCGCTATATAAGAAAACGATCTCCCGCCCGCAGTTGATTTTGATATTCTAGGTATTATCAAATGGCCAGAGTTTTGAGATCGCAGCAGACGTGAAGGACTATAGTGTGATAAGAGCTCACTCAAATACTGAGGTGCCAAACCATTCAGGGCCTTATGGGTAATTAGCAAGATCTTAAAATGTATACAATGTTTAATAGGGAGCCAGTGCAGTGTTGACAGAACCGGGCTAATGTGGTCATACTTCCTGGTTCTAGTAAGAGCTCTAGCTGCTGCATTTTGAACCAGCTGGAGTTTGTTTATTAAATGCACAGAGCAACCACCCAATAAAGCATTACAATAATCTAGCCTCGAAGTCACGAGGTCATGGATGAATTAATGTTTCTGCATTTAACATTGAGAGCATAGGTCGTAATTTAGATATATTTTTAAGATGAAAAAATGCAGTTTTACAAATGCTAGAAACGAAAGATTGCTATCAAAAAGTACACCTAGGTTCCTAACTGATGACGAAGAATTTACAGAGCAGCCATCAAGTATTAGACAGTGATCTAGGTTATTACATGCAGAAGTTTTTGGTCCAATAATTAACACCTCTGTTTTTTTTCAGAATTTATCAGTAAGAAATTGCTAGTCATCCAGTTTTTGATATCAACTATACATTCCGTTAGTTTTGCAAATTGGTATGTTTCATTGGGTCGCGATGTAGAGCTGAGTATCATCAGCATAACAGTGAAAGCTAACACCATGTTTCCTAATGATATCTCCCAAGGGTAACATCTAATGCGTGAAAAGTAAGGGGCCTAGTACTGAGCCTTGAGGTACTCCATACTGCACTTGTGATTGGTATGATACCTCTTCATTTACTACCACGAATTGATGGCGGTCAGATAAGTACGATTTGAACCATGCCAGTGCACTTCCTCTAATGCCAACATAATTTTCTAGTCTATTTAAAAGAATGTTGTGGTCGACAGTGTCAAACGCGGCGCTAAGATCCAGTAGCACTAATAGCGAGATACAACCACGATCAGATGATAAGAGCAGGTCGTTTGTAACTCTAATGAGAGCAGACTCAGTACTATGATATGGTCTAAAACCTGACTGGAAATCCTCACATATAGCATTTTTCTCTAAGAAGGAACATAGTTGTGAGGATACTACCTTTTCTAATATCTTTGACATAATTTGAAATACAATTTATATCAGGATCAGAGGGATGTGGTGGGCAAGCTATGTAATGCCAGTGTAAAGTAATGCCACAACTTAAAAATCAGTGTTCAGATGATCTTTTCTCCTGACAAAATTAATGTAGGCCTGTTAGCTATATGTCCATCCGCTGAATGTAAGCTTTTTCGTATTCCAAGCTTGCCTGCTTCACTGGCGACTTCATGTGCCTGTGCAAGTTGTGAAAATCATGAAAATAAATCTAGGAATTACTGGATTGTTGGACTTCAAATCAGTAGGGGTTGAGGCATCGAAATTAACTAAGTAACTAGCTTTTTTATGGATAGTAACTGTAATATTATTACTGAAATCTTATTAGTAATTTGTTACACTACTAGTTACTGCAAAAAGTAATATTATTACTGTAAATATTTACTTGTAACTAGTCACTGCCCAAAACTGCAAATAAATAACTCAAAAGTTGAATTATTTTGAAATCTGTTTTAAGTGTGAAGATTAGGGGTGATTCACTTCTTTTCTCGATGCATCGATTACAAACCCTGATGACGCATATGCATCGATCTTGAAACATGGATTTTTGAATCGTGAATCGTCGATTTCGGACAGTAATCGATTTAAAACGCTAAGAATCGAATGAATCGCGATTTCTATAGGGATTCAATGCTTTCAAATTATATACACATTAAATTACTACAAGCACGAATTAATGGAGACCTTGAACAGCGTTCGTGCCTCACATCTCTCCTTCACGCGCTCCACTATATTTACTGCCTGTCACAGGATTGCGCTCGCGCCCTGTTCATCTCAGGGACACATTTTTTGAGCAGCTGATGATCTCTCCTTAGTACTCGTGGCCAGTACTGCTAAAGTGAAGTAGTTTAGTTTTCTGTAGTTTTTCAATGGCTCTCGGTCATAACGTCGACATTACCTGAGCAGTCGAAGGCTGTGCATTTATTACATGGACTGAGCAAAAATGTAAGTGTCTAAAGCATACGCACAGTTCCATTGAATGATTAATGTGTTTTCACAATGTGTTGAACCGAATGTATGAAGAAAACTGTTAAAATAACCACAGCATTAACAACCTTGAAATAAGAGCGCAAAGTTTATCTGTTAATCAGATGCACAAGTAGCATTCGTTACTATAGGAAACAGACATTGGGCTCTTTTTCTGTCAGAATCATCATTCACCGATGGAGAGGAAAAGTTAAATACTGTAGCATTTTATTTTATGAAAATGAGATCAATTTTTGCACTGAAATATAAGTGATCTTGGCTTGTAGAACTTAAGACGTGCCAGGAAATGCCGAATATGGACAAAAGCAGCTGCAGCTAAGCTGAGTAAAATGAACTGGAGAAACATTAAGACAATAAACACAATAAATAAATAAAATTCATGAATGATGCAGTGCTAATTGACATATCATTTATTACAGTACAGAAACGGTAACGTTTTCTACCTTATTCTCTGCAGGAAATTGAAATAATTGTTTGTAGTATATAAAACAATCATGAAATTGCCATTAGGAAAAAATTATAGATTACAAATGATTTATTATTGTCCAGCAGCTTATTTGATTTATTTATAGCAAATTCAAAGTAAGAGATAAGAAAAGAATTTCTTGTAAAAAATAAAAATAAATAAAAAATAATACATACATAAAATTATCGTATTTGACATTTCTGTCACTTCTGAAATGATGGCTACACACTTGGTGTGACAAAATGTTGGCCTATACATAATACTTTTAAAGCTCTTTTTTTTTTTTTTTTTTTTTTTTAATCTTGGTGTACATAAATTTCTTCATATGCCATGTCACACCATAGCATTATTAAACTAGCATCTAACAATGGACAAAAGTGTTTTTTTTTCTGTAACCTATGGTTTTCTAACCATAAAGGCTGTTGTGTAATTTGCCCTCTGACTAAGCATTTAAAGAATTTAGGGGAAGCATTTATATAATCCTGTGAATGCACTGAAAGAATGCAGAGTCAAATCGTTAATAGAAAAGAATCGAATTTAATTGTGAATTGAATCGAATTGAATCGTTTGAATGTGCAAAAATCGTTCTTGAATCGAATCGAAAACCTATGAATCGTGAATCGAATCGATTCGCTGTCTACACAAAGATTCACAGCCCTAGTGAAGATGTTGCTTTCACACATAGACGGCAGCGGCCCCTTTAAGAATCTCTCTGGAAGTGACCGTTTGCGGCGGTGGGCTCTCGCGAGATTTGCCCGCGAGAGTAAACAGTCGCCATTTCTCGAAAGTAAGAAAGAGCTGAAAGTGGGGCGGAGAGTTCGTTCACATCCGCACAGAAACCAACCCCGATAACACCTAAATTAAAGACCGCATCTAAGCTTCCCGTTGCCGGCTGTCTTCCCTGGCTGGTGTACAGTTAGATGTGATATTCCAGTCGGAGTTTATGAGGGCGGTGAGTGAGTGAGGCCTGACAGTACAAACACACTAACGTTACATCCTGAGCAGACTGTAAACTCACTGTTGTTGGTCACTCTCACAGGGGCATAACTGCAGAATAAACAGCCCTCCTCTGAAAAATGATCATTGAAAACCTCGATGCCTTGAAGACGTGGCTCTCGAAGACTCTTGAACCCATGTAAGTGATGCTGCTGCTGCTGTACAGTGCTTTAAAACGATGCTAACGAAATGGTTCAAATCTTCCTCAATGTCAGTGGCTTTAGTTTTATATGACTTGATTATTGCCAAATGCATTGACACTGTTTGTATATTGGTCTTAAATTGTATTTACTATAATGCTTGTATCCTAGTAATCACTAGTTGCCAGGAATTGTAAGTTGTATCAATTATACAGATGTCCTACATTTGCTGTAAATGTGTTGTAGGTTGTCAAATGAGCATCAGTGACAGATTTTTATGTGTGGCTGAAAATCATTTGGGTTTAATGTGACTGAATTGTATCTGTTTGTCTCACAGATGTGATGCTGACCCTTCTGCTCTTGCAAAATATGTGGTTGCCTTGGTGAAGAAAGATAAATCTGAGAAGGAGTTGAAAGCACTATGCATTGACCAGTTGGATGTATTTCTTCAGAAAGGTATAATTCAACTCTATTAATGAAGCTATGGGGTTCTCAAAATATTTTTTGCTCCAACCAGGTGAAGACCGCTAACTAGTAGGATCATGTCAAGGTGGTTGTCGTTAGTCATTCCCTGAAGTCACTTTTGACATGATTAGGTTGACTTGTCACTTCCAAAACAGACAGTCTATATATGCTTATATCGTCACTCTGTCAGAACTGAATCTCTGAAGCTATATGTTTGCTTTTGCTTTCAGAGACGCAGACATTTGTGGACAAACTTTTTGAAGCTGTGAACGCAAAGAGTTACCTACCTCAACCAGAGCAGCCAACTTCCACAAGCAGAACTGAAACTCACCAGCGCACAGAGAAAGATGAAACAAAGAGAGAGGAGGTAACATAAAACAATCACACAAGATCAACCTTTTGAATAATCATACACTACCATAAGTGCACATTAAATGGATCAAATGGATAAAGACATTTGTAGTGCACAGAAGATTTCTATTTCAAATAAATGCTGTTTTTTGAACTTTCTGTTCATGAAAGAAATACAAAATATTAAGCAGCACAACTGTTTAAAACATGATAATGTTTCTCGAGCAGCAAATCATTACATTTTAAAATATGTTCATATACAAAAGTTATTTTTTTATTTTTGCTATGCAGTCTTGGTGAGCAGAAGATAATTATTTTAAAAACATTTTTAAAGTCCTACAAACCCCAAACTTTTAAACTGTAGTATACACTGTGAAATTTTGCTTAAAATTTCAATTTTCTTTTGATGGTATTGATTTCTCTGGTTGTTTTTGCATAAGCAGCCCAGCCGAGATGAGGATCGAGAAAAGAAATTCTCCAGGAGAATAAACCACAGTCCTCCGTCTAGCTCCAGATACAGCCGAGACAGCAGGTGAGATTAACAAATAAATAAGCATTGTTTTGATTTTCAGCTTTCCCAAAATGCCACACACATCTCTTAAGCCACCTTGTTTTACTATCCTCATATTTTCTCCTCTATTCAAATTAAATTACAGGAGAGTAGATGACCGCAAGAAAGATGACCGCTCCAGGAAGCGAGAGTATGACCGTAACCCACCCAGAAGGGACTCATACAGAGAACGTTATAACCGCAGGAGAGAACGCAGCCGCAGTTACAGTCGCAGTCGTAGTCGCAGCTGGAGTAAGGACCGCACTCGTGACCGGGACAGAGACAGAGAGCGGGACCACAGCCGATCAAGATCTCGCACACGGAGTCGCACTAGAAGCAGAAGCAGAGGTTAGGCGTCACTTTACTGCAGTATTGTGGTGTATTCTCATATTTGAATTTGTATGTGCATAGTTGACATGAAATACTTCATGCTATGCTCCATCTAAAACTATTTTAAAAAGATTTAAATTTAAGTAAGTGCTTATATTTTGTAACTCATATTAATAGAGACTGCATGGAATATTTTTTGCCTAAAAATACCTGAAACAAAACCAGTAGTTTTAGTTCATATTTAAGTAAAAAAAAAAAAAAAAAAAAAGTCTCAAAAGTTTATAGATGGTAAGATTTTTAAAATGTTTTTGAAGGAAGTCTCTCATATTCACCAAGGCTGCATTTATTTGATCATAAATAATTTAAAAACAGTAATATTGTGAAATATTATCAAAAACTAAAATAAATGTTCTTATATTCAGTATTTTATTTTATAAATGTTAAATGTAATTTATTCCTGTTACATTATAGCTGAATTTTCAGCATCTTCAGTGTCACATGATCCTTCTGATATCATTCTCATATGCTGATTTCTTATTATTGCTTTCTAAACATTTCTGTTTTCTGCTTAGTGTTTTTGTGGAAACTGATATTATTTCAAGTATTCTTTCATAAATAGAACAGCATTTATTGGAAAAATAACTCTTTTGTAACATTATAAATGTATTTGCTGATCAGTGTATTGCATCCTTTCTAAATAAGTGTTAATTTTTTTTTACCAAAAAACTTACCCTTTCAAACTGGAGTATATTTAAAAACTTACTTGCATAAAAAAATTCACAGCATTTACATTCATATTATGTCATGCTCCTGTTGAATACTTTTCTTTCCCTTCTAGAGCGAGATTCTGGAAAGCCAAAATACGAGCACAGTCGTCCAGAACGTCAGGAAGGGGTGACCACCGATGGCTACACCGCTACGCCTCTCACACCCGGAAACTCCTCTGCTCATTTCCCTGTGCCCACCCTCAGTAGCACCATCACTGTTATCGCCCCCACCCACCATGGGAACAACACCACTGAGAGCTGGTCAGAATTCCCACAGGACCACACGCCCTTCGGCAGAGGCGGCCCACCAAGAAAACGCTGTCGTGATTATGATGGTACAGAATTTTTAGCTCTTTAATCAGTGAACTATGTTCATTACAGACTAACCATCTTTGTGTTAGTAACATCCTGGTTTGGTTGTCTCTACAGAGAAAGGCTTCTGTATGCGAGGAGACATGTGTCCTTTCGATCACGGAAGTGATCCAGTGGTGGTGGAGGACGTTAATCTTCCCAGCATACTTCCTTTCCAGCCACCGCCTCTTCCTGGTGTGGACGGCCCTCCTCCTCCAGGGCTGCCGCCCCCTCACTCACTCCTGACTCCACCAGTGAACCTCAGACCACCTGTGCCCCCACCGGGCACAATGCCACCCAGCCTACCACCTGTAGCAGGTGTGAAAAAGCATTTTTCCCAGGTCTAGACTTTTGATTTTAATGTTTAATTTCGAGTGTTTTTTTTTTTAAATAAATGTTGTGTTCCTCTCGCTTTCAGGTCCTCCTCCTCCTCTTCCTGCTCTGCAGCCCTCTGGTATGGACGCCCCTCCAAACTCCATCACCAGCTCTGTGCCCACTATAGTCACGTCAGGTGTCCGGCCTCCAATCACTCAGCCTCCACCACCCCTGTTCACTTCAGGTAAGTGCTTATGAATGCGTCATGGTTAATACACTAAAACAATGATGGCTGAAATGGACTGTCATATCTTGAACCTGGACATATACTAACTGACTCATATGAGGATTTATGTAAATTATGACTAGTTGATTAACACTAATCAAGTGAATATGGAAAAACAAAGCATTAAAAAAGTGTGGAATGTGTCAAGGAACAATGTACAATCAGGCAGGAAAAATCGCAAAATACATTCTGGTAAATATGACTCACACTTAAGGGATTTATTTTGCAATAATGACCGGATGACTGTTATCTCACTTATTACATAACTACACTACAGTTCAAAGGTTTGGGGTTGATTTTTTTTTTTTTTTCTTTTTCTTTTTTAAATGATTTTGAAAGAAGTCTCTTATGTTTACCAAGGCTGCATTTTTATTTGATCAGAAATACAGTAAGACAATATTGGGAAATGTTATTACAATTTAAAATAACTTTTCAGTTTGAATATTTCTTAAAATGCAGTTTATTCTTGTGATGACCAAGAAAAATTTTCAGCATCTTCAGTTTCACATGATCCTTCAGAAATCATTGTAATATGCTGATTTGCTGCTCAAGAAACATTTCTATTTATTATCAATGTTGAAAAAGCCATGATCATTATTTTCAGGAATCTTTGATAAATAGAAAGTGAAAAAGAACAGCATTTATTTGAAATAGAAATTGTTTGTAACAATATAAATGTCTTTACTGTCACTTTTGATCAATTTAATGCATCCTTGCTGAATAAAAGTATGCATTTCTTTCTTTAAAACAAAAAATATTTTGGACCCTGAATTTTTGAATGGTAGTGTACATACCAAATAAAATGTTACTAATTATTATTTTAGAGTTATGGAATTACAGCTGCTATTGTTTTTATAATATATAGATTCCTTTGAGCCAGAGGTGTATAATCCTGAAGCCCCCAGCATGACCTCAAGGCCCATGTACAGACACAGAGTCAATGCTCAGCGGCCCAATCTGATTGGTCTGACCATGGGAGAAGTGGATCTGCCCCCTAGAGGTAGCCGTGAGCTCTGGCCTCCCTGCTAAACCAGATCTTCGTGGATTTGCTTTGTTTTTCTTCCTGTGGAATTTAAATATAGCCTAACAGATTTTCTCATCCTTTACTTCCCTCATTTTGTGTGTAATTCTTTCAGAGAAAATGTTAAACAGCAACAGTGCTCGGATAGTTTTAGAATCAGATTCCAGGAAGAGAGGAGCAGGACTGCATGGAGCAATTCCTGCAAAGAAACCCTGGTTTGACAAGTAAGACAGAGTCATTCAAATATATATTTTTTATTTATTTTATTAAGAAAAAAACTCCTTTGATGTTAAGCTATGAAGTAAGAAAAAGGTCAAGTCAAAATAATTTTCTGAGGTAAAATGGATACATAAAAGGGTGCATAGAGTTGAATATGAATACAGTCTTTCTAAAGAGGTTTATTAAAAAGTTCTCCATAAGATAAAACTATCTCTTCAAATGCTTGTGCACAGAAATAAAGTATCAATTTTTTTTGGTGCCGCCGTTCATTTATTTTTTCAGTCCGTTTCATTACTTACATTTGACTTCAATGTGCGTTTCTTTTTTCGCTCCACAGACCGAACTTCAACAAACCCAACCACCACGCCTTTCACAGGAAATTGCCCTACTCTTCAGCAAACACCAAACTGGCCATCCGTCAGATTCCTCCTGAACTCAACAACATCAGCAGACTAAACGAGCACTTCAGCAAGTTTGGCACCATTGTCAACCTTCAGGTACTGTAACTCAAATAAGCTTGTGATGGTTGAAATTCAACACTTGTATATGTGATATGATGTTCATGATCGTAAAGATCTTATGAGCACATTTCCTCTGTCTTAGGTGGCATATAATAATGACCCAGAGGGGGCGCTGATCCAGTTTGCCTCCCCTGAAGAAGCCAAACGAGCCATGCAGAGCACAGAGGCAGTACTCAACAACCGCTTCATCAAAGTACACTGGCACAGAGAGGACGCAGTGGAGCACACACACACCACGCCACATCCGGTATCAAATCCTCCAGTAAACATGCTATGTCTTAGCCCGAACAGGCAGAATCGAATCATTGGAACTATTAGTGGTCGAGCAATATTTTATTAGTGACGGATGCCGCTGAAAATTTATATTTAATTTAATTGTATATATTTAAATATAGATTTTATTTAAATATTTTTAAAATAAGATTATCACAATTTTTATTTTTCATTATTTTAGGAGTTAATAACATCGATCACTATTGTTATATATTTATGTTTTTATATATATATATATATATATATATATATATATATGTATATGTGTATGTGTGTGTGTGTATATATGTATATGTACTTTTTAATATACGTTTTTAATAGACTTTTTATTTCACATGTAGGATGCAGTCACAGCAATACAATTCATATTTATTTTATAAAATATTAAATAATTCATTTAAAAATGTATTTTAACGTAAATGTGTTAAACTGATTTAAACTTTTTAACAACTGCTTTATTTTGGTCTGTGATTCCCATGTTCTAATTACTTCCCATGTTGCATTAATACCTCTTTCCACAGCACAAAAAAAAGTTGTTTACAGTACACATCATTTTTAGGGCAAATTCTTACTATATCGAGTCATTTTATTTTGCAGAATCTGACTGCTGAGTGTATTAGGCAAACATCATGATCATTGCATAAACACTTTTATATTGGATGGTTCCAGCTGTAAAATCTGATTGTTGGAACCATGTTTGTTGTTTGTAGAGCATACAGACTGCCCAGGAGCCTGTTGTGACTACACTGAAACAGTCAGTGAAAGACCGGCTCGGACCCCTGCCCACAGCCCACCTTGAACCCTCACATGACCCCAGCGGTGCTCCACAGGTGAATGTGTGAATCAAACTGTTCCTCATCGTGTGCATTTGTATTTGTGCTTTGTCTCTGTCGTCTCAGATCTCAGAATGTCTCTGTTTCTGTTCTCTACAGAATACAACCAAGGCTTCAGTGAAGGAGCGTTTGGGCCTCTCTAAACCAGCTGGCCTTGGAGGAAAGGTTTGTTTTCATGCTTTTGCGTAGCGAGGCTATGTACTGTTATTATAAAGTCTAGTCCATGTTGCAGCTTATAATCCTCACACCTCCACTTTAAAAGTGAAAAGTGAAAGTCGTGACGTATTGTCAAATATGGTGACCCATACTCGAAATTATTGGTGCTCTGCATTTAGCCCATCCAAATGCACACACACAGCAGTGAATAGTGAACAAACGCACACACACACCCGGAGCAGTGGGCAGCCATTGCTCCAGCGCCCGGGGAGCAACTGGGGGTTCGGTGCCTTGCTCAAGGGCACCTCAGTCATGGTATCGAAGGCAGAGAGAGTGCTGTTCATTCACAATCCCCGCCTTCAATTTCTGCCAGCGCGAGAATTTACTTACTAATTTATTTACTCATTTGTGTAGAATATGTATCATACAGTGCCGTCTTGTTGTAGCCCACTGGCTTCTTTTGAGACCCTTTTTTATGTATACATAATGTAAAATCTCTTGGTAAAATCTTTCATTTCTTTACAGGTCTTTTCCACATCTACTGGCCTGACTAAGACTGTTTATAACCCAGCTGCATTGAAAGCTGGCCAGAAGGGAGTGCCTTTTGCGAGCACAACTGTTAGCGCAGAAGATGCCCTGAAAAGGAAACAGGTTTGTATCAATGTGCTGGAAAAAGCAACCTGCAAGTCGCACGTTTTATGCTTGTGTTAGCAGTGTTGAACTACTGTAAATGTGGTCCTGTCATTCTCCACCAGGAGGCGCTGAAGCTCCAGCAGGACGTTCGGAAAAAGAAACAGGAGATTTTGGAGAAGCACATTCAGACTCAGAAGGTGTGGCATGAATCATTGTCCTTGTGTCTTGTGGTTCATGTTATGCTAATAAGAAAAATGCTCATAGCTTGCTAGGTGAGTTAAAGTTAAAAAGCACTTTTTTAAAAAAAGATTTTTTTTTTTTAAATAATACTTTTACACAGTAAAGACATTTATAATGTTAGAGGAATTCTTTTGCAAATAAATGCTTTTCTTTTGAACTTTCTATTTATTAAAGAATAAATAGAAAGAAACATAAAAAATGCATATGAGATGACTGAAAGCTGTGTGTGTCTTCAGCTGCTGATATCTAAGCTGGAGAAGAACAAGTCCATGAAGGCAGAGGATAAAGCTCAGATCATGCAGACCCTCACCGCCCTCACCAACAGCATCTCCAAACTACAGGAGGAGATGAAAGGACTGTCGAGTGCTAATCCCCTCAGGACCACACCCAAGAGCAAAGCTCAGGTACACACACAGTACCAAAGCATCATAATCAACAAGTGAATGTTTCTGCATATGTATATGATGCATCTCCATTTTCAGGCTCAAAAGGAGCTCCTGGACACAGAGTTGGACCTTTATAAGAAAATGCAGGCAGGAGAAGACACTGCTGAACTCAAGATCAAATACACTCACCTGCAGTTGGAGGTATGTTTTACAAAGAGACAAAATGCTTTGTTCTTCAGCATTTTTTTGTTTTACTTTATTACATATAGCTAGAATATGACACATTTATATTTTTCCTAATTTAGATGTTAGTCTGTATATCTCAATATTTTTGCATTTGCTCTCAAATGTGAAAAAGACATGGTCTGGATAGAAAAGCTATTGTTACAAAGTACATGCTGTACAATTGTTTACTGCAAAACATTATAGTTATCTAACTGAAACTAAAATTAAAACCATAAAAAAAGTTACATAAAATATAAAAAAGAGGTTATTTTAGCCAGTTACCAAGGCAACATTTTTTTCTCATTTTAATTTAGTTTAATTTGATGTACAAAATAACTACAATTAAAAATGAAATGAAAAATGTATAAAAACAGGAATAGACATGTATAATAAATTATATATAAATATAATGAATTATATAAATTACAAAAGCACAAAACTAAATTACTAAAACTTTAACTAAAATTAAAATGTAACAAAACTTATTCAAAATATCAATAAAAACTATACTAGTGTATCCATGATACTGAAATAACACTGCTACAAAATCAACAGTTAAAAAAACCCAATAATCTAGACATAGTGAACACTTACTGCTTTAACTAAATGAACACCAAAAGGCACGTTTAAAATCATATTTACTTAAAGGTACCATTGAACCAGTATAAAAATATGAAATATAAAAAAAATCACAATTAAACAAAATGTTGTAGCAAAGCAAGTTCTTTAAAGTGCCCCTATTTTGGATTTTTGAAAATTACCTTTCATGCAGTGTGTAACACAGCTCTAAGTGAATGAACCTTTCATTACCCATAATAGGGGCACTTTAAGAAATCATCACATCACACATTACATAGAGAAACTGGCACATCTATTAGTTTGCAAGACTTTTCACACATCTGTTTTGACATACAGTATCAGATCTTTTAGTCCTGTCTGTTGCCACTGTCAAACATTGCTTTTTTGGATTCAACCCCGCATTTAAATATGATTGTCAGTCCAGAAAGTGCAGTGCTAGCAGCATTAGAAATTAAACTTTTATTCAAGTAGTGAATGGGTTATAAACAGAAATCTCATTCTCAGTCCTTCCACTGAGTGGCACTGTAGTGCTACTTAAAATCTATAAGCTTATATGAGATCTTTTCATTTCTTTCAGGCTGCCAAAAGGGGGCTTCTGACCCCAGGACGTGGGAGGGGGGCCCACAGCAGGGGTCGGGGGGCCCTGAGGAGCCGAGGCCGAGGAATTCGAGGACGCGTGAGAGGAGTCCCAACTCACGCTGTGGTGGATCATCGACCCAGGGCTTTAGAGATCAGCGGTTTCACTGAGGCAGATCGAGTCGACCTGCTGCCACACTTCGCAGTGAGTAACTTTAAAGGGCATGTTGCATCACACTGTTTATGAGGTATTTCTTTGAGTCATAACCGGTTCTCCCACTAACCTCCAGCAATACGGGGAGATTGAAGATTGCCAGATGGAGGATTCTAGTCTTAGTGCCATCATTACATACAAAACCCGTGCAGAGGCAGAACAGGTACTGACATTTTTCCATAAACATCAGTAGACACATACATGCACACTTTCATGCAGAGTCTGAACTTCAACTCTGTTCCTCAGGCGGCCATCCACGGCATTCGGTTAAATAATCAGGAGCTGCGTTTGGCCTGGCACAAGCCCACGGCTTCCCTAAACACAACAGACCCGGATGAGGTTGAACCGGAGGATGAGGAGGTATGCTCTTCATCAATCTTCACTTTTAGTGCCTTTGTTAGTGGTTTGTTCTGTTCAAGCCGTTTGTACTTTTATTAGGTATACAAGTAATTTTAACGTTTGTATACATAACTATATTTATTTTTGCTGGAAATAAGACAAAAAAGTAAGTTTATATATACAAAATTAATATCATTTTATTTATTTATTCAGCAAGGATGCATTAAATTGATCAAATGTGACAGTGAAGACATTTGTTACAAAAGATTTTGAAAAAAAAAAAGAAGATTTTTTTCAATTGTCTATTCATCAAAGCATCCTGAAAAAAGTATCACTGTTTTTGGGGGAAAAAAAATAAGCAGCACAACTATTTTCAATGATAATAAGAAATATGTCTTGAGCAGCAAATCAGCATATTAGAATGATTTCTGAAGGGTCACATGACTCTAAAGACTGGAGTAATGATCCTGAAAATTCAGCTTTGCGTCAAAGGAATAAATTACATTTTAAAATGTTAAAAATGGAAAAAGGTCTTTTTAAATTGTAATAATGTTGTTTTTTACTGTATTTTTGATCAAAAATGCTGCTTTTATTATGCATAAGAGACAAAAACAATATAAAAATATACCAAAATATATCAAAATGATCATTTATAACAAATGAAGTCATCAGTGCATATACACGGCTTAATGTACCACTTAATTTAAAAACAAAAACTTAATCTCTGTTTGCATTATCGCAGTTCTTACTCTGAATTCTATTTGAATGAGCCACAAACTAATGCACACTCGTTTTTCCGTTGTGGAATGATGTGATGTTGCCTAGCAAGTGTAAACAACTTTGCATTGTACCTTAGAACATACCGTAATAAATGTAGGACACATCCCACTTTATATTACTGTTTCTTCCTTGTTCTTGTGTATAAGTAACATAAACCAGTCCTGCTTACATATAGCTGAGTGAATGTACCATGGTTTAAGCACAAAACATTTGTCCTGTCATTGTATATAACATTACTCAGAGCAGCAATTTGTGATTGACCACCATTTTATTTGGTTCTGTTTTCTGATTGGCTGCAGTTTCCAGAGGATTCGCTCGTGGACGATTCCCTGCTGCAGGACGATGACGAAGAGGAAGACGATAACGAGCCACGCTCATGGCGCAGATGAAGATGAAGTCGTGTGTCCAGTCCTGCTGCACTGCACCACTCGAGCGCATCGGATCTTGAGTTCTGTTTTTGAAATGGTTGTTTTTAGAATCTGATTTACATTTCATTGGCTTTTTTTCATTTTACTTATCAAACCTGAGCAGCAAATAGAATAGAATTACTCAATATATAGAAGCGTTACTCAAAAGGCTGTGAATTTCAGTTACTGAAATGTAAGATAACATGAATGATTTGATTTCTCGCCGTCATCGTATTTTGTATTGTGTCAAAACATTGACTAACTTTTGGCGGCTGCATTGTTTTTCTTTCTTCTTCTTTTTTTTTTTTTTTTTAATGGTCAGTATGTTGACTCAAATTTTTTTTTCAGCAGTTCTGAAAATGTTACAGTTTGAGACAAATATGGAAAATGTTTCAATTTCAAAGACAACAGTAGAGCATTTTTGAAGCGTTGTTATAAAACATGTTGTATGCTTTCCTTAGTGTAATCAGCCTGATGAGGATGTAGCTTTTTGTGTACATGTTTTATGTATCAATTTTAATGGTTTGTATGAATTCTTTGCTTCTGGATTCATCTCCTGGGTTTAATTTTGAAATGTAAAAAAATAAAGAACTGAAATGGTCTAGAAAAAATATCAGCTGCAAAAAAAAAGAAAAAAACAAAAAATATATTAAGAGCTCTGCTGCAAAAGCAGCATTGAGAACAAAAAAAAATCTGAACAGCTGAATAAAGACCATTTCAACACCCCCACCCCCAATTCTCACAAAAAGAGCAAATTTCCTAAATTCATCATGCATTCATCATGCACCACAGTACCAGCAAGTAAGTATGCAGCACAAACAGCATAAAATGAGGTAAGCAGAGTGTTTTTATATATTATTTTACATCCGTTTTTCTTTTCAGGTGACTAAATGTAACTGTTATGCTTTTCTATCCATTAGGTCATATGTGATTATGGATGAAGCTTGAACTACATTGGATCACCAAACGTCTCCCGTTACAAATCGGTATAGCCTTCATTCACATTCTTTATGACCTTTTCTAGTTGTTTGGACATTTTATTGTGAACTTATGATGAAACTGCCCACCTCTTTTCCCGCAGGACACTAAAACCTGTTTTTACAATATTTGTTGACCCTTGATGCCATCGCACTATCCTGACGACTTGCATCCAGCCCCCCCCCCAAACAACCTCCAAGCATCACATTTGCATAGTGGAGAACGAATTACCCAATCAGAGCCGTAGCAGTCAGTGATGTGGCTCTCCCACCTTGGTGCCTGTCGTGGAAGCTCAGCTAATTGTGAAGAATTCGATTTGCTCTTGGAGTGTGCCATGAAGCTCAGCTTTACCCCCGCCAACTAAACCTCGCCCGGCCCAGCAAGGGGGCCCTTAAGTGGATACTCGCCCCCTCCTACACGGCCTCATGCTGCACTCCTCTCCCAATACCCCCTCCGTCAGTCGCTGGGACCTGATCTCTCACCATCGTACAGGCCTAAAGTGAGTGTGTGTATGTGTGTGTGTCCCATTCCTCCCCTAGTTAAAATTTGACCTTTGACCTCTCTCCCGGTGTAATATAACATTTTAATAAGCTTTGTTGGGTCAGTTAGTGTGTCGTTACTATGGAGATTGTCGTGGTGTGTGAGACATGTAAATTGCAGTTCTTAAATAGGCCTATTTAATCTGAGGGACCCCTGCAGCCAGACTACTCTGTAATGAAGTGATGTATTTGTTAAACTCAGACTCATCGTGAGCTGTGAGTCCATGAGGCCAATGTGTTTCCGGCAGAATAAACCGTGTAATGCGTTTACTGCAGAAAACGTGGGCTAACTAGTTTAGAGCGTGTTGGAGCACTTCAGCTAACACGTTTACATTGGCCCAGTCATTTGTAAGACTCTTTAATCTGTAATTTGTGTCAGTAAGATAAATGGGTTTATTTCTTAACCGGTGAAGAGAATGATGTTTGACTCTAAAATTTAGAATTGAACAGTTAGCATCAAGAATTTAATTGTTAGTCATTTTTTGTCAATTTAGGTCATTAATGTATGCAAAATCATAATTCGTCCTGCTAATATTATTTTATATGTAATCCACATTTAGTTATGATCAAATGGGGTTTTATTTGTTTGTTTCATTAATATGATCTCCACATGCTCGTCTGCGATGGGCGACAGTGGCCTCCTCCTGCCCAGCGTTTCTCGTAGCCTCCTGCTAGTGCTGAGAAAAAGTCTTTAATATTTTATGTGATCACGGGCCTCTATAAGCAAATTTCAGTCCCCGGCAAGTTCAGCCAAAACATGATTAATTTAGTGTTTATCCCCGACATCCTTTAAAAAACAAAACCCCCTCGGCCAGACGTGCAGAGCTCAGTTTGAGACTAAATCTCTAACTCTACATCATAATACAGGCCTGGGGAGGAATCTTTGGTTGGGCCACATATTCTTATTTGGATATCTGAGGAAGAGAAAGACCGAGCCTCTTTGAACTGGGTTTCATACCACTGTGCGGCGGTCAATATAGACTGAGCGAATCTCACTGCTTACAAGAAAGCAAAAGAATTTTGATAATTATTTTTATTTATTTTACATTTGCTTTTATGTTTTGTTTTGGTAAAATGATCCTGTGAAGTAAGATAAATGGTAGTCTTATCTGCCATATGCAGATAAGTTTTATCACTTTTAAACGTTAGATTACTGTAATTATAACCAAGAGAATACATAGTATTCTTACACCTTTAAAGAGTTTGTTCACCCAACATCATCAGTTACTCACCCTCATGTCATTCCAAACCCATTAGACTTTCGTTGATCTTCCAAAAACAAATGAACATATTTTTTTTGTTCTGTATGTTAAAGCTGTGGTCATATTGTGGACTTTAAGCATGCAAAATGTAGACTGTCACACTCTACTGTAGGGTTTCTGTTTATAATACATTACACAGCCCTGCATCTTGGAAAAAAATAGGCTGATTTGCAAAAATAAATTTAATATTACCTAATTTGATGCTGAGAAAAAGCAGTCAAATGTCAAAAGTTTTGGTTTGGATGACAAAACAAAGCATTCAAAATGTATCTTTTAATCTTTTAACAATTTGCAAAGGAGTGGAAAAAGAGGAAATCAGGATTCGGCATAAAATCTTCAGCATCATTCATACATGTGAAAATTAGCTGAGAATTGAAAAAAAATTGTAATCTGGCTCAGAGAAAGATGAATCTTGTGCCAGTTTTTCTGATGATTATGGGATAATACAAGACTTCACCTCACAAATGATTGTCGAAAGCAAAAATGCTACAAAATCATATTTTGTGAAAAAGAGTGACATACTCAAGCAAAGCATGCACTATTTTTGGAATCAGCACTCCAAAATCAATAAGAAGCAAGTACTGGATTTCATTCAGCAAATATGATGCAGGACGGTGTAATAAATCACAAATTATTTGCTTTCAAAATCAATGGCTGCATTAAAAATCTGAAATATTTCTGTAGCACTGTACATCTGTGATGTGTAGATCCACGATATTGGTTTTACATTTTCTTGTCATTCAAATTTGCAGGTCACCAAAACTTTTGTCTGCCACAGAAACTTGTGATATGAGCATGAGCTTGTGTTTGCTGTCTCCGACATTTGCATGCATGTAATTGGGGGTCAATTTTTGAGTTCAAGGCCTCTCCATGTCCAAGACTACATTCAAAGGACAATCTAAGCGCACATGTTCTTATGATACTGTTTTAATGAACTCAAAAAAGTGTCATTTTAATGTTGAGCATTTGTATTTTTAATGTTTTAGCAGCTTAAGATCAATACAACTAAAATGATTAAAAAAAAAAAATCGAAATTTAAAGTGGTCCTATTATGCTTTTTCACTTTTTGAATTTTAGTCAGTGTGTAGTGTGTATGTTTGGGCATAAAAAGATCTACAAAGTTACAAATCTCAAAGTCCACTCCAAAGGGAGATATTTCGCTTTTTAAAAGATCCCTTTTCAAGAACTACAACGAACGGCTCTTTTGGACTACAAAGTTGTTTTCCTGTATTTGTGACATCACAAATTGGTCCATTAGAATATCATTAAAATAAATCCCGCCTTCCGGAAATTCGAATGCACCTTTCAAAATCTAAACCCGGTGCGGGTGTTTTTATATCACTGTTTCTGATGGAAACCGACTGTCTTCAGAAAATTTTGGATGTCATTTTCATTTAATCTTGCATGTAATGTCTGATAAAGCAGCCTTTGTGAGTGGAGCTCTGCTTTGTGTACAGCGTTACCGGGGAAACCTCACTCTCTCCAGCTCCAACAGCGCCTCCCGCTGGCAGAGAATGAGTTTGCATATATATGCCGCCAAATAGTGCAATTCTGTGGGACTATGGTATAAATAAATTCAACTGCATAACAGTTTCACTGCAATTCATGTTATAATGTTAGAATTAAAGAACAATAAACATAATACATATTACCGTTGCATTATCTGTACATAGTAAATGCAGTTATTTTTAAGCTGAGATCCTATCTAAAACGTGATTTAGCCAAAAAAACAACAACAATATCATTGCGACTTTAATATGTCTTGCAATATCCGTGAGTGCAAAGGTTCTACGCGATCCTCTTGTTCAATATTCTCGGGGTCTGAATTGATATGGCAGTATTGACGACCTTGCTGTTTTGGCAAGGGGCGGGGCAGTACTGAAACACCATCTAAGCTGTTCGCCAATCACAACGCACTGGGACAGCTAACCAATCACAACACATTTAGTTTTTCGGGAGGCGGGCCTTCATCAAACCCGACACTAATTGAGCTGTTTGTGCCAGGCTGGGGAGGAAGGTATTGTAATGATGTAAATTATGTGAAAAATAATGCGATTTTCGAACCACCAAGCATGAGAGCATGTTCTAGTACACCCACAAAACAAAATCAAGACTTTGTAAAAGAGCATAATAGGACACCTTTAAATGTATTTTAATTATTATAAATATTACTTTGAGCTGCTTCTGAAAGTTTGAATCGTCCTTGTTGAGAACCTCAGCTGAAGTACTTGATGAATTAAGTACATAAATTAACTGCAATTTTACAGAAGAAAAGATCGTAAGTATAAGGGATATCAATACAGCGCTTGTAATGACGGATTACTGTCTCTCTGGGTGAGTTGTCAAGAGTCGCTCCATCTGTCTCACTCTGCAGTGTCGGTAAAGGTGCTGACAGAAGCTATGGCTGTTTGAACTTTACAGTGGCCTTGTCATGCAGACAACTGCCCTCAGCTGAACCACAAATCCCAGATTCCCCAGCAACACGGCAAAATTAGCTCCATAAATCAGAGGGGCTTCTGGGAATAGGCCCTGTGTTGCCAGGGGCAATGGATCATCCCAGATACTGGTGTCAGGGGTGCGCGAATCTTGCTGCCACAGGACGTGAGACCGCGGGCAGATCCAGCCATCACGCGTGTTAAAAATACTCCAGTGAAGTGAGTGAGAAACACAAGCGAGAGCTGCCAAAAGCGTCTGTCGGTGTGAATGTTCACACGTACATACACGCAAAGCCCTCTTTCGGTTTTTATTTGTATTGGCTGGTGCGTGACGTAATTTTGCTTATGACTTATTAAAGATATTCAGGAGATTTTGAGCTGTTATAGTCAATATTATGACAGTATATTAAGACAGTTTTAATTGTTGTTTTCTAGTTCTGCGAGTGATCACTGGATGGCAGTGTGCTGCAAATATATTCACAATATTATTTTGTTGTGACTTTGAAGAAGTGTGTAATACATGTATAATGACATTTCAGCCAGAATGTTTTGTCAGGACTTTCTTGCTCATTGCATAATTCTCTGTGATACAGTTCATTATTATTACACTATTTTACAGTGTAATATAAAATAATACTAAATGTTTTTAAATTAACTTTGGAGATGTTTTGGCATTTTTCTTATACTTTTACTTTATATTTTCATTTAATGCTGAAGTTGTGGTTTCTTTACCACATATACACTCTTAAAAATAAAGCTTCCAAAAGGGGATTTTCGGGTCTCACTTTATATTAGGTGGCCTTAACTACTATGTACTTACATTTAAATTATTCATTTGGTACAATGCACTTATTGTCTACATACCCACCCTTTAATCTACCCATACCACCGCACCTGTCCCTAACCTTACCTGTATCCTACCTCAATAGCAGCAGAAGTGTTTTGCAATACAATATGAACACAATAAGTACATTGTACTTATTTTTGATGCAAGTACATAGTAGCTGAGGCCACTTAATATAAAGTGGGACTGGTTTTCGCAGTGGTGCCACAGAACCAATTTTGTTTCCCCAAAAAACCTTTCAGTGAACAGCACTTAAAAGTACTATTTTTTTTCTTAGTGTGAAGAGCATTTTGATAATATAAAGAACCTTTTTTCCGCTGTAAAGAAACATTTGTGTGATGGAAAGATTACATGGATGTTAAAGGTTTTTCATGGAACCATCAATGGCAATAAAGAAGCTTTATTTTAACTCTATTGTCTCTATATACGTGTACTTCACTTTTAAGCATATGTGTTGTGCAGTTAATGTAAACCCAATGACATAGACATTCTAATTTGCACAGATGTGATGTGACAGGCTGTAACGAAGGTTAAAGATGTCGATTTAATTATGGGTCAAAGGTCACATTACTTTGCGAACACATCCTGGAGCCAAGATGGCAGATTAGAATGACCTGAATTTATTTAGATATGTACATACTTAAAATAAAAGTTGTTTATTGGCATCAGTGGTTTTATGAAGAAGCATTAACATCCATGCATTCTTTACACTGCACAAAAGGTTCTTTAATTGGAAAAAAGGTTCTTTGGATTATTTAGAATGTTCTTCATAGTAAAAAAAAAAAAAAAAAAAAGTTCTTTTAGCAGCTGCTCACTGAAAGATTCTTTTTGGAACCCAAAATGATGGTTCTACGGCTTAACTCTGAAGAAAAAAAAAACTTTTGGAAACTGTATTTTTAAGAGTGTAAATGAGAGAAAAATTGAAGATGATTGAACCATTTCTTTGTAAAAAAAAAAATAAATAAAATAAAAAAAATAAAAAAACCTTACATGAATCAATTATCCTGGTTATTTGAGCAAGTTTTCAATCACTTGCTTTGATAACTAAGCCTGTTTTTGTCTGGATGCTATCTGCAGAAATAATTGCCTGTGTTAAAGATCTCTGGCTGTCTGTTGTTATAACACACGGTCAGTACGACGCAGTTCAGAGGATCAATCCTGCTGCACTTGGCTGCTTTAAACTCCGAGTGGAAATAAAGAGACTGCATCAGGACCCCAGGGGCTATTCAACATCCCCTCCACCCCAAACAGTGCTATCTGTAAATTAGCTGACTTTGTGACCCTGCCTGTAATTGCATTAGTTTATCAATGTAGCACACAATTTATTATCCCGAGCAATAACGGCACACACGCACAGAGCCGGTGTGTGGAGTCTCACACCTTACACAGTAATTAGAGACGAAGGATTTCAGAAGACATGCTCTAATGCCTGTGTTTGAGGGGCTGCTTGTGCTTATGAGACTCTGAGCATTTATAAACACCATGTTATATGGGATTAATGATTTGAACAAACCTCTAACCGTAAGTGGTAAACTTTGCTGTGTAACTTTAGTATTATGAACATGAATGATACCTCAAATCATGTAACCTGTTGTGGAGAGGTGTGATGTTACTTTTTGACAGACTTATTTTTTTTTTGATCACACTAATATTTTGTTTGGTAGACAAAATATCTCTTAGACAATAAATGACAGTTCTGAGCCAACTAGACCCTTTTTAGGGATTCGAATTTATAATATAGTCTTTGGTGGGCTCTCTTGACCTGAGCGTTTCTGGTCAAACTGACCCCGATGGACCCTTTTCACATTTACTGGCTTCTCAGAAGCATAATTCGTCATAGTTGGGGAAACTTCTATAGCGATGAACAAAATCTACAACAGATATTTTTGCATTCGCATTTGATCCAGCAGCAACAGAAGAAATGCCCAGTCACATTTCTGTGACTTCTCAAAGATCGGGGAAAAAATCAAGTTGATTACGGTGGTCAGAAGAGAGAAAGATGTCAAATTTGCCATTACTTCCTCAGCCGTTGTATTAGAAACATCCTCACAGCAGTGTTAACTAGCTTTGTGTAATTTAATGCCAGTGTAATACCACAGAAAGTATAGTGTTATAGATGGACATTACATTTTTTTAAAAGGAAATTTTTGCTAGATTTGAGATAATGATTATGGAATCGTGTCATCCTTGTCTGTGAAAAGGGTCCATTGGATATAATGCAATTCACCAAAAAAAAAAAATCTGCTAAAAACAGCCAACCTTTAACATTTATACTTCTCACACATTACAAAAAAGTAAATATGAGAACATTTTTTAAAAATGTATTTAACAACTCCAACTGTTTTTTAAACATTTGTTTTTTCTCAAAATGTGACTTAATAAATAGCATTTGAAATCTTTTATTTTTTATTTTTTTTATGTTTGTGTATATGTGTGTGTGTGTTAGTGCATGTCGCTAGCAATGTCGAGATCATGGGTTCCATTCCCAGAAAACTTCACATGCATGAACTAATAAAAATGTACGCTTTCAACACTTGTTCATTTTATTCAAATAGAAACATGAAATTTGGGGGTCAAATTGACCCATTAACATCACAATCATAATAGAAATTTTGTACACATATCAAAACATGTCAAAAATGTTTTGTGGATCAAAATTTACCCAGAACATAAGTGCTAATATGAGCAAAGTACAACACGTTAATGTTAAAATCTGGCTATTGATGTTTTTTTATGTGTCTACAATTATTAATTACATACTTTAGTAATTTACCATGGTGAGCCTAGTTTTTACTCAAATTGCATATTATGTTTCTCGTTACTTCACTTCAATTAAAAAAAAAAAGAGAACAATATTTTTTGACAAAGATTCTGAACGCTTCCTGAACTCTTCAATGGAGATCACATTAATTTCTCAACCAAATTCTTGTATTAAATTGATGTTGTGACAGGTTAGCAGGGGTGTAAAAACTGTCAATGCATTGTGAAGGCAATAAAAATCTGGTTTATTGCATAAATCTCATAATTTATTAATACATTATAAGTAAATCAATGATACAGATAAATCAATATACAAAATTAAAAAAAACCCCAGTTTTTCTCATAAATATAAAAAATTACCAACTGTAGAATTCCAATCTAGCCCTTTCAGATTTAATTAAGAATAAATTCATTATGAGAGCAAATATATTTCATTCCTAATGGGTTACCACAGTAAATTCTTGCAAAAGTATTAGAAGACATTGTTAAATGTATTTTCTGCTTTACTCTTATGTGGAACATGATACAAAAAATGAAGGGCAGTTGAGTATATTTGTAATTTCTTATCCTGGATATATAAGCATGTCAGGCGCTTCATCATGTCTCTCAGATCATGTATGGAATGACCTTTATCTTGTGCATTCTCATGATTTCTTTGACTGCTCATGGGTGCATATTTACTCTTGGAAAGAGAGTTGTCTGTTCTGATCTGCTGCGTGGAGATTCAATCTCGGCGTCTCCTGTCCCTGTTATATGCACCTTCAAGCTGTTTAATTAAAGCATGTATTATTAATCTGACTATATTTGAGTCATTTTTCCTGTCCCTGTGCAGATATGACTGCTACATTAAGGGTAAATAGTTTTGCAGTAATTCCCATTTAATGTTTCTCTCATAATCAGAGGCTTTAGTGCAGCAGGAGGCGCGGGAGCGAGAGGAGAGCCAGAACAGAAGAGGCCGTTACTGTAGCTTAGGGTTTGATGTGCAAAGCGCATATTTGGGGCCTGTAATTAGGTCTGTTTTACAAGTCAAATGCAGCGCCAATGACAGTCGCAAAATATGAGCTTAATAAAAAGTGCCAGCTGAGACGATGCTTCCCCCTGTCTCTCTGCCGCTGTCCTAGTCTTTTTCTCTGTCTCTCTCCCTCAGAAATATCAGCTCCAGTGTAAAGTCAGCTCAAGGCCAGTAATGATTCTTTCTGACTTCACATATACCGCAATTGTTCATTCTAATATACGGCCAACCACATCTCCCAGATATTAAGATTATCGGAGCACAACGCTCATATATCTGGAGGTGCCGGAAGCGATATTGGTAGCAGACTTTGGCACTTGATTACTACACATTCATTCTAACCCAATGGAAATTGGTTTGATACAGTTAGAGTGATTCGTTAGTTGATACAGTTTGAGTCGTTCAGGAAGTAAAGGAGATCTGGTGAACTTTTGAAAATCTATGACGTACCATAAAAATATTTGTTATGGGCCTGTAGCACCTTTTGAACTCTACAACATTTTAAAAATGAGTATTTGTTATTATAGAAATTATTTTCAGAAAAGGCTTTCAGAAAAATGATTTGTTAACTCACATAAACACATTAATATGAATTTATCCAGACAATGGCAAGACAAAAAGCTGGATGGACATAAAGAGCAAAAGTTAGCCATTGCTCAGTTAGCCTACATAAGTTAATATTATTTAATAATATATATTTAATCTTTTTAAATATTGGTAGTATCATGTCGATTTGTAATACTTCATCAAACAGGATGGGATAACAGAACAAAACATGACAATTCCTCATTTCAAATACTTGCTGATGGTTCTGTGTTTTTTTTCTTTTCTTTTCTTGTTTCTCCAATCTGATGTCACTTCCTGGAGGATGATGTCATTCAGGAACTGGCTTTTGTCAGTTAAATGTATTTTACAACAAACCAGTTCATACAGAAGATGACTCTTCCATGATAAATGCTATCAATTTCTGTGTATTTTTTCCAAGGCGTAAAGGCAAAATGTCAAAATAATATACAAATCTTAAACTAGTTGAAAGAACAAAAAAGACTAAGATTCTAGGGCGAAAAGATCATCTCTAGATTATCCCTTGTTATTATTTCTTATAAGAGAAAGTAGTGAAGCAAATTTGGTTTAAAATATTAATGTATGAAACACGTTTGTGTTAAAAACCATAAGCAGGAAACAATTGAACCCTGAAAAATATTGATTATATTATTTAAATTATAATACTTGTTAGAAAAAAAGTCTTGGACAAAATGTTGGAAAACATTTTCCTTATTGGTAAAACCACTCTACATTTAGAGACATTAAATCAAAGCTTAAACAAAATGAACAAAATTGTACAACAAATAATAGTAAGAACATATCACTTGCATTTAAACTAGGTTTTCAAAAGGTTTTTTTTGATTTATATATTTTCAAACATCCACATTTATCATAGACCCAAGACTGTTTGTGATGTCCCTTTCTGTCTTCACCTTTCAGGAATTTTAAACCTGTTGAAAAATCAAATCAAAGTATCTTGTCAAAGAGATTCAGCTGTACACTATTATTGAAAAGTTTGGTAAAAACTGTGATATTGTGAACTATTATTACAATTTAGATGATTTTCTGTTTTCTATTTGAATATAGCCTATTTAAAATTTTATTCCTGTAATGCAAAGCTGAATTTTCAGCATCATTACTCCAGTCTTCGGTGCCATACGATCCTTCAGAAATCATTCTAATATGCTGATTTTTTGCTTAAGAAACATTCCTGGTTATTATGTTGACAACGGTTGTACAGACTAATCAGAAAGTCCCTCAGAGTCTTTTATTTTCTTCAGTAATACCATGTTCATTGAACTTTACTTCCCTTAACTCTGCTCCTGTAGATGTGTCTGTTTGACTCTCCTCCTGTCTATCGATACTCTGTCATTTATCAGGACGCGGCAGCCTCGACCGCCATATTGATTCTGTAGAGGCAATTTACTGGGAAATGGCAGTGAAGCAGGGATTTATTGTGCAGCCACTTCATTGTCAGATGATGGGTGTAAAATGTGATCGTAACGAGGGGAATGAGGTGGGTCACGTCACTCCTCGCCACCCTGTCATAAATAACTCCGGTCCCGTGCAGGAAGCGAGCGGCTCTCTGATACCTGATACAGAGACGGATGAGTATTTAAAGAGAGACAGATCTAACGTCATGTATTCACTTCTATCGTGATCCACTATAGACAGGTATGCTTAAGTTGTCCCTGAGGCGAAATACATATCAAGTATAGTGCTATAGGCTTATTTCTAAAATATATCATAACTTATAGTCATATAACCTGCTTTAACCTATGCCATGTTGTCTTGTCTTTCTGTTATAATTGTTTATTTATTTGATAGGGACAATGCATGTTAATGAACATTTGTAATAATACAAAATGTAAACAAGCCGGATTACAGCAACATTGCTAATTTACATCTGCTGTCCCTAGGCAGGTACACACAAAGACACAAACTCAAATACACATACAACACTACATAAAAGACTAATACCCCAACACACATTTAAAATTTCTAAGTAAAATGTTTACATAACTGATTCATCATAAGCCACTTTTTAAGATGATCTTTACAGGTATGATAAGTAGAACATTGTTTTATTGACTGCGTTAAGCTATTCCAATATTTACTCCCCATTACAGACAATACTTTCTGTCCAAAATGTGTTCGCCTATATAGAACCTCACAGTCCCCTCTAATAATAGACCTAGTACCAATACTACAATCTGTCCTCGGTTTTATAAATTCATTTAATGGTAGGGGAGCAAGCCCATACCAGACCTTATAAATAAAGCAAGCATATTTAATTTTTTTTTTTTTTACAATTTTCAAAACTCAACAGATTGTTTTTGTTTCTAAAATGTTACAGTAATGAAATGACATGGGTTTTTTTTTTATCTAACACTTTTATCGCAGCCTTATACAATGATTCTATTGTCTTTAGAGTTGTGCCACTTATGAATGACCAACTATTAAAACAATACTCAATATGTGAAAAGATCATTGAGTGTAAATACAACCTAGCAGCACCGACTGTCAAAAATGGCCTAATGTACTTAAAATTCTTTAAATAAAACTTTACAAAATTAGACAACTTTTTCACGTGACTTTTAAAAGTCAAAAGTCAAAAGTCACCCCAAGGTATGTAAACTCTTTAACAATATCAAGCTCCTCCCCTCTCAGGAATACCTTAGAATGTGTCATCTCTACTGGTTGTTTTGCAAACATCATTCACATGGTTTCTTTTTTTTTTTGTGTGTTCAATAATAAAACTGATTTGGTAAGCCATTCCTGAACATTGGTCTTAGCAGAAGTCAAAGTAGTCGATGCTTTTTCAATGTTATTAGCATGGATAAGAATTACTACATCATCTGGATACAACTGAACATTTACATTTTTACATACTCCAGGTAAATCATTAATATATAGGGAAAATAAAATTGGTCCCAAGATGGAGCCTTGTGGAACCTCCTTGGGTTCCACAAGCTGGTCATTTGGGTCCCTCTTACAATGTCTACAAAGTATGCAGGTTTTTTTCACTGGATAAATCAGCTTCCAGGATAAAGTTTACATTTGATTACAACAAACCACAAAATTAGAGATCATTTATGTCTTTCGGCTTAACATTGCAGGATAAGTTATGCACCAGTGTTTAATAGTTAAGGTTAGGGGTTTGTTGAAATCTAAAATGTATGAGTAATAGTGAGAGTTGACTTAGCAAATACCACTAATAATTCTTCTTTTATTGAAACTTTTTGGCCCTAGATATCAGACTTTCAAACCTTGAGTTGGAACTGTGGCTGACTGTGAGCAGTTAAAACATTCTTGTGTTCATATGTGCATGTTTGATTTATAGGCTCGCAACATTTTGCATTCGTTCACTCCCATATATTTTCTTTTTACTTACATAATGGAATAATGTTGGAACTATGTAATTGAAAAATATAATATATAATAGAAATGACAAAAAGCCAACAAAAATGTGATTTTGTCAAGCAGGATATATATTACTACATCAACATCCTGTCCTGTCAACTAGATTTCATTGCTGTGGTATATCTCTCCAACATACCACTAGGGGTAGTTAAATAAGTGTGTAATTTTGATGATTGTTTGCATGGCCTGACTGGACTTGATATGCTCTTCAAGTGGAGCTGGAAAAATTGTAATTATGAGCACATGAATGGCCAAGCAAAGGCATATTTAAAAATGGGAAACTGAATTCTATGACAAACGAGTTGTAGAATTGTGATATCTTAAGGTGTGTGTCAGTTTGAAATGACATAATTTATAATATATACATCACTGTAATATAATACACGGAATAATATTGGTGTAGAAACATTTTTCACTAATACAAATTGCTAGTATGTTAACAATAAAACAGCAGGTAACATTTTCTTATGAAACATACTCCAATAATTGGAAAATAGTGTATATCTACTGTATATACAGAATAGAGATAATTGAGTGGAATGCAGGTCTGTAGTAAATGGTGTAAACTTAACTTTCACTCAACTTTAGTTAGTAGTTTAGTTTTAATACACTTAAAAAAGAGGATCCCAAAGGTTTTTTTATTTTTATTTTTTTCAGTGATGCCATAAAAGAACCATTCTGGGTTCCCCAAAGAACCTTTCAGTGATCAGTTCATGTAAGAACCATTTTTCCCCCTTAAAAATCTACAAAAAAACAAAAAAAAAACAAAATCCAATATAAAGAACCTTTTGTGGAATGGAAAGTTTCCATGGATGTTAAAGATTCTTCGTGGAATCATGTGTAAGTGTCAAGAATCCGGTCTGTACCCTTCTGTTCACTCTCCACAAGAGGTCGCTCGTTTATCATATTGACTCTCACACTGCACAGACTGTTACACTTACACTGGACTCCAGTTCCCACAATCCATTGCACTCATTACACTCAGCTGCAGCCAATCACACACCTTACATAAGCCATTGACTTCCTCTCTTTCACTGCCGAGTATTGTCTAGCCCCTTTGGATATTGTTCGCTGATCGACGACCCACGCATGCTCTAGTAATACTCTTGTGTCTTGCCCACTATATTACCTGTAACCTGTTTGCCATTGTTTAACCCTTGCTTGTTTCCTGACCACGCCTTTGTTTAATAAAGCCCTGCAAATGGGAGTGTTAATTTCTGTTAAGTGATTATTTTGTATGGTGCTGATGGTGGTGGTTAGGAATTGAGCTATATCATACAGGGGATGAAAATGGCAAAATCATTATACACTTTTAAAATTAAAGGTCCTTTATTGGCATTGATGGTTCCATGAAGAACTTTCAACATCCATGGAAATGTTCCTTTCCACCAAAGTCTCTTTATAGTGGAAAAAGGGTTTTTAGATCATGTTGCAGCAATGCAATAGAACCATTTTTGGTTTCCCAAAGTACCCAGTGGTCAGTTCTTAAATAAACCATTCTTTCTTAGTGTGAAGTTTCATTAAAAAAAATCGAAATAACCTTTTTTTCTGCTATAAAGAACCTTTTGTGGAATAAAAAGGTTCTGTGGTTCTTTTAGAAACTGACCACTGAATGGTTCTTTGAGGAACCAAAAGTGGCCTTTCCATAGAATATTCATGGAAACTTTCCATTACACAAAAGGTTCTTTAGATTGTAAATGTTTTTCACACTAAGAAAAATTGGTTCATTTAAAAACTGATCACTGAAAGGTTGTTTGAGGAACCAAAAATGGTTCTTCTATGGCATTGCTGTGAAAAACTACCTTTTGGGACCTTTATTTTTAAGAGTGTGGGTTCATGCCAGTCTATGCTACACTCTTAAAATAAAGGTTCTTTTTTGGTGTTGATGGTTCCATGACGAATCTTTAACATCCATGGAATCTTTCCTTGCACAAAAGGTTCCTTATAGTGGAAAAAAAGGTTCTTTAGATTTTTTTAAAAGTTCTTCACACCAATAAAAAAAAAAAAAAAAAAGGTACTTTTAAGATCACTGAAAGTGTCTTTGGAGAACCTAACATGGTTCTTCTGTGGCATCACTGCAGAAACCTCCAGCAGGGTGACTTCTAACAGAAATCCAAAAAATGTGTCATGTGACACTGAGTCTTCAGACGCTTTTGTCCTTGCTCTGATGTCGTCTGCGTTCAGGTTGACGGATGGGCTGTGTGACTTATGGACGTCACATTACCTTGAGCGTGTCACTCGAATAGAAGCGTCAGCCGTAATAGCCGTGCGCTCCGTGCCGGAGGTGAGAGGGATTCGATGATGATGATGATGAGATCTCTCCCGTAATATCATAAAGCAGTGTTTAAATATTTTAATTTCATTTGTCAAGCCGCCGCCTTCCCCACACTCCATTACTCTGCTAACCATCCCTCATCAGCTGAATTAGTGCATTATTCATCAGCACTAATTATTTTCACATAATGTCTGCCCCGATATATTTAACCCTCACATTATATCTCCCCATAATGGCCTTGTAAAATTGAAGTGGAGTTGGAAAGCTCATTTAAAGAACATCAAAGAGACGAGAATGAGTGAGATGGGAGGCTGCCGAGTTAAACACTTCGGGTCGAGGGTCCCTACTGAGTCAGGACATTTGTTCCTGTCTGATTTGCATGGTGAAGGAGAAGAGAGGTCGATGGGAGAATGCTGAATGAGTGTGTGCTCTGCTTTAGCATTCACCCTTTTCTTATCAAGAAGCATTTCTCACTCTAGGCTTCTGGACTGTAGCGGTGGATGGGCTGTGGACTACATAGTGATGTTATTTAGTCATATTAGACGGATTCTTCAATTAGTGGCTTTTGGCTGCTTGAAGTATTCAAACTATGGTTTATCCATGTTAAAAAGTTACAAATATTAATTTGAGGAATGCAAAGTACAACTTTACTGATTTCTCAGATTTTTCAAATATTTATTATATATTTTCAAAAGAATGATTACAGTACCGTACAGGGACAATTTGAAAATGGAGAAATTATGGCACAATTAACATTTGTAAAAGGTAAAATTAAAAAAAAAAAAAAAAATGCTTATGTGGTTATTTTAATATTAAGACACACTTATAATAAATACTTTGTAAAAATATTACTAAGTATTTATCAAATCAATATTTCATATGATCAGTTTGAGAGCACATTTAAATATTTACCAATCTCTAGGTCCCAATTCAATTCAATGTGTAAAATAAATCAGTTCATTGCTTACCATTTTTTTACTATGAAGTTGCATTTATTGTTACTCCAATAAACACTTTTTTATTTTTAAATGACACAATTAACATTTGTAAATAGTACAATTGGAAAAAAGGGGGAAAAACTGATTATATGGTTATTTTAATATTCAAATGATACATGAAGTGAATTTTCTTCTAAATAACTACAGTGTCTAAAGAGAATCATTTAAGACATATCTATCTATCTATCTATCTATCTATCTATCTATCTATCTATCTATCTATCTATCTATTTCTCTATTTTATATTTTATATATATATATATATATATATATATATATATATATATATATAAGTTTTGGGTAAGTTAAAAAAAATATTAACAATTTTATTAACTTATTAATTTATGGCTGCTGAATATTCAACTTTGTCATAACAGGAATAAATTACACTTTAAAATATTTTTTTAAAAGCATTTATTTTTAATTTTAATATTTTACAATGTTGTTTTTTTTTTTTTTTACTGTAGTTTTTATCAAATAAATACAGCCTGTGTGAGAATTAGAAACTTCTTTCAAAACATGAAAAAAACCTTACCAAACCCAAACTTTAAAACCAAACCCAAACTTTAAAACCGTTTAACCATATTTTGGAAAATAACGATTAATAAAATGACAATAATGATTAATAAATGATGTTTACAGTTACAAAACTTCAAAAATAAACTTTTTCAAAAACGTTTCTACCTTTGAAACTAGATTTTACAAGATTTCTGGTACCTGAACGCCTTTTTCAATCAATCATCTCGTACTACGTCTGAAGACCTAAACATCCTTGCTTGCAAACAAAAGATCTTTCATGTCCCTCTGACCTCGCTGCTGGTTTTCTACAGCTTTACTTTGCTCCTCTGGCTCTGACATCTCTGACTGGGGTTAAAAGACTGACTCACACACACTTGAGATGCTGGACACACAAAAGGGTTTTATCTGATCTTTATTAATTCATGGCTTTGACATTCCACAACATGTAAAATTTAGACACGCACCTTGTTCTTGCTCCAGTTGGTTTATTTGTGGTGTCCCGTGAGCTTTAACAGTGACCTTCACTGCAACCTCTCGCTCTCATCACAAACATAGACAAACACAACAATACACAGGGGACAGACTCACAGTTAACAGACACAAAATAACTTTATTAGTCTGACAAAACAACACTGACATTGTACAAAGAAAAATCTAAGAACATTACATTGATAGTTTGGAACCATATCAAAATACTTAACGCATTGTGAACATATCAACAACTATGACAGATTCAAGACAGAATTGATTTTAAAGCATATGATTAAATTATTACTAAGTATTTATTAAATCAATTTCAACTGGTCAGTTTGAGAGCACATTTACTGTAAATATTTAACAATCTATAAGTCCCCAATTCAGTTCAAATTGTAAAATAAATCAGTTCATCGCTTACAGTTTTTGTTTTTTTGTTTTTTTTTTTTTACTATGAAGTTGCAGTTATTGTTACTCCAATAAAAATTTAGTACACTCAAAAAATATTTAGGCATAATTTTAAGATTTATGCATTTAAATTGCATACACAATTTTGATTAGAGTTTTAACATTATAAAACTGATAAACCTAATGTCATACATAAATGAAACCAGTAAGAAACAGGTGCAATTTCAGAAATTGTTCTAATAAACTTAGTGTTTTAAATAACCAGGTTTAACATCAATAAAGCCAATTTCTTCCAATATCACACGTTTTAAGTTATTGAATATTGCTTGTTAATACTTGTTAACTGAATTTTTTTTATTGTTTTCAATGAACAGATTTATGCAATTTTAATAAATGCAATTAAAAAAGTAAATGAAAATAATTAATACACTATAGTTTATATTATATATAAATACAATATATTATAACTAATTATTATTATGAAAATTAAAATAATTCATAATTGAATTATTGATGACTTTTTGACACTTTGTTTTATAGACGTACCATATATTGTACATACAATATTATTTATATTATATTATAGCTAAATAATTTGATGAAAACTATTTTTATTACTGTGAATTTTTATAGGGATGTTAGTCTCTGAAATTTTCTCTATGCATAATTTGTGTACGTTTTCTAAAATTTTCTAATACAGGCATTTATCAATCTCAAAATATTAACTTGTATTATTGCCTTCACAAAATACTGAGAGGCCTGTATTTATGAACAGAAATCAATTCAGTGATGGAGTAGAAACAGCTGGTAAAGTGGCAGTGTTTGGTAGTTTGCATTAGCGCTTATCATTTCATCTCCTCTCATTTTCATTGCTCCTTCAGAGACTTTTCCAATTACCGTTATTGGGAACTCTGGGCCGTGACAAAAATTAGCATGCGATTCCAAAATGATCTCTCATTTGAAGAGGAGATGCAGATTATGAAATATTCAGGTTCAATTTTCCCCTGTCAGCCGTCTGAAAGAGTCATAATTAGAGCAGGATTCACATTGTAATTCATTGTGTGGACAGCAGTGATGCCAGATCCTCCACCACATGCTCAATAATTCAGTGCCGAGGGTCCGGGCTCCGGCCTGTTCGGCTGTGTTTTGGGGAGGGGCGTTAGAAGGAAAAATTATGGTGGATTGCCTTGATTTCTGAAAGGCAGGTGGATCTCAGAAAGTATTTGTACACTTAAAGTGTTTGAATTTCATGCATCAGAAATATAACAAAATATCACACCTAGTGCTAAAAAAAATGCTGCTTAACCTTTTCTCACTTTTTTCTACATCGTTTTTGCTCAAAGACTCGTATTCATCTATTTTTTCCATTCCTTACCACAGTCACCTTTGACTTGTTCCAATGTTATTTTAATAATATTATGTATTATTACAGTATTTATTCATATTTTGAATTAGCTTTTATTTATTTTTTTACATTTCAGTTTTCATTTTATTTTAGTTTAAGTTGTAGTAATTTATGGGCTTTTTTCCCTATTAAGCTTCAATTTATTTTTAATTTGATGGTCAATTAATATGAAATCTCCTCCAAAAAAGTGTGTGATTTGTATTTGTTTTTTTTTGTTTTTTTTGATGATGATGACAGTGGTGTCTCATACAATTTTTTTTTCTTGTATTTAGTAATTTTGTTATGTGCTATATATAAAGCCTCCATTATAAATCAGCTTCAATAATTCATCTTTTTTTTTTTTTAAATTAATATGGAATCTCCTCCAAAAAATTGTAAGGTATGTATGTATTTATGTATTTATTTATTTATTTAAATTTATTTTTTGATGACAGTGGTGGCTCATATTAAGTTTTTATTGTGGTTATTCTTAGTTTTTATTTTTACTTTTAGGTTTAAGTTTTAGTAATTTTGTTACGTGCTTTTTTTATTAGTATTTTTTATATTTCTGTTTAGTTTTAAAGGGGTCATATGACGTTGCTAAAAAGAACATTATTTTGTGTATTTGGTGTAATGCAATGTGTTATGTGGTTTAAGGTTCAAAAAACACATTATTTTCCACATACTGTACATTATTGTTGCTCCTCTATGCCCCGCCTTTCTGAAACGCGCCAATTTTTACAAAGCTCATCGTTCTGAGAAGTGAGGCGTGCTCTGATTGGCCAGCTATCCAGTACATTGTGATTGGCCAAATACCTCAAGCGTGAGACAGAAATGTTACGCCCCTTACCGTGTTGTGATGCTGTGTCCCGGCGCGATGACACAAAAACAATAAAACCCATTACAAACGAGGCATTTGTTGCATCCAGTGGGGACATAATTACTGATTATAATGACTTATACTGTCTTTTTACGCGCCGCGTAAACATTACCATGTCTGCATTTGTGATCGGAGAAACGACAAACAACAAGCACTACTCTACACAGCTCAAAACTCGCGTTTGAATAGTCAGTGGCATATTCTTTAATTAAATAAGAAAACATACTTTCAGGCTGTGAGTCAGAAGCGCCAGACTGTCCTTGCAAAGCTGGAATTGCCCCACTTTATAGAAACAGTCTTTGAGCAGCTGGCAGGCTACTCCCAGGTTCAGGAAATAGTCCTCCGTAAAATGTGCTGCACACACTCGAATATTTGAGTTGAACTGTTCTGGAACAGTGTTGTAAATACAACTTAACCACTGATTCACTGATTGCGTTCTCTTTTGGAAGCCCAAACAATGTAGTTTCGCTTTCACAATGAAACACAGCATCTCCAGTACATGGCGCCGGCGGCAGCAACGGCACTACAGCGAGAATAAAGGTCCAACCCTCTTTCATTGCGTATACGTTTGGGCGGTGTTTTGCAAATCTCCCCACACCGTGACATAGACATGTGGAGGCGTGTTTGAATGAGCCGTTTTAGGGGGGCATGGTCGAGTCTTAACTTTTATAACGAATATCTCTTTGGTTTTGAGACTTTAGTCTTTGCAACTTCAGGGATCTTATCTATGCACAAACAGCTTGTAACACTCCAAAGAGAAAGGAAAACTTGAAATCGCATCTATGACCCCTTTAATTTATATTTATCCCAGTTTTTTGTTTCATAATTTTAGTGCTTCAACTTAGTAGTTGCAAAAGCAACATTTAAAGTTTTTACTGTTTACAGTTTTATAGTTTAAGTTTTTTATCTAACATTTTAATTTTATTTTATTTCAGCATTATTGTAACTTAAACGTAAAAATCATTTTTGTTAAATAGAATATTAATTAGGGGCATAATGATATTGAGGTATACTTTTCTATGAAGCTGTAAACTAAAATGCTAAAGGATAACCTGTGGAATTAACACATTATTACTGTATTATTTTCTGCAAATCTGCTTTGAAATAATATAAATAACTGACTTGACTTACGGTGATTTCTAGTGAATGTATGAAGTCAGTTCACACAGATGTCCTAGCAGAGGAACCACAGATCTAGAGGATCCCATTAACTATGATCCACTAATGATTAACAAACACAAAACAACATCTTTTGTCTTCATTTTGAACAGTATATCTATTATTATTTTATCATTTAAAACAATCAAATGGGACAAATGCACACATGTGGAGGTTTCAAGAGTGTTTCCAAACTTCTCACACACTCAGAGACTGAATATGACAGTCCAGACACAAATGTCCTGACATGTCCTCAAGGAGCGTCTGAGACATCATCCGACTTTAAAAGCTCAACATCTGTCTGTTACGTGCGCGTAAAACACACTGAGTTTATTTTAATGAGACACTCATGAAATGTGATCTGCAAGGCAATATAATGACGGTCTTAAAGGGCAACATGTCACAACTGATTCTGCAGCTTTATGGCCTCGTGTTAAAATTGAATAATGGAAAATTGAGTTTTCACAAAGTCTGAAATGTTTGCTTATTGCTTATCAGCTCGTAAAATACAGTAATAATTCTCTTCGCACTGAAATAGACAACTAAGAGTTAGATTAACAATAAGACAGTCGATACAGGAAGACCGCTTGGACTGTTTTATGTAGTAGAAATAGCTAAAAATGGAGTAGAAATAGCTAAAATATATGGGAAAAAACTTACAGGGAGACTTACACTACTGTTAAAAAGGTTGGGTCCAGTAAGATTTTTTTTTTTTTAATGTTTTTCTTTTAAATGTCTCTTAAGACTGCATTTATTTCTTTAAAAATACAGGAAAAACAGAAATATTGTGAAATATTATTACAATTTAAAAGAACTGTTTTCCATGTGAATATATTGTAAAATGTAATTTATTCCTGTGATCAAAGCTGAATTTTTAGCATCATTACTCCAGTCTTCCGGGTCACATGATCCTTCAGAAATCATTCTAATATGCTGATTTGCTTCTCAAGAAACTGATTATTACCAATGTTATTATCAACATTAATTATTATCATCATTATTATCATTGTTATATTATTATAATATGCTGCTTAATATTTTTGTGGAAATCATTATAGAGAGAGAGAGAGTTCAAACGAATGGCATTTATTTGAAATATACATTCTTAAAATTTATTTTAAAGTTTATCAAATATTTATTATAAAATGTTTTATTTTTATTCTTTTTTTAATTTTAGATTTTTTTTAGTCTTGTGCCACTTTTCAGTTGCTACATTTTTATAAAATTTTTATTTGTATAAAAGCCTTTAGACAGAAAAACACACGTTTTCTCTAAAAACACAACAACAAAATGCATTATCTACAAATTTATACCTGACAGTGCAATGAGGAGCCAAGCAGAGAGACAAATCACAATATTTAAATCAGCTTGAATTATGAAGCGGCTCTAATTGGCAGGTGGACAGGCTTGTGTCTGTAATAATTCACATCTAGTGTCCAAATGTGACTGCAGGATTCAGTCAGACTCATTTTATGCAGGAGTGCGGACGTTTTTCTCGTCGTAATAAAACCCTCATATGCTTCATTCTCTCACTGTGACTGCATGATAAATCAAACCAGAGATATTTCAGCAGAATTTAGCCCAAGGAGAGGTAATTTAAATAATATCTCGCGCAGAGCTGCTTCCGAATAAAAATTATGTCTCGGGCAATATTTCATCCAATATGAAGCCGAGAAAATGATTTTCTTCCTAAATAACAAAAACGCAGTAATTCAAATAGGCAACCTTTCTATAAGCAAGGTTAATTACGTCCCTCGCTGGAAGAGGAGATGGCTAACATGCGCAAAACAGATGCTGACGTTCACAGCAAGCTTTCAAAACATGATGCGTTTCATTACTCTTGTCATTATTGAGAGGATCATTTCATGCTATAGAGTCGGGAGGCAATCATGGGACATTACGCTAAGTGTCCTACATTAAGTATCCCAGATAATACTGTGTCATTTATCATGCTTGCCATCATTTTGGAAAGGTATCTGACTCAGTTTCTGACTAATAAAGGTTATATAAGTCATCACACTGTAGTGATTCGCAGGAGCGTTTGAGTCACGCTCATGATGGGCACAGTTGAATGACCCAAAAGTATTGCTGCCACTAATGGGACTTGATTATTAAACTGAATTATTAATGCTGAAGTAGCCTGTTGGTGGGGAAAAAGCTAAATGTGCTCAAATAAGCTGATAATTGTGTGTAAACTGTTACCAATTGTTAACCTGCAGATCTACTTTAACTGTAGGTTAAAATTACAGACATCTGTGGCATTTTAAATTAATGACATTTTATTACTAGAAAAAAAATATATTCTTTGAAATTAAAATACATATCATCTACAAATGGACTTAACCATAAATATTGCATTGAAATGGCATTAATAACTTTTATTTTAGTATTATTTGGACACTATTATAGTTTATTAATATTTAGATTTTTTTCATTTTTAATTTTTGTAAAGTTTCAGTATTTTTGTGTGTTTTTGTCATTTATATATATCCAATGGCAAAAGCACAAAAATGACTAAATTCAACTATATTAATAGTCTATATAGTTTATTTATTTATTTTATTTTATTTTATTTTGGTTTTAGTTATTTTAGTATGTCTAATTGAACTAAATGAAAATGAGAAATATTGCATTGGCAACTAGCTGAAAGAACATAAGTTTAAGGGTTTTTTTATATGTTATTTTGGGTAGCATTTATATAATATAATATAATATAATAATCCAGATTCTCAATACATTTTTAGGTCTAACAATTGATAAAAATGTCAAATTCTTGGCCATCATGTGTAATTTGATTAAATAGGACCATATTATCTTACCATTCATATAATTTATGATCTGTAGCTGTCATTCAGTTGATAGGTTGAACCTTGAGAAGATCAATTCCTGTCAATCATCACCGAACAAAAGGGTCTGACTCTCTTTAAGAAGGACCTGAGGAAAGAAACATAGACAGAGAGAGACAGACAGACAGACAGACAGAGAGAGAGAGAGAGAGAGAGAGAGAGAGAGAGAGAGAGAGAGAGAGAGGTGGAGGTTCATTAGTGTTTGATAGGTTTTTAATTGGCTCTGGCTGTTTGTAGGGAGGTGATGTGATCTCTGCAGTGTGTCGTGGTCCGCCGTGCCCTGGAGATGGTCTGAGGGGGCAGGAACGGGAGAGCTGTCACCGGATGACATGGCAGATAAAGCCCTGTGTGGAAGAGCAGGTGTGAGGCCGCTGCTTTGATGGAGACCTCGCAGACACCTGCTCCTCACATGCTGAATACAGAACAGCCTGATCTGCACCTCACCTCTCCACGCAACCTCTAACATAGGACTGCTGCTCCTCAGTCTGCTTACAATGGCTGACGTACTAGAGTACTGCAAACTACATACTGCACATTAGAAAACTGATAGTTCTGGTTCTTCATGCCGATGGAAGGACATTACCACCACATAAGAAAAAAAAAATCATGCTTTGGTAAATTGTAATAATGACATGTCAAAATAACAACATAGAAAGTAAAAGTTATAAAAATTCAAAATTATGACAAGTTATTATTATTATTATGACAAGTTGACAATTATCTCAATTTCAACTTTTTATCTCATAATTGTGACTATGTCAAAATGTAGTCTTTTTCACCTAATAATTGACAGAAAGTCAAAATTATGAGATGCTATCTCATTTCGCAGTTTTATCTCAGAATTTTGACTTCTTATGTTATAATTATGATTTACCAAAGCATTATTATTTTTTCTTTAGTGGTGGAAATGGGCTTCCATTTGATGCTGGTCAGGTGTGCTAAAATAGACAATCAGTGTAAAATATACATCATCTGGTGCAGGTTTAGTCAACTGGAAAGCACAATGAATAGAATAATGCATCCCACAATGCAATGCACACTACTTGACCTTACATTTGCAGTATGTTCTGATTTATACTTAACATTTCTGCAAATATAAAAAGTATGCATGCATAAATGCTACACACTATGCACAGTATGCATACTGCTTTGCTAGTAGGAGTGGTATAGCAATACCAAAAATAACCTGTACTTCCATTCACATTGTTCCTTCCTCCACCACATTTCTGGGCCATTCGGTTTCTCTTCAGCTTTTACTCTCTGAGGGCGATTCGAGACTTTTGTGGTCATATGCAGACAGGCCCTATAAAAGAGATGTACTATTACAGTCAGAGAAACGCTCCGGTCACCCTGCCAGACTCATAAGAGAGCTGCTCTTAGCTCTCAACACAAGAGCTGTTTCCTCTCGGCCTGTGACCGTCCTCTCCGCCCAATTTGCAAGAGACGATTCACAAAACTTTAAAGCGTTTGGCTTGTCAGATTTCTACCCAGCAAGCAAACAGAGGCTTTTATGGACCTAATTAATGTCTGAGCGCTCTGTGTGTAAGATTTATATCTGAGAAAAGCACATCACGCTCTGTAAAAACAGAAACCGATACACGCTCAAACAAAAACACACATAATCAGCAGAGGAAGGGACACGGGAAACGCTTTAGGTCCAGAGCAGGTGAGATGAAAGAGATGCCTGTGTGGCGTGTTTTATCAGCGCACGAGAAAGATGGGGAGGATTTGTCTCTGTTAAAGGGATACACTGCTCCTTTATTAAAGCCATTTATCACCCTTTGAATATTCTTCTTTAATGGGCTCTTGCCCCTAATTACCCAACTTTGTCAACAGAGGAACACGGCCAGGCAGACCAGAGCATCTCCCATCGGCAAACGCTCCTGTCCTCCTCACATACATGTTTTTCATTCCCACAGGCTCTCTCTCTTTCTCTCTCAGTGTCAATAAGCAGTGTTTTTCATGCTGTTGTTATGATTAATGCAGATGTGGTCTGGAGGCAGTAGGCTGTTTGTGTATGTAGGGGACTCTGGGTGTCTCGGCTCAGATTTGGTTATATTTCACCGGTTTAGATTTTGTAAGGTTGAAATGCTCTCATCTTGGGCCGGGTGATGTAATGAATATTCACAATGATATCACTGGTGAAACAAAATTAAGTGACAGTTTTAATGCACTTTTTATTTGGCTGTTAAATTTCCTCGAGGTCGTGTGATTAGACTAGTTTCACAACACAAAGAAAGACTAGGTTTTAATAGCACTACTGATTTAAAGGCAACATGAAATTAAAATGGACCCTTATTTAATTTTTTATTTTTATTGCGTGTTTATGTTCTTAATGTGCATGATTCTTTTGCTTACGGGATGAAGGGAAACCTTTTATTAAAATGTAATGTAATGCAACTTGCAGCAGCTCTGAAATGTGTCTCTTATATTTCAATTTCTCCATATCTGCCTCCACTCTAATATGTTACACCCACTTTTTACCATCCAGACAATTTCCAATGTACAATATGTAGTGTCGTCTTACCATTTTGTCTAGTTAAATATTTGTTTCTTAGATCATGGAAGAAAAAGGGGTTGCAAACTGTTAATCATATTGACTTCAATAGAAAATAAAACAATACAAATATCAAGTTTGATTTCCACGAATCAGTCCAATTGTCAGGTTCCATGAAAAAGAAAAAAAAAAAGAAAAAAAAAATGTTTGTGTGTGTTTATGTGTCACGGCTATCATGGGAGTTTGAGGGTCCCTCCCTCATAAGCGTCCTGTGGCAGCCGTTATTGTGTTTGCGTGTGTAATTAGCCACTTAACAAGCTGACCTGAATGAAGCCTGTGCAATAAAGAGTTTCCAAGGAGCTGAAAGCTTTTGTTTGGCTATTAGACCACACAAAAAGAGATTCAGTACAGCAAGATTCAGAGACAAAGAAAGTATACTGGATAACATTTATTCTTCCTATCAGAAAGAAAAATCACAAATGACACGTGTTTGAAATCTAAATTTACACTTTTTTAAAGAAATAAAGTTTTATTAAATAAAAATAATAAATATATTTTTAATTTTTTAAATTATTTAAAATTTAAAAAAAAAAAAAAAAAAAAATATATATATATATATATATATATATATATATATATATTAATATATATAATTTATTTTAATATTTAATGGAGTAGAACTGGTGAATTTTGTTTATGCTTGCTATTCAGAAGAAATTGAGACAAAATTAAGTTAAATTTAATTTTAAATTTAAAATTCCATTTAAAAAATCATTTTTAATATCTTAATTGATTCTCCAAGAAAACAAAAACATAAAAAGGAGACCAAATGGACACTTTTGTTTTAGATGGCTGCTTATCAGATGTTTTTCATGTGTCTCCTCTAGAGTTTTGAATGAGATATCAATGTACGAAACTGTTTTAAACAAATTTTTGCCAATTTCTGCTATCAAAAGTCAGAGATCTCAATATAAACTCAAATAATTCACATCAAATTCTCTCTGACCAGATCTCAGCGATGCCATCCTTGCTAATTTCACAGCAGTCAACAATTGTCATGCTTTTTCAGACAATTTTACAAAACATCTGAAGCAAAGTTGATACATGAAACAAAACTGAAAGTTCCATTAAATCTCCTGAGCTATGACAGAGTGACATCTGAGCAATACAGTGTTCCTCAGGAACAGTCCTGTAGAATATAATGATGTCTACATGACCAGCAAACCAGACAAAACCTCCACTGATACAAAAGCATAAAAGCAGCTAGTACTTTCACTTGCTATAACAAGTCTGGGCACTAAACCAACAAGCACTGCGTGCTGTAAATGTGGATCCTCAAACTGTGTGAACAGGTGATTTGAGAGCCGTAAAGATCAACCCCTGCGGATGAGTGCCGTGTCTTTATTTACTCGCAGCTAAATTTCAAATAAACACACAAACACGCACACACTGATATGAGATCATTTAGCACTGAATAACGGCTAGTCGTTTCCTTCATTTTGAGACTTTAGTGTAACTTAAGTGTCTGCAAAGGTTCCCTGGTGTGTAATGTGGAGTTGTAGGCTACTTGTGTGTATTTTTGTTCACGAGTGCAGTTATTAACTCCTGTTTAGAGAAAAACACAACACCGCTCCACTATCGTCCAGTGGCTGAGCTCAATCCTGATCGGTTAACGAGGCCACAGTCAAACCGAATGAATCAAATACATTGATCAGAAATACATTTTATGCTTCCATGAGCAATATTGAGATTTTAAGGATCAAAGAGCTTGTTAACCCAGTGGTTAGACTGTGCTGGATCTTACATGGAGATACTACGATTTTGCTACGATGTCCATAATGTCACCAAAGCTGCTAATGATCTTTGCACATCTGATCTAGTGTGTGTGTCTTTATTGAGGACAACCCACTATTTCAGATTAGAAATGTCTGAATGTGATAAATATGAATGCATCATAGCCATTGCTTGTCTGAATGTAGCTGCAATAGCAGATGATGTCCAATAGAGGCCAGTCTCTCTGTATTAGTGCATACGAGCAGTAAACATAACAGTAGCATTAAATATACAGATAAGTGCAGACAGTTCAAAAGTTTGGGGTTAGTAAGATAAAAAAAAAAAAAAAAAAAAAAAAAAAATCTTTAATTCAGCAAGAACACTTTAAACTGATCAAAATTCACAGAAAAGACATCTAGATATGTATTGCAAATTTTTATTTAAAATAAATGCTGTTCTTTTGAACTTTAAACAATTCTGAAAAAAAAAAAAAAATTATCATTGTTTCCACAAAGATATTGATATGATAATAATGGTTGAAAATGCTTTAAGAAACAGCTTTGCCATTACAGGAATTAATTACACTTTAAAATATATTCAAATAGAAAACAGATATTTTAAATTGTAATAATATTTCACAAGATTACTGTTTTACTGTATTTTTGATCAAATAAATGCAGCCTTGGTGAGCAAAGCAAAACATTACAAAATCTTACCAAATAGTAGTGTATTTGGTTAATATTTAATCAATATATTCAATATTATATATTAATATACTTATTTGATTTACACACATTTATTGTATTTATATAATCATATTATATATTAAAATATATATTAAAATAAAATATTAAGCATTTAAGGTCCATTGTTTGTGGTAAACCTCATTATTGATTAAATTAATTAGCATATAGTTATATAGAGAAACATAAGTAATATTCTGTTTTAAAAAACAACACTTGCAATGTCTCATCTAACATTTGTTTTGCATGAACACATTCAAATTAATTTAATGAGGTGTTATGAGGCCTAAGCTGTAATGAAGTCTCCTAAAAATAATCAATGATTTAAAAAAAAAAAAAAGTTATATGCAACAAAAATGGTCTTTTAGTCCAATTTTACAACAAAACATTAAATACTTTTGAAATCCTTAAATATTATAAAGCACAAACTAATCCCGGTCTTACAGGCCAACCATCCTGAGGTAAATTTGCTCATTATCTCTCAAGCCCTTGCAAGTATGTTGATGAATAGCACACATTGCTTTTCACTTAATAGCTCTTAGATGTCATTTTCAGTATTGGCAGTAGGTGGCAGGATCCATACATTGATTTAATGTGGTCATCTCATGAAGGGTGAGGGGTGATGTCATTCTGACCAACACACTGGCCTGAGGCCTGACAGAACCGCCATGTGAGAACAAATACATGCCTTATTACAGTCAACATACTGTATGTCATATATATAGTGCTTACTGTTTAGTGTACAATCACTTACCAGAAAAACAGTGAGAATTTAAGTATATGTTAAAAATATAAATATATTACATTCTCAGAAAGAAAGGTACAAAGCTGTCACAGTAAAGAAAAAAAATGTAAAAACAAAGCTGGTACCCTTAGGTACATATTTGTACCTTATTTACCCTTAAATGCTACATCCCATTAAAAGTATCTTCTAAAAACATTTTGCTAATGTTCCTATTAAGTCCTAAAAATGTATATAAATGTTATTTTTTAAAACATTTTCTCTTGGTTAAGTGAATGTTAAGAGAACATTCCATTTTATCATTTTGCAAATGTTACTTCTGAATGTTCTCTGAACATATTTAAAAAATGTTACATGAAGATTCGACTAAAATATTTCTGGGAAAAAACAATCCATGAATAGACCAGATAACTTTGAACAAACATTCTATTAAAGTTACTGGTGGAATGTTTGTTCATAACTTTGAGAGAAGCTTGATTGAACGTTAGTTTTGAGAATGTTACCTGTTAGCTGGGATATTAGTACCTTAAAGGTACATATGAGTACTTCAAAATTACATATTAGTATGTAAAGTGTACATATTAGTGGCTCTTGAAATGGAACCACCCCAGTGATAACTTTGTACCTTTTTTTTCTGAGAGTGTATAACACACAATTCCATCTCTAAATTCGGATTGGATGAGATCTGTTTGAGTTTGATTTAAGGCATGTTGAGTCAGGCTCAATTAAGCAGTGAGTAATTAGCTGGGAACTCTGCGGGAGGCCTCTGGGCTCTGTGAGGGCCATTAAGGGCCCGTGGTTAGATCTGAATCTGCCTCTCTGCACTGACACACTTCTGCTTTACTGACCAACATAAAATCTCCAGAATGTGTGTGTTCATAGTGTGCATCTATATGTTTAATCACACATTTTGTAGGAGTTTTTTGGCTGTGTTGCACTCTTGACAGTCTTTCAGCTCAATAATGCAAAGCACCATTTGCATAACAATACCACCATGAGCCATAATCAGTGCTGAGAGAAACCACAGAACACATACTTCAGAGCACTGACTGGACTGAAATCATATGGCCAATGGGTCCATGCAGAATCAAAGACACCTGCATTACAACACTACAGCTCCTGCCTGATTTAGACTAAAGAGCCTGGCTGGGTTGTAAAACAGAATTAAAAGGCAAAAAGTTTAGCATGAAACAAAGGCATCAGGCTTTCAGAACACATATAACTAACAACATTTTATGCTGATAATGGCATGAAGTTTGGTTTTGACATCCTTCAATCCTGTCACTACAAACCAGCTACAAGTCAGAATGTTTGAGCAAATAATGTATTAATTTAGTAGCCAGTTTATCCATTTGTTGTGTCAGTATTCAGTTCTATTCATTTCTAATCTAAGCTTTTATCATTTAGTTTTGCTGAAGTTGTTGTATGTTAATCTGTTATGCTATACCTTTTTAATGTGGTAAAAATTAAGTATGTTTTGGAACATATATTGACTCAGAAATATCCTCTGCATGGTCAAGTTCAGACACTTAAAGTTTAGTAAGTAAAGAATTTTATTGATTGTTATTAAAATTATTTACACAAACACATAGTAAACGAACAGGATGGAAATAACTTGTTAAAGTCACTGCTCACTAAGAGACAGCTTACTTCATTACTTGAAGTTTATTTTGAAGTTGTTTTTTTACTTCTTGAAATGTTGATATTATCATATTTCAATATTTTTTATCAAACAGGATGGAACCCTCTAGTACATGACAACCCAAATAACGAATTCATCAAATCTATTACTAATAATGATGTTTGTACTGTTGTTTTCCCTCCAAAATGATGCCACTTCCTGGAGGGTTTTGTTTTGCTTTTTTATTATACATCATACTGTAGAAAGATAGGAAATACTTTTTAACCAATGAAACAATATTCCCAAGAAAACATACTTTGTTTGAAACTTTGAGAAGACATGAAAAAAAAAGAAAAAAAGAAAAAAAAGAAAAGAAAAGAAACACCTGGAATGTTTCTTAATAAATAGTCAGTTTTGGATTGTACAAATATGACAACATTTATTTTAAACCAAAGAATTTAAATTCACTCATATAATAGTGTTATTGTGATAAAATAATGTCTACTAATGTCTACTACTGATATTGTGCTAAAACACATTTGCATCCTAAAATTATTTATAACATATTAAGTACATAACGATTATGTACTGCATTATAGAAATGACTCATATGGTAAAATATCTAATAAAAAGGTATAGATAAATTTAGTATGCATTTTCGCGTAATGCCTAATGATATGGAATAAATCAAGTGATAAGTACATAACTATGACATCTCACAGTAGTTTCCACTAATAATAGGTTTTAATTTGATGATCAGCCATCTGATTTTAAAATCTTCAAAACTTTTCATTCTTAATCCAAAAAACAATTTGGATCCAAAAAACAAAATTCCAAAGACATAATTAAAAGCTAAATTCAAGTACACGTGTTTAATGTTAATATGAGTGTATTCATTTGTCAAAGCTCTGCATCTCTCAGTGTGTGTGAGTGTGTTTCTCACTCAGGCCTGTGATTGCAGCGGTGTCCCTAACACACTGAAATATTGAAATGCTTTTGTTTTGCCTAGTTAACCATGCGCTGGTGTGACACAAACTGTGAACAATGCCATGGCGCACGCACGGGACTCCTCAACTCTATTATTCATGATGGCAGGACAGCAATCTAAACAGAGTTCAACACTATACCAGAGCTTCACATCAAGTGGTGACCCAACACAGCTGTTTAACATACAAAAGTAAACCAAAAATGTTTACTGTCAACTGCACAGTCCCAACAATATGCAAAATTATTAACATGAATATGAAAACAGACAATTTCATTATCCAGGTGACAGAATTTGCACCAAAACAGGATTAAGTTTAATGCATTGCCTCAAACTGGAATCAAAAACTCCATTTTAAAAAACAATAAGTCTGTTATATGCTAACTTTAATGTTTAGTTGCATTTCATTATTTGCATTAAGGACTTTTCTTTCCTCCAATCAGAACAGACCTTGGGTCACCCATTGCATCGCATATAGAAGAATGTAAATGTGTACTAATTATGATTTTACAGAATTACTTCAAATTAAATTAAAACTCCAATTCAAGCTTTTTTATTTTTATTTTTCCTGAAAATACAATCTTTCAATATTTCAGTAAAAGAGCAGAACTGACTTTCAGAAATGCCCTCTGGTCAAGCATGGACACTTAAGTGTTGATTAACTATTAACATTTTTTATTAATTTTTATGATTTTTTTTTTTTTTTTTTTTTTTTTTTTTACATGGATAGCTTATTTGGCTTAGGTTTCCAAAAAGCATTTTCAAATATATTTTAGTATGATTTTGGTCATTTTATCAAACAGGATGGAAGGTTTTTGTGTGAAACAAACCAACTCCATTGCTAATACTTACTCACATTTGTCCTGTTATTTTCCCTCCAAAATGATGTCACCTCCTGTGTTTTGTTTTACTTTTTTTGGATTCTACAAAAAAGAAAAAGAAAAAAACTAACAGGATAAAAAGTGTTTTTAATCAATTACAACAATTCAGAAGACAACAGAACAGATCTGTGACCCATTTAGAGGTCTTGACTCACTAGTTGCCTTGCATATAACAGTTTTGCTTGCATAATTAAGTCAAATAAGATTATAAGAATAAAATAAGAAAACACAAACGGGCGAATGAATAAAAATAGGTAGAACGAAAAAAATGCAAATGTTTGAGGAAGGCCAGAGCCGCGTGTCCTGATCCCTGCACCTGTGCTGACCTAACTTTTGCCTGTGTGTAAACTCAATCCACGGCCGTGTAAAGCCAGTGAGTGGAAGTGTGTAGAGAAAAGGGAGGTATCAGCAAATAAAGCTCAGAACAGCAGTATGGCGCTCTTTCCCAGCCACTAAGCTAAGCCATGAATTATAGATGCCTCCTGAGGATTTTCTCTTTCCGCTCCTTCTTCCGTCTTTTCTTTTTAAAGGACAGAAAAGGATAGAAAAAAACAACAATACACAGATAAAACAAATAGATACCCTACAAGCCTATTTGGACTGTTACGTCGAAGAGGGATGTGCTCGCAAACACCCTAGAAACGTTGTTAGAAGCGTTTGTGTGGTTTCCAGATCATATGAGATTTGTTAGCATTACAAATGCAGGCAGGCCGTCATAAAAACTCCCACTGATTGTCAACATTTATCCCATACTAACCAAAAAAGCTTCCTGTTTCCAAACAGGCCTATCAAAAGCCACATTAAGGGATGTGAAAAAAGGGAAAAGAGCCACTAAATCGTGAAAATAGTGAGTGCGAGGTGATGTAATGCTGTCTTACTCTTAATGAATAAATTATGCGCCTGAAATTTCATCGTCATAGTAACTGGGCCATTTCTGTTGCACGCACACACTCGAATGCAGGTCACCGATAAAACCCAAAATGTATGACTTAATCAGACTGCATCTGTGTTTCTGATTGCAATAAGTGTGTTAGAAGATGCATGCATGCATGTGTGTGTGTGCGGGCAGCGATGGATGGAGTCTTTATCCAAGTGTAAGAGCTTGTGTGCGAATGTGTCTCTGAAGGACATAAAACAAAACGCAGCTGACCGCTGGGGCCTGTAGTTCATAATTGCGCGGGTGGCATTTTAGTGATTCTTGCCGCACGGGGGTCAATTTTTCCCCAGGTCACTAACAGTGACATCATCAAACCGCTATTAACTCGGCAAACAATTTTGACTCCATCCAGGCCCGGTATCGATAACAGACCGTATCAAACGCACGCGGAACTGGCCAAAATCTGCCCTCAATCTAAACCCTTCACCTTACAGCCCACCAAACACTAGCACATCCCTACAGACTCAAAAAAGAAACAAATGCTCTCCTCTGTAAAGAGAGACAGAGAGGGAGAGTAAAAAACAGAAGGAACAGAGGAATGGAGATGTCAGAGGAAGGAAACGTACTTCACCATCTGAAGATTTCAGATGAGACGCATCTCACGCGCAAATGCCCATACAGTGGATTTGGACACTTAAGCCATGCTTAAATATGTATGAATGTCATTGCTTTAGATCACTGGTTCTCAGCTGGTTTTGCTTCAGGACCCAGATTTTGTGGCAACCAAAGAGTATCAAAACTCTAACCTTATTTTAATGTAGTCTGGGTCATACAAAAGTTTGGGGCTGGTATGATTTTTTTCTCTTATGCACACCAAGGCTGCATTTATTTGATCAAAAATACAGTAAAAACAGTAATATAATGAAATATTATTTCAATTTAATTAGCGGTTGTCTATGTGAATATATTTTAAAATGTGATTTATTCCTGTGATGCAAAACTGAAATTTCAGCGTCATTACTCCAGTCTTCAAACATTCTAATATGTTGATTTGCTGCTCAAGAAACATTTATTATTGTATTAATTTCTTTTAAAAAAAATCCCCAAACTTCAACAGAAGTGTATTTTCATTTAACTTGCATGGTCTTTTTTTAACATATAAAGTTTTTTTCATGCAATAAATGATTGAGTCCAGAATATGAGCAGCCATATGTTTTTATAAGATTTTTTCCCTTTTTAATCTGGCTGTAACTCTAACAAACGTTCATGCAATTAAAATCACTTTACACTTTGATGAATTACATTATTAGATGCTTCTCAGCCTATTTTACTGAAACAACCCTCAACTGAGGCCCTGAGCTAATAATATCAGTGATAATTATGAGCTTCATTCCTAAAGCACCGTTCACACCTTATGCAAAGGCCTCTGTAATGGAAACTGTAGACAAAGACATAAAGCCGAGGGGTTTGTCACGGGTTTGAGAGCTCTGTCCTGGTCCTACTGGGTGAACTGTTCTCTATTGACTTACAAGCAGGAGGCATGTGTCCAAACGCATTGCACTATTTTTCTGTAATAATAGCCAGCAGCCATGCAGCTAAATTATTAATGGGCACTATTCAATACAAACAGGTAGACACACACACACACACACGGCCTTCGCAGCCAATCCAGCCAGGTTTTATTTCACACACAAAAAGTTCCCGCCCACACCTGCCCACATCACAGCAAACACCTCTGACTGTTTGGGTGATGATCCGAGGAAGAGCTGGACGGACAGGTCATTTTAAACTATAAGAGATTTATATGCTCATGGATTACTGATCTAGAAAGTTTTGGACAGCAAGATCATGACAATACCAAGGAATATTTCTGTAAATGCAGTGATCCAAGTTCATATAAATCTTATTTTTCTCAACTGGTTCTCAGCTGGAGCATTTCAGCCTAAAGACTGGGAACACAAGATATTTATTATCGATTGAAATAATGCAATTATTGCAACTAAAATGCAACTAACCATATAATCATGCATAGTCTGGACAGCAAAATAAATCGAGAGAAAATGCTTCCCATACTTTTGGTTATTGACATAAAAAATGTATATGTCCAATCAAACACTACATTGACATATAGGATTTACTTTGAAACAATTTTCACTCAGAAATTGCTTGCAAATTTCACAAATAGTTACAAATAATTGGCAGGTAACACTAAATTAAACATAAAAGAAATTTGAAACAGAAAGCAGAAATATTTATTTTTCCTGGTAAAACGTACTCTAATCTTTGTTTTACAACTTGAAAAGAAAAAAAATTCTTCAGTGCACGGTAATTTGTTGTGAATTCAGCTGCACTCAAAAACCATGAATAGAACTACATGAAGTAAAAATAAATTTAGCAGAATAAATACAATACAGAATCTCTTACAGAGAGGACAAAATTGCCTTTGTGTCGACCACAGTTTATTTTAGCAGTGAATTAATGGTTGCTGAGACCTTGAATGCTTTAGAAGTCAAGACTGTCAAAATTGACAACTTTACTATTCTATGTACTGTTATGTTTAATATTCAGGTTATGTTAATCATTTGTACATTGTTGGGTTCATGAAGTTCATGGAAATATTAATAAATTTAAGTGTTCTATTTTGATTGCTTTTGGCAATGTTATTTTAGTATCATTGATCTACTATTATAGTTTTTGTTAATATTTTGAATTAGATTTTATTTTTTTATAATTTTCTGTTTTTACTTTGTTAGTAATTGTTTTATTATTATTATTTTTTAAATGTCTTCATAGTTCTTTGTCATTTTGTCATAAAACTATTTATTAGTTTTAGTTTATTTAGTGTTAGTTATTTTAGTACTTCATGTTAAACTAAATGAAAATAAGAAATGTTGCCTTGGGCAACTAGTTGAAATAAAATCTGTTTTCATTTTTTTGATATTTCATTTCAGTTAACGAAAGTGTTTATTATGGTTTTAGTTTAGTTTTAGTTAATAATAACCCTGGCTTTTGGAAACCTAAAGTTATTGTGATCTTAAAATTATTGTACAAAATAAAATTGGGATCCTGAAGCTAATCTAGTTGAGATGTTTTAAAGTACCTTCCAGAAGTTGGAAGGTATTTTGTAATTAAACAGTTCCACGGTAGTACTTTACTTTAAATGTGTGACCTTTCACAAAAGCGTTCAGGGAAATGGAGAGTACATTCACCTAAAGGCAAAGAAATCCTCCATATTTTTACGTTTTACGTTACCTTTTCCATCCGACCGAATTGACAAAATTTGGCAGCGATGAGCCTCAGTCAGATGAGATTAGAAGGTTAAGGGTTGTAGACTGTACCATTACATGATCAATAGCAGGGTTAGGGGGGAGCGAGTACGCTGACCTACTCCTTATGGGCATAACACATATACCATCAACCTCTCGACCCGCTCCTCCACATCCTCCTCCTCCCCTCCATCAATTAGCTGCTAAGTAAAGAGATCTGTCCTGTGCCGCCCAGGCCACACTGTAAGAGATATGCCCTCCCCTCCCGTCCTGTCCCGTCCTGTCCTGTCCCGTCCACAGAGGGAAATGAAATCCTCCCTGTGTTACTGCAGGCTGCTCTGAGATAAAAGTTCCAAATAAAGCGTGCTTACATCATCATCAGCCATGGCATCACTCATCAGCAGAGCCTCCCAAACCTCTAACAACATCACGCACAAACCGTCTACAATATATGAGCAATAAAGCACATGAAAATCATGGATTTGGTCTGCGTTTACATAAGAAATATACACTGTGTGACAAAAAATGTTCAAATGTGTCCTGTGGTTCCATTCTGATCAACCAATCAGAAAAAAAAAAAAAAAAAAAAGATTTTTAAAATTCATATTTTTCGGATTTGCTGCATTTTAAGTGTGTTGGGTTAATCATACACTCTCAAAAAAAAAGTATGTAAAGTTTAGTTCCTAATATGTACATTTTAGATTTTAATATGTACCTTTAAGGTACTTATATGCACCCTTTAGGGGTAAATAGGGTACAAAGGTGTACCTTTTTTCTGAGAATGTATTTACAAGATCAGTAGATGTGAATGCAGTCACAAATTTGCAGTGTATTTTGTTTTAGCCCAGACTTTCTGAGTTAGAGGCACATCAATTCAAAATAGCAGAATTTAATTGGTTTGATCATAATTAGTAAAACCAGTACAAATTGTGAAAATAACAATTAACAATTCAAACAGTTCATTTTTTCCCCTATTGTGCAGCAATTTGGACAAACAGTGTCAGGTCAATCAATCTCAAATCAATGTTCATGAATAAAAAAAATAAATAAATAAAATAAAATAAAAACTGGTACTGAATAAATAATAATAATAAAAAAAATTAAAAACAAACAAAAAAAGTACATACACTAGCATTCAAAACTTTGTGGTCAGTAAGATTTTTTTAAAAAAAGAAATTTTTTTAAAAGAAATTAATACTTTTATTCTGCAAAAATGTATTACATTTATCAAAAGTGACAGTAAAAACATTTCTAATATATATAAAAGTTTATAACAAAATGTCTATTTCAAAACACTTTTTAATTTTCTATGAATCAAAGAATTCTGAAAAAAATGTATCACAAAAATATGAAGCAGCACAACTGTTTTCAACATTGATAATAATAATTGTTTCTTGAGCAGCAAATCAGCATATTAGATTGATTTCTGAAAGATCATGTGACACTGAAGAAAGGAGTAATGATGCTGAAAATTGAACTTCAATCACAGGAATAAAAAGTAATCACATTTTAAAATATTTTCAAATAGAAAATAAATATAAAAAATAAAAAATATTTGCAGCCTTGATGAGCTTGATAGACTTCTTTTAAAACATTAAAAAACCATACCAACCTCAAACTTTTGAGTGGTAGTGTATGTGTAAGTCAAGAAGTGATTAAAAAGAACATGTAAATTTTATTCCAAACAAAAGCACTTGCATGAACACACATCACATTGTAATTAAGACTTCCAAACTCATGAGTAGAAACTTCCCAGCAGGATTTGAGGACAGCGCTAGTGCTACATACTGTTAGCTGTGAGAAAGGTTAACAAGCAAACATAACTTAGATGTAGAAAATGCCAAATAAGCTGTCCACCTTTCAGGAACTAAAAGACTCTGACAGATGTGGATGTGACACTTCCTGTTAGGAGCCACATACTCTGATGATCCTCACTGAAAACAATAGCCGTAGAGTTCAGACTCAATGATTAATCCGACAGAAGAAGGAGCATTCCTCATTCTGTGCCATCTGTGATTCACTCCACAGTTTCACTTTGGCTCAGTGTCTCACAACTTATTAAATACCGTTCTTCACATCTCACATTCATTTGCACTCTGTGTGTTTGGGCTGTTGACATGAAATAGTTTTGGGAAGCTGACAGGTCCTGTGGCGTGATGAGCTGTACTGCATTTAAAGTCATCTTTTGTAAGTAATGTACATGCAACAAACCTCATAATAATTTGAAGAATACACAGAATATTTTCACTTTTAAAAAGGCATTTTTCACTTGATAGGATCATTGAAAAAAAAAATATTAAAAAGTTGCCTTTGCACTGTTGATGTACACTACCGTTTTAAGTAAATTAATACATTTATTCAGCAAGAATGCACTGAATTGATCAAAAGTGACAGTAAAGATATTTATAACGTTACAAAAGTATTCTAATTTCTAAAAAATTCTAAATTTCTATTTCAAATAGATTGTTCTTTTGAACTTTTCATTCATCAAAGAATCCTGAAAAAAAGACCGTTCAAAATTCAACTTTGCAATCAGGAAAAAATTACATTTTAAAATTTGTTCAAATAGAAAATATTTATTTAAATTTGTAACAATATTTCACAATATTACTTTTTTAGACAATTTTTTTTTTTCAAAAACTAAAATCTTATTGACACAAAACTTTGAAAAATTGTGTAGACGAAAGTAAAGAAAAAAAGTCCATTGAGAAAACTGAACAACATTGTGAAAAAAAATAAGCAAATATCAAAATTTCAAATAAAAAAGGAATTATTTAAACCTGAAATCATAATAAATAACAATACATTTATTTATTAAATAAACAATAACATTCTAAAGAATTAAGCACGCTAGCTCAAGCAAAGCCATACCAGATTTCCAGATGTTTCAGGAAATTCATTCTTATGAACAAAACATTTTCCTCTAACATTATCAGTCCATTCCTGAAATCCAAAACAAGCTCTTAATCCCATGTTGTCTGGAATTCCAAATGTCATATTATCTGCTCTATTAATTTAACGTGATACCCATTTGCCTGATCTAAACGCTATAAAATTTCACAGGTCTGGATCACGTTGCTTGAGGGCTCCTTGTACTGCACATCTGCTCCCACCTGCTCAACACACATTGCATAATTAAGACACATCTGAAGGTGTGAGGCCATGGCAGAGTGGAGCGGCTCTACACTGGACCTGCTGGCTCTGGCCGCGGGCCACAACTCCTCACAGCAGCATAATCAGATTTGGGCCGGTGAGAGACTGAACGAGCCTCTCTGGACTGCTTGGCTGTTTGCAGAGGGACTGAATGGCCATAATGCCCTAGATTAATAGATGGCTATAAGATCAGTGCTGGAATGTCAGGAGAAATCTGGATACAGTACAAAATGATGGACACAGCGGGGAAAAAGGATGTTTTGTTATTAAGTATATCTGTGGCTGGGAACTGTAAGTGATAGATTATTTTATTTCAAAAGAGCATATGAGAAATGTCCCTTTTTAGGACATTTTGGTCACATAAAAGGACAAATGGCTTGAAGGTTTTTGCTACAGGACATGTTATTCTGGTATAATGACAGTGCAAGGCTAGTGTCCTCCATTATAATGCCACATGCTCCCCACTAAAGGTCCAGGTTTTTGCTGAGATCTCTCTCTGATGTGCAGCGACAGTCCTCCGTCTGGACAAAATTAACTTGAGCACTTATCAAGACTGAGAATGACGGCCAGAGACACTCAAAAGAAATATTTCATGAGCAAGAGTTTCAACACAGACACTGGGAAGTTTCAGTCAGAATGTTGTCTGAGAGCTAGAAAGCACAACAGTTTAAAAAATAACCGTTGACTGTTTCTTAAAAACAGACCAGATGATATAAACATCTTATTTTATTTTAGTATCATTGATATACTATTATAGTATTTGTTAATATTTTGAATCAGATTTTGTTTTTATATTTTCTGTTTTTATATTTTATATTTTCTGTTTGTATTTACTGATAAAGTTTTAGTTATTGTGTGTGTTTTTGCCAGTTTTATTATTATTATTTTTAAATGTCTATATATATTTACTTAGTTATTTTACTAAGTTACACTAAACAAAAATGAGAAATATTGGCTTGGCAACTGGCTGAAATAAAACCAAGCAAATTCAAAATTTTTAATAATAATAATAAAAAACGTCTCAGTTACATATGTAACCCTCGTTCCCTGAAGAAGGGAACGGAGACGTCACGTCGGTGGCCGACGAATAGGATCTCGTTTCGAGAGACCAATCTACTTCGAGTGTAAACTAAACAAGCCAATGCACATTGACATGCGATAATTGCATCCAGCTGCTGCTCGTCACAGCACGAGCATAAGTAGGCAGCAGGTGCAACGCATACTCAGGTTTTTGCTGAGGAGCCGAGCCAGGGACCCGGCCGCTCAGCGGTGGTACAGTGGCCATGGCAACGGGACGTGATGTCTCCGTTCCCTTCTTCAGGGAATGAGGGTTACATATGTAACCAAGACGTTCCCTTTCAGTCGGTCACTCTGAGTCACGTCGGTGACCAACGAATGGGATCCCTACCAAAGCGCCATGGCTGCTGCCACTTCCAGCGCCCCTCGTAAGCCACCTGGTCCACCCGCAGCAGCTGGGGCGGAAGATAGGACAGGGAGAGAGTATATTACTGTTGTTCCACTAGACCCATACAGTAAGACTTATTGGATATCACTGGGAAAGTGTACCCTTTCCAGGGACGCTGCGGAATCCACATCCTGCCCACAGGGAGATATCATGTGGAGATTACACATATGGACTGGGCATTAAGGGCAGTAGAACATATGGAATGTCTCTGAGGTGGCTCCGGCCCAGTTAGAAGGAAATCAAAGCCTTGGGTTTGATATGCCAAGATGATGGCATCCACTATCTAGTGGGCCAACCTCTGCTTGGAGACACCCTTTCCCTTCTGCTGATCTCCATAACCGACGGAGAGCTGCTCTGAGGTCCTAAAGCTCATATACGTGCAAAGCACGAACGGGACAGAACAAAGCTAGAGCTGGGTCTGCCTCCTCTGAGGGCAGCGCTTGGAGGTTCATGACCTGATCCCTGAAAGGCGTGGTGGGAACCTTGGGCACATATCCGGGCCAGGGTCTCAGGATAACGTGAGAGTCGGCCGCATGCAGGTCCCCTAGCCTCTTGATGGAAGCCAGTGCAGTTAAGAGCACTGTCTTTATTGATAGAATTCTCAGCTCTTCAGCCTGCAACAGCTCAAAGGGGGCCCTCTGCAATGCCAAAAACACCAGAGGGAGATCCCAAGAGGGTACGGGGTTCGGGCGAGGAGGATTTAGTCTCCTCGCACCCCTCGGAAACCTGAGGATCAGGTCGTGCTTCCCCAAAGACTCACCGTCTACAGGATCGTGATGTGCAGCAATTGCGGCAACATACACTTTTAGGGTGGAGGGAAACAGCCCTTCGCTCCAACCCCTCCTGGAGGAAGGAAAGCACAGCTCTGATCGGGCATCTCCAGGTGTCTTCCCGGTGAGAAGAGCACCATTCAACGAACAGGTTCCACTTCAAGGTATAGGCACGCCTCGTAGAGGGTGCTCTTGCCGAAGTGATGGTATCTACCACAGCCTGGGGTAGATCACCTAGGACTTCCGCGTCCCATCTACGGACCACACGTGGAGGTTCCACAGATCTGGATGCAGGTGCCAGAGGGTGCCCCGTCTCTGAGAAAGTAGATCTTTCCTCAGAGTAATGCGCTGGGGGGGGGGCTGTCGCAAGGAGCACTACTTCCGGAAACCAGGTCCGGTTGGGCCAGTAAGGTGCAACTAGCAGGACCTGCTCCTCGTCCTCCCTGACTTTGCACAGTGTCTGTGCAAGCAGGCTTACTGGTGGAAACACAAACTTGCACAGACCCCGGGGCCAGTTGTGTGCCAGTGCATCCGTGTCGGACGAACTGAATCGCATAGCCGAGTCTGACGGTCCTAATGAGCCAGTGAGATGGACTGGGAAGCGCTAACCAGGCTCCCAGAAACTGTACAAGCGGGACCAGAGGGATCACAGATGTACCCATGGTGGGGCAGCGTGGCGGAGGACAGGGACCCTGCTCGGAAGGCATCGCGTCCCGAAGCGGGGTCTGGGTGTGTGGTGCAACATCTACCTGGCTCCACGGTTGGGCAGGGGGTGCAGAAGAAGGCATAGCCTCCTTGAACTGGGCCCTGCTGCCCATCGGCGATAGAAGAGGGGAATGAGACTGGCCAGGCATAGCATGGCGCAATGTCATCCGTGCCCTCTTGGGACCCAGAGATGGTGGAAACTGCTCTTCTTTTGATGTTTTGGGTACCGCCGACTGAAAGGCCAGTGGCGGAACAAAAAGAAAAGGAAACAAAAGATTCTCCACTCGGCCCTGCTCCGGGGGAAGGAGTGGTGTGGTCACCATCTCCCGAAGAGCTGTCCCTTTCAGCTCTGGGTTGTCCATCTCTTGCTTGCACTTCCACTTGCCGCCTAGTTTGGCAGGGGCCTGGACGGGCGGCATCGCACCCCTGCGGCCAGCTCTCCACTGTGGCCTCAGTGGATGCTGCTGCTGAGGCTGAGCAGGGGCGGAGGAAGCCAGGGGGACTGCATCACCAAAAAGGCTGGCCTGAGAAATAGGGGAGTCGAGAAAACGATATTTATCGGTCTCCCCCATATCCGCCAGGTTCAGCCAGAGATGGTTTTCCTGGACCACCAACGTGGCCATCGTCTGTCCGAGGGAGCCCGCAGTGACTTTTGTCACTCTCAGGGTGAGGTCCGTCGCTGTGCACAGCTCCTGCATCAGCCCTGGGTCAGAACTACCCTCGTGCAACTCCTTTAATGCCTTGGCCTGATATACCTGCAGGAGTTCCATGGCGTGTAGGGCAAAGGCAGCCTGTTCAGCGGCACCGTAAGCCTTGGCCGTAAGCACGGACGAGAACTTACGGGCCCTGGATGGGAGACGAGGGTTACCCCTCCAGGTGGAAGCGCTCCTCGGACACAACTGCATCGCAACCGTGTGCTCCACCGGGGGGATTGCCTCATAACCCCTGGCTGTCCCACCATCGAGGGTAGTGAGGGAGGAGGAGGCACCAGACCGGTTTCGGGCAGAAAAAGGTGCCTTCCACGACCTGCTTACCTCTTCATGCACTTCCGGGAAGAAAGGCACCGGGGTGGGGGGCTGAGAACCAGCCCGGGCCGCCCCGAGATACCAATCATCTAACCTCGACGGCTCGGGACACGGTGGCTCTCTCCACTTGAGCCCGACCACCTTGACAGGTTAATTCTGGGTGAGGCTCGGACAATGCTACTCTCGCCAAAGGGGGCAACGCAGCCGAGTCCTCATCCCCAGACTCCAGCTCACCCTCTGATGCCGCGATCAACATCATCTGGAGGTGCCCCGAATGAAACGGTCGGACACTCATATGAGGAACCGGCATGCTCACTCGGAAGCTCCACAGCTTGCGGCGTGCTAGAGGAGTGGGGGGCCCACAGAGATTCACTTGGCGGGTTTGCCCCCACTGTAACCCTCAGGCTACCCTGTCTATTCACCGAAGTAGCCCTCTTCTGCGGGACAGAAGAGAGACTAGATCGGGGCATAGGTAAGGAGACTCCACCTTTTTTGATATACTGGAGTCAGCCGCAATGGCAATGCCGCTACAGTGACAGCATGACTCATCCACGAAAGCTGCCTCAGCATGTTCAACGCCCAAACACGTGATGCGGCGATCGTGACTGTCATCGTGACTGTAACGACCGCATCCAGAAACACACGGGTGGTAGGCATCTTTAAAAAGACGCAACGTCACACCCATGTCTTGCTCTTTTAGGGAAATTAGCTCTTTCAGAAGTGCTGAAGTTCACAGGGGAACCACCGCTGCAGCGCCGTCACACCAACACGAGTGCTGAAGAAGCCTCTTCCCCAGAGCGCTCGTTGACTTGTCAGAAAATCACTCTCAGACGAAAGGCAGAGCAGAACGATAGAACTGCTCGGCTCCGAAGTGAAAAGCTGAGTATGCGTTGCACCTGCTGCCTACTTATGCTCTTACTGTGACGAGCAGCAGCTGGATGCAATTATCACATGCCAAAATGCATTGGCTCGTTTCGTTTACAGTCAAAGTAGATTGGTCTCTCGAAGTGAGATCCCATTCGTCGGTCACCGATGTTACTCGGAGTGACCGACTGAAAGGGAAACAAGATTATTTTAATCTTAAATAATAATAGTACAAATACATGTATTTATTAAACATAATACAATTCTAAATATTAAGCACCCTTCTAATTCACACAAATCAAAACCAAAAACATTTGAAACAGAAATGAATCAATATTTATGAACAAATCGGTTGAATGAAAGACTCACTCATAATGACAAATCATGATTTTTGTTCCTGAATGAATCAGCATTTTTGAACAAATCAATTATCAATTATGACTCATAAAACAATATGTAACCTGCAGCAAGAGTCACTGAAAAATACCCAACGCTAATGCAGTTTTAGTTAATAATTTCTTAATCTTTAATTATCGCTTAACTAGGTTTGGGGGAATCTGTTTTATGAATTTCACATAATGTCACCTATCCTAATATTCACATCTGTCTATTGAATCTGTGTATAGACTGTATCTGTGTAAAGTCTGTATATCACCAGCAGTAATGATGTTTACATAATCCATAAGAAAAACCGTGTTATCATGAGAGTAGGATTCAGACTGTGATAGTCTTTCTTGAGTATGTATTCTCTTCACAGGGGAGCAATTCCAGTGTGTTTTTCTCTTATAATACTATTTGTTAAGTCGATAAGCATAACCGTATCCACATTATCACTGAACTGCTTTACTGAAGAACCACTGGCATCCATTACTGATACAAATTTGATTGGCTAGCAAACCATGGGGCTTACAACAATAACCTCTTGTATTTCACAGACAATTCACAATTTTCGGTTTTAGAGTTATTGCATTTCATGTTAAAATTTAAAGATAGTGATGTCTTTTCAAACATTTTGAAGAAAAAACAAAAAAAGCATGCTAAAAATGCCGTGCATGTGTTCATTTTGCATCTGTCACATGGTAAATGTCGCTCATATTTTTTCTTTGGCTGCATTATAATGATTTCCTGCATTTTAAAGATTTAAGTCATTTTACTGAACAAGAATAAAGAAAGTAAAAGGAAAACATACAACAGTTCAATAAACAAGCTAATATTCAGTAACTTTAGACATTTTAAACACAATTTTACCAGTTCCTTTGGTTCTGCGCTGCAAAAAAAAAAAAAAAGGAAATGGAAAAGGAAAAATGACAAATTGGTGGTGTTTTGTTCTTGAATTAATCAATGTTTTTGAACAAGTTGTTTGAATAAATGATTCAATTGAACACATTTTGATTCAAATGACTCAATAACAATGTATCCTGCAGTAAGCGTCACTGAAGTATAATGAACTAAAAGTATACAGTGGGTACGGAAAGTATTCAGACCCCCTTAAATTTTTCACTCTGTAATATTGCAGCCATTTGCTAAAATCATTTAATTTTTTTTCCTCATTAATGTACACACAGCACCCCATATTGACAGAAAAACACAGAATTGTTGACATTTTTGCAGATTTATTAAAAAAAGAAAAACTGAAATATCACATGGTCCTAAGTATTCAGACCCTTTGCTCAGTATTTAGTAGAAGCACCCTTTTGATCTAATACAGCCATGAGTCTTTTTGGGAAAGATGCAACAAGTTTTTCACACCTGGATTTGGGGATCCTCTGCCATTCCTCCTTGCAGATCCTCTCCAGTTCTGTCAGGTTGGATGGTAAACGTTGGTGGACAGCCATTTTTAGGTCTCTCCAGAGATGCTCAATTGGGTTTAAGTCAGGGCTCTGGCTGGGCCATTCAAGAACAGTCACGGAGTTGTTGTGAAGCCACTCCTTCGTTATTTTAGCTGTGTGCTTAGGGTCATTGTCTTGTTGGAAGGTAAACCTTCGACCCAGTCTGAGGTCCTGAGCACTCTGGAGAAGGTTTTCGTCCAGGATATCCCTGTACTTGGCCGCATTCATCTTTCCCTCGATTGCAACCAGTCGTCCTGTCCCTGCAGCTGAAAAACACCCCCACAGCATGATGCTGCCACCACCATGCTTCACTGTCGGGACTGTATTGGACAGGTGATGAGCAGTGCCTGGTTTTCTCCACACATACCGCTTAGAATTAAGGCCAAAAAGTTCTATCTTGGTCTCATCAGACCAGAGAATCTTATTTCTCACCATCTTGGAGTCCTTCATGCGGGCTTTCATGTGTCTTGCACTGAGGAGAGGCTTCCGTCGGGCCACTCTGCCATAAAGCCCCGACTGGTGAAGGGCTGCAGTGATGGCTGACTTTCTACAACTTTCTCCCATCTCCCGACTGCATCTCTGGAGCTCAGCCACAGTGATCTTTGGGTTCTTCTTTACCTCTCTCACCAAGGCTCTTCTCCCCCGATAGCTCAGTTTGGCCAGACGGCCAGCTCTAGGAAGGGTTCTGGTCATCCCAAACGTCTTCCATTTAAGGATTATGGAGGCCACTGTGCTCTTAGGAACCTTAAGTGCAGCAGAAATTTTTTGTAACCTTGGCCAGATCTGTGCCTTGCCACAATTCTGTCTCTGAGCTCTTCAGGCAGTTCCTTTGACCTCATGATTCTCATTTGCTCTGACATGCACTGTGAGCTGTAAGGTCTTATATAGACAGGTGTGTGGCTTTCCTAATCAAGTCCAATCAGTATAATCAAACACAGCTGGACTCAAATGAAGGTGTAGAACCATCTCAAGGATGATCAGAAGAAATGGACAGCACCTGAGTTAAATATATGAGTGTCACAGCAAAGGGTCTGAATACTTAGGACCATGTGATATTTCAGTTTTTCTTTTTTAATAAATCTGCAAAAATGTCAACAATTCTGTGTTTTTCTGTCAATATGTGGTGCTGTGTGTACATTAATGAGGAAAAAAATGAACTTAAATGATTTTAGCAAATGGCTGCAATATAACAAAGAGTGAAAAATTTAAGGGGGCCTGAATACTTTCTGTACCCACTGTACTATAAAACAGAAATAATGGCATACTTTATTGTAATCTACTATTTTTCTTTTAACAATTTGTGTGTTATAGCAAGTGCCCTCTGAGGTACACATAACCCCAGATGGGAAGCAGTGACCTAGACTCTCACAGAGGCCACCGAAATCACATTGCTGCAGCATTGTATAACATTAACTGCTTTAACCGTGCCTTTTCAGGGTTAATATAACACTGTATTTGTAGTCAGTTGGCTAGAGTCATTTCTTTTCTATGCCAAGGCCTTGAATTTCACCCTTCACGTGTAAGTAATGCGCAATGGAGTCTCATCTCATGGGGTTGCCTGGAGGCCAGAGATGCCGCGCTGCTCACCGAGAGGACAAATTCATATCTCTTGTGGATATTGCAAGAGAGGCTTCAGCATTAACCCACTCTAGGGTATTTCTTATGAATCAATGTAGAAATAAAAGAAAAGGGACACATTTTCCCAATTCTCTCAGTACAATTCTGGGCAGAGTCTGTTCCATTAGTTTTATATGTGAATGAATTGCTCTGGAGTCCCAGTTGCTCATTAAAACTGGCATGTTAAGAGATGAAAATGCAGAGTGATAGATTTCTGCAGTGATAATGGAAATCTCTCAGAACAAAGGCTTGTTATTAATGAATGTGCTTTAGCCTTCTGATAGCATGAGCATTTGAAACCGAACACAGAAAGGAAGAGTGGACTGGGAAATGAAGGCCTCTGAGATGAAAAACAAGCATGTGCGAGTTATTAGATTAATCACGCAAATGGTAAAGACACTGCTGATGGGATGTTGTACAAGTGGGATATTCAAAGAATGTTTGAAAATGTTATGTTAATTATGTTCAGAATGGAATACTATAGCGCACTTCTTACTGCATACTGCATCATATATTGTTGGCTTCTTACTATATTTCTTCATAATATCAAACAGTATGTAATTTGCAATGACAAACATTTGAAAAGATATGTTGGAAATATGCATACTGTGCATAGAATACTACATTTGCCAAAATGTGTCTTATACAACAGAGCTTACTGTGAGGAATACTGTAACCCTGTAGTTTGCTTGACCTGACTTTCCATTTACAATGTGATGAATGAGCAGGAAGTAATATCAGCCATTGTCATCTTTTTCTTGACTCATCTTTTTCTTTCATTTTATTGCCAAAAATTTAGACATTCTTGGATTTTTCAGTTCAGGAATTGAAAACGAATTCAGCAACTGCCTTTATGATTGAATCATTGATTCATTGACTCTAATTCTGTTTGTAAGCTATTCCATTTCACAATAGCACGACATTATTTAATCCACTTTTCGGTTTTAAAAAAGTCGATAAATTTGGAAATCCAATCAAATAATGAAAGAGATTGTGGTAGATATGCTATTGCTGTTTAATATTTTTCTGGAAACCATGATTTTTTTTTTTCTTCAGGATTCTTTGATGAATAAAAAGTTCAAAAGAACAGCATTTGTTTGAAATAGAAATCTTTTGTAACATTATAAAAGTATTAATTTCCTGTTTTCTTCTTCTTTTTAGAAAAAATCTTATCACAGTTTGCATCACAGTCTTCACTGATTATACAAAGAAATGTTCCTTGAGCAGCAAATCAGCATATTAGAATGACTTCTGAAGGATCATGTGACACTGAAGATTGGACTAATGATGCTAAAAATTCAGCTTTGATCAAAGGAATAAATTACATTTTAAAATATATTCATTATTATATACATTTTAATAATATTTCACAATATTACTGTTTTTACAACTTTGGTGAGCATAAGAGACTTCTTGCAAAAACATTTTTAAAAATCGTAAATATTCCACACTTTTGAACGGTACTGTACATAAATAATAATATGCAGTATGCTATTCCAAACATACCTAGTCACTAAAGTGTGATCATAATTAAAAATACACAGAATCTTCCCTTGACAGAAACATCTGAACAATATCTTTGCATTTGTAGAGTCTTTCTCTGGCATTATTAGCACATCAGCACAAGGTCAGAGCTGTGTATCAGCTCATGGTAGACACTACTGCCCTTACCAGACAGATACACATCTCAAGGACCCTGCATTTGTCCGTGCCGGCTGCCTGATCAATAATGTGAAAGAGAGACAGCATTTAAATGACCTGTTGGGAGACTGGATTTCCTGTGGAGACTCGAGAAACCAGTAACAGCAGGAAAAAAATGCTGAAGAAAAAAAGAAGCAATTGCAACAAAAAAGGCAGGAAGAAAAACTGCTGCTGGGGTGATTATCTGCGGATTACACTGTGGCTGCAGGGGGTTTTGGGTAAATATGATATAATGAGGGCTGAAAGTAACGGTAAAGGCCTGGGAGGGAGTTCTTATCAGAAATTACAAATCAGACAATTCCGGTCCTGGACGATTGATCAATACAGCATTTCAGCCATAAGTGATATAATAACAGCTGTGATACAAAACACCTTTTCACTCACTAGCTTAACCTCAGTTCACAGGTCAAACTCTAGATGTTCTTATGGAAAGATGACACTAAGATAAAATAAAAAGGACATTAATGGAAAGCATCGCTTTAAACATGGCTCATGCTAAGATTCTGTTGTGCATTCAGAATCAAATTCTGTTTAAATTCAATACAATTTTAATTTGATTTCAATTTTTGAATTTGAATTAGGTGGCAAACAGGATGCAGAATGGCAAATCAAATTTAAATGTAAGGTAGGAAAATTAAAATGAATTGAAAATACATTCATACATTCAACTGTAATTATTGATGAGCAAAAAAGATAAAGAAGATGGATGGATGGATGGATATAGATACAACAAATGAGCAAACAAACAAATGATATAAATAGATAGATAGATAGATAGATAGAACAATATAGATAGATAGAATGAACAAACAAATGACACAGACAGACAGACAGACAGACAGACAGATAGATAGATAGATAGATAGATTTATTTCCTGTCATTCCAATTGAACTTACTGTATGTTCTGGCCAATTCAACTTAAATTCACACTCTTGAACTGAAAAGAAGCCTGTTCTTCAATGTTTAATTTATTGCTTAAATAGGTAGTTGAGAGCAGCAGGAGATGATCAGTTTAAATCATAGACATATTCATCTGGTCTCACTGCTGTGCTCAATGCTCTAAGGCAGGGGTTTTCAAACTTTTTTTGTCAGCCGAACCCCTTTGACATAAATTATTTACTTAAAGTACCCCCTGATATTTTAAGTATATATTTCAATAATTTAATGGCACATTTGTGTTTAATTTTAAAAACATTTATTTTTATCAGTTTTAAATTTCAGCAATATTTATATAGCTATTGTTATTATTACACTCAGAAAATTATAAAAATTCATATTAATTTAATTTACAATGTATTACATTTTTTCTCCACAATAATTGTTTAAATACAGGGTTTTCCAAAAAGAGAATTATTTTTATACATTTAAAATTTTACATTTACATGGCAATTGTATAAACCTGTAACATTTATTAGCAAAAATGTTATTTATTTTTTTATTATTATTATTAATTCACTAATGGTATACACTCGTAGGCACACCCTGTACCAACTCACGAACCCCCTGCAATTCCCTCACGAACCACCAGTGGTTTGCGAACCCCACTTTGGGAAACCCTGCTCTAAGGCACTGTGATTATCAAGTGCTTAACAGTCAGTACGTACAAGACACCTGCTAGAGGCAGAGAGAGAGAGAGAGAGAGAGAGAGACACAGAGATGTGACATGTTTTTGTCTGCATTCTTCCTCTGGAAGCATCTGGAAAACTGTCCCCAGGAAACCCACACGTCGTTCACAGCCATATGCTCGTATCTTCACAATACAGGTATCTGTGCATGTGTGCATGTGTACATGTGTACTGCTGGCATTGTGGGATTTGCATTTATCAGCGTAGCAGGCAGAAACGTACCACATTCATAAGTGAGAAAACTCCAAAATGAATCTTTCATATTTAGCCCTGAGCGCAGTATGAGTAACTCGTCTCTCTCTGGTTTTGCTGTTTAACAGCCCATTCATGCTTTGCGTTCTCTCTCTTATGACATTACTGAATCAATAGCTTCAGATGTAGTTCCTGTAGTGCTTTTGTTTCAAACCGAGGCCCGTTACGGGAAGTAGGCCAGTCTGCCATCGAATAAAGAGTCTGCGCTTTAAAGCGACTCTCTCATCTCAATGCTAAAAGACGATCTGAGAAGAACTGCAGGTGAAGGAGAGATCTATCTGGAATCAATCTTTCATCTTCTTGTGTGCAAATACAATGGCAATACTTCCAAAAAAACAGGCATACTTATATTCATACGCCTGCATGCTGGTGTAAACTGATTCCTGGTTTGACTTATCATTCACAATGTTTCATAAAAGTGTTAAGAGTGATTTTAAGTAGTAATTAATAGGAAATAAATATGAATATCTATTAATCTCATTTATTTCAAAGACTACAGTGAGAGTTTAGAAAGAGATATTCAATATTTCATTAAATTTCTCATCAAATACTTCCAAGACCAATGATCTCAGCTGCTGTCCACATTTACTTTATAGCTCTATATTCTTAAACTACAGTCATTTGAATGTACTTTCTTCTCTTTTTAGGAGAAACATCTGCAATGAAGTTCACATTTGGTTGAAACACCAGCAAAGGAAGATGTTTTGAAAAATATTTTTGGTTCATTCAATAAAGATCAGAGGGATCCAATGTTGTTTGACTTTACAAAGTGGACAAAAACAGTTGAAACATTATTTCACCTCCCACAAAAAAAAAAAAAAAAAAAAAAAAAAAAAAAAAAAAATCAAATAGGTTTAGAATGACAAAGTAAATCATGATAGAATTAGCATTTTTTAAAATCTCTTTAAATACCTTTTTCTTTACAAGAGCAACCTCTGAACACTAAGATTTTGAGAAAGAGAGTTTCATCAAATACAAAAATCACATTGTGACAGTTCAAGCAGACAGATTCCATGATCCAAATGGTTAACCAGTAATCAATAAAGCAATCTCAGTGTGACTTGTGTCGTCTATTCTGTTTAAATGAGACATTAACACTGACTGTCACTTACATCTCAATATTTGCTGCTATTCTGCAACGTCATTATAGCCCAACCATGCGTAAAGGTTAGAGACCAAAAGGGGACATCATTTCCAGGTCGTGACCTTTGGCAATATCAATAAAGCATGTTTGATTTAGTCCTCTTTAGTGGGATTTGTGCTTCTGTCTTAATGCTCTTAAAGTGGATTACAAATGAAGACCCTTGACACTAATTGCGTGTTGAAAATCCACCTTGCTACAATTCCATTTGTCCTTCAAATCTAGAACAAAAAATTCAGCATATTCTGATAAAACTGGCTGATTCAGACATAAAAAGTGTCTGACCAACCTGAAAAGTGATTTTAAAATGGTTTTAGGTGCGATTAGTTTGCAATAGAATAGACTGATGTGGAAAAACACTGACAAAATTAGCAGCGTAGATCATGTGTAGTCTTTCAAAAGAAATAATTTCTACAGAAACAATTTGACAAACAATGCATAGGCCTAATATTCAGTGGATGTCTAGTTAACTTGCTACTAAGTGCCTCAAACAAAAAAGAGTGTCTTTTAATGATTTTATGCCACTGGCTGTGAACTAGGTATCTTCTCCAGTACTGTATAAATGGACAAAGACAAACAAAAGTAGCTTTGAGTGCTGTCAGACATTCATCACATCTCAAATCTAAGTTGAAGTCTCTGTTTTTTCTTCCTTGCAGTCATATGAGGCTGTAAGTATGAAAAAGCAGAAACATAGAGTCAGTCCTGAAGGCTTCGCTGATGGATGTAGCTGTGGAGGCTAATAGAAACATATCGACAGGAAAATGTTGTGCTTATCTCACTCCTGCTGTAAGACCGCAACCGACAGTCCCAAAAGCAGATGGGAGACACTTTAGGGAGTGAAGGAGGGGGGATAGAGAGGGAAGAGAGAGGTGGAGGGATGTGGAGATACAAATGAACAGTTTTATAGCTTTATTGCTGCTAATTCGCAGGGCATCGGGACTCCTGGGAGAAAGGCAGAAGGCCAGTCTCCAGATGTAATGCTGATCAATGACACACTAGGAAAATGATTAACTTTCGCACAGCGGGTGCCCGAAATTTACTGATCATAGTGTTTTATAATGCAGCCGTCTCCAATACAGCATGTGCAGAACAAATGTCTCTGAAGAACACTGAAATCGCTATTATTCAGAAATCTCTTTATTGTGACAAGCTCTTTCTTTATTGTACGCTTTCATTTATTACTTGGTTTTTAATTAGTCTCATAATCCCAACATTAGCTGTGACTTTTTTTGTGGCACAGAAGGCCTGCTGAAAAGGAAATTCGCTTCAGAGGCGGAGCTTATAAGAACTTACTTTTTAAATACATTTGCAATAACTTGCACAATAATGTGCATTAAAAATTACCCATTTTTATTAAATTGACTTTAACTGAAAAGATTTGCTGATTAAATTCTAAATTCTATACACTATCCATCTATACAATTATTTTTTTTAAAGTGTCCATATTGTTATGAATCTCTTTGCAAACAATTTTATAAACTGCACTGTCCATCTCAATGGGCACTCGAAATCCTTAAAGGAACAGTTCACACAAAAATAAAAATTTGCTGAAACCGTACTCACCCTCAAGCCATCCAAGATGTAGATGAGCTTGTTTGTTCATTTGGAAGAGATTTAGAGAAATTTAGCATTACATCACTTGCTCACAAACGGATCCTCTGCAGTGAATGGGTGCCATCAGAATGAGAGTGCAAACAGCTGATAAAAACCACAATAATCCACAAGTAATCCATATGACTGTACCAATCAATTAACATCCTGTGAAGTGAAAAACTGCATGTTTGTAAGAAACAAATCCATCAAACTATTGCTTCCAGATACAATAAGAGTCCTTTATATTGGTCCTTTATATTAATAGAATCCTTAATATTGCTTTCTCCAGTGAAAAAGTTGTTTCATCTGAATAAAGAATATGCTGAAATATGCACAGATCAAGCACAATTTTCAAGCAAAAACAGTCCAAAACAGTTCTAAACAAATATGTTGTGGATTTAGATGTATTTTTAGATGAATTTGTCTATTACAGACATGCAGTTTTTCGCTTCACAATACGTTAATTAATGGATTGGAGTTGTGTGGATTGCTTGTGGATTATTGTGATGTTTTTTATCAGCTGTTTGGACTCTCATTCTGACGACGCCCATTCACTGCAGAGGATTTATTTATATTTATTGTAATATAAGAATTATATATAAGAATCAGTTATATATTGACTCTTGTCTGAATGCATGTCAGTCTGGTTTTATTTTATTTATTACAAAATTATGATGCTCGAATTGGAGGACAGAATTCTCAAAAACAAAAACCTATGGACTGAATCCCCTCTGCTTAAATGGTCTATGAAAGTATGTTAATTAAAGTGCATGTGTGTGTGTTTGGGATAACGTGTGTAAAGTAGCATTACTCATTCATGACATCAACCAATTGATCATGATGTAGGACTCAATTTCAGAGGGGAAACCTGTGATGTAGGAGTCAGCAGGTTATCAGTCGGAGGCCTGCACCTTGTCTTTATTGAGGTGGAGGTGTTGCTGCCCACCAGAGGATGAAGATGAGGAGGAGGAGGAGGGGTGGCTTGAACGGCCTGGCCTGGACTGCTCCCAATACACAATCAATGAAGGGTTTAACTCAAAGGTGGAAATTCAGCATGCAGTAAGTATTGTTTTTCTACAACCTGCAGCTCCCAAAAGAGCCATCATAAAGCATGTGGAACGCATGACTTGGAAACAGATGTGTGCCATGAATAAAAACATCTGTGTTGCCAAACATACTAAAATGCGATTCGATAATAATCTCATGACTATTTCAACATGTGTTGCTAATGCACATGAGCTGTTTCGGTCTTAACTGCTGGTGTTTGAAGCCGGTCAGACGTTAAAGTCTCGTGTAATTTTGTACTCCTAATGGAATAGGCTTTTAATGTTGACCTAGTAAGTGACCCTTATTATGAGAAGGACTTTGGATTGGACTACATGATGAGGTCTGAGGTCTCTTAAGGGAAAGCGAGAGGTATTGCGGTGCTCTGATAGCAGGTGCTCCGCACTGTCTTGGCCTTTATTGACCCATTACTCAGTGGCCCTATCGCTGGACAGTAACAGCCCGGTCAATGAATGGGGAAATGGTGACCATTCACTGCCAAAACTACGCTTTTATTTGCCCACACCGCTCAGCTCTGAAATATTGTTTGGTAAGCGCTTTGTGTTATATTACCCATCAATACAGTTTAACCCTTTTTGGGCTTTTTTTTTGCTACTTTTATTGTTGGTTATAGTATCGGAAAATGATTTATATAGTACAAAAAGCAAACAAAATTGGCCTAAAAATCAAGAACTGATATTTCTTTTAGCCATAGGCTAAATAAGATGTAGTGTACATTTTGCTGTTGACAAAATAGACAGTTTTGGTTTGAATTTCATTGATGCAGCACAAATAGTTTATTCTTATTATTCTTACACTTATGCCCATCAAGGCTGCATTTATTTGATCAAACATAGAGTAAAAACAATAAAATTGTGAAATATTACTACAATTTAAAAGAAATGTTTTCTGTTTAGAATATATTTTAAAATGTAATTTATTCCTGTAATGCAAAGCTGAATTTTCAGCATCATTACTCCAGTCTTCAGTGTCACATGATCCTTCAGAAATCATTCTAATATGCTGATTTGCTGCTCACAAAACATTTCTGATTATTCTCAATATTGAAAATAGTTGATCTGGTTAATATTTTTTTTTTTTTTTTGTGTAAACCACAATATTTAAAAAAAAAAAAAATTCTTTAATGTTTAGATAGCCCCCTCCAAAAAACTTTTTTTTTTTTTCTCAAAAAATGACCCACAAGTTGAGAGTCACAATGCTAGGCTACGTCTTGTATGGTCCAATACCTCCTAAAAATATATGTGCAAGCAAAGTTTGACAGAATAACTCCAAAAACAATGATATAAGTACACATTTCAGGTAACATCAGGAGGTAGTACGACAGATTCGAAGATGTTCTCTAGCCATTTATTAATGTAAATTAATAAAAGCAGTCTGTCGTTTTGTACCGTGACACCTCTCAGGACTAACATTACAGCTGTCATCTCCCACTGCATGGCATCGCTCACAATTTACCACCAGTTCGTGGGATCCAGTTACTCATCCCCGCAAGGACACATTCACTGGAAGAGAGGGAGGGCGGTTCCGAAACAAAGCCCGGTGAGTAAGATTCAAAAGAGGGAAACTGGACCCTGGCGGGCTGCGATATCAGAGTTTTGTGTCGAAATAATTAGCCTGCTTAACACGCCATCTGGGCCCTCCTCCTCTGGCAGGCAGCGGGTACCAGATGCCACCTGGCTAATTTTGCCGCAGTGGTAGCGCCGGAGCTGACAAACTCCTACATGGCCTCTCTGCTGGGCCCTAAACACTGCGACGAAGGGCTGAAAAACTCTGGAGATGGCACATTATGTACCTACCACTTCTTTATCTGAGAGCTTAGCGTCTTTTAGAGATCCAGAACACACTAAACTGCGCTACAGGACGTAGATTGCATTGTCAACAATGCCATTATCTTTAAAGGACGTAAAAACTTCAACTCATTCAATCCCGACTGTAAATTCTGAATAAATCCAATCCCACATGAATTAGAATCTTAAAACTAAAGACTCCCAGACTCAGAGAAAGCACTTGGAGACTGTTAAGATGGCTAAAGAGAAAGTTTCGCACGTCCCCTACTTTTCTGCTAATCACCCAAACAAATCCATCACCTCCCAAATTTCCTCGGTTATCAATGAAAAGCAGGTGCCCTGTAATGCGACCGGCTCTTTTAGCACTGACAGTGACAATGGGCAGAAATATTTGTTGGACTGGAAGAGGCCTGCTTGGTAACTTGATAAGGGTCTGAATTTACTTGATGAGGTAAAAAGTTCCTGAGCTCAGCAGCATGAGGCTGACGGTCCCCTGAGGGCGGCTGAGAAACCGTATCTGCCCTGTAGGAGCTTCCCCTTTGGTAAGCACTTCTTATCACGAGGCCATCACGGCTGGCCGATAGCGCTGGGTAATATCCAGTAACAGCAGTCTTATGTGAGATCCAATACACGGATCAATCCTCGGGCCAGAGAGCTCTCATTATCCTCCAGAGACTTTCTTATCCGCGGAGACCGAGGTTGGGGGCAAAACACACGTTTTCTAAAACTGAATAACACAAACCTTCTTATCTGGAAGAATAATGAGAGTTTGGTATGTTTATATTTGTTTAGGTCACAGTAAAGACACACGTTTACTGCAGGACCTCGAAACGGCTGAGAAAGTATCACAATGCGACAAGTTCTTCGCCAACTGCACACCGCTCCCCGATGAGCGGCTTTACAATGCACTGCTGCAGTAAATGTGTGTGTGTATGTTGGAGCCTGATGATGGGAAGACACAAGAGATAGAGAGAAAGAAAAAAAGAGGCAAGAAAACAGGGATAACGGAAAGGTAGACAGGAAGGGAGAAAGACAGAGACGTTGGGAGAGATGGGACTCTGAAACCCCAGCTCCATTCCTTTGGGGATGCCCATATACTGGTGCACATTTTCCCATGTGACCAAAGAAAACGAAAAAACTAGCAATTGTCATTCTCACACTTGTTTCCACAGGAGCGACTCATTCTGATTCACACTAAACAAACAGGTGAAAACAAATACTCAGCAAAGGCACGATAATAATGCAAAGATACTAAATGAGTGGAGCGACAGACACCCAAAGAAAAATGGAGAAACTCTTCATATGCAACTTTTTTTAAAAAATAAGTATTTTAATGAGAACTCAATGTTTTATCAGACCAAATCAGACATATCGAACTATAGTAGATATTTTAATAATTAGCATATTTTTACAATGTGATTTATAAAGATATCTATGTTAAAAATTACTGTGCCTTTACTCATAAAGCATGCTAATTTAATAATAATTATAATGATATTTTAATTAATATATTAACAAATTAATAATCAATCTAAATGTCATATATATATATATATATATATATATATATATATATATATATATATATATATATACAAAGACATCTAGATTATTTATTGATTTGACAGAAAATACTCTTAATATCCACGTATTCTTAATATATCTATATATTTAAATATATCTGAAATGTTTCACACGTTTAATGATAGTTTGTATGAATGGCCTCTTACATTCTGTGGCCTTAAATGTTACAGTTCATTCGAACGCATTCTAATCAATATACGTTTTAGGAAAAGTCAATCTGCAAACGACAACCTGAAAATTCCAAATTTAAATTCTTTGGATTTTCACAATTTAAAAAAAATACATATTTATCTTTTAAAGAAACAACACACCCTACGTACAAACACAAGACAGCTTGACTGTGAAAAGTTTTCCATAACAGTGCAGAAAAAGTAGTTATCCACAGTTAGGACAAAACCATCCAGTATTAAAAGACAATTCCCAGGACTAATTTACACACAGACACCAAACTAACATCGAGCCAAGCGACTGCTCTCCAGTAAAACCAGCTTGTGTGTCTTACCTCCAGTGAGGAGCGGGTATCTGAGGGGGAAGGTCAGGACCTCTCGGCGTGCAAGCGGTCGCGGATCTCATTTGGCTCCAGCAGGACGGAGCGGCGAGCGGGAGGGAATAAATCAGGGACAGAGTAGCAGGGTAAAGAGGAGCTCCATGCAGGGGCAGAGAGGACTGTTCGAGCCGGGCCGGGTGGATGGCTTCTTTTGCCTCTCCCTGAATGAAAGCAATCCCTGAGACTGAATGGGTAATGAGATCTCGGCTCCTGAGATTTTAGCTTTCTTAATCATGTTCATAATTAATTCAAGAACATTGATAATTTCATTACATTCTTTTTGTCTTATCAATAAATGATGTGCCTGCACTTTTGGTCTTGTGTACGGGAGAGAGAGAGAGAGAGAGAGAGAGAGAGAGAGAGAGAGAGAGAGAGAGAAGGAGAGATGCTGAGAGTAATACAGTACTACAGGCAAGAGGAGATGAATATGATACAAACAGCAAAGTGGTAATTATAATCTTTGACCAGGCCACCGGCAGCACAATATGAAGTCAAGTGGGCACTAATAATTAATAAGCCCTTATGCTGAGAGTGTGTTTGATTACAAGAAGCGTGTTTTGCATGTCTATGTGCAAGCTGTACTGTCACAATCAGAAAAGTAGTACTTTTTCATTCTGATGTCGCATAAGGGAGGTTGGTGCATGTCCATTAACTTTATTTTAATCAACATCAAGATTTAAGGTTAAAATTTCTATGAACATATAATTGGAAATGTATATTTAGTGTCTAATAGTTAGTGCTGTGATTAACCATTTTTTATTTTTCATCATTTTTAATCACTTTTTATTTGCCTAGTTTGTTTTAAACCGTCCTGTGGTATAACAAATTAATTTCTTAAAAGTACAAAAGATGTAAATATTCCAACAGACTCTCAATTAAAAAAAAAATAAATAAAAAAAAATACTGCATAATTATAAAAAATATAAAAAATAAAATATTACATAAATATAAATTCTAAAAACAATAATTCTAAACTAATTCTAATAAATTGATGAATTAATAAATCATTGAAAATATATGAAATACAACATTGAATAAATAAATAAAATATATAAAACAAAGCAATAGTTATAATATAATTAGCAAAATGCTGTTTAAATAGCTTCAGATGGAATACAGCATGTCATATTTCATCTCAAACATTCCATTCTCATAATCTCAAAACGTCTTTTTTTTCCCCACAGGCTGTCTAATAGTTAGTGCTATGATTAAACTTTTTTTTTTTTTTTAATTTTCATAATTTTTAATAACTTTTTTTTTGGCTGAGGTATGACAAATTAATTTCTTAAAATTTGTTCAAAAGGTGTAAGTATTCCCATAATTGAAAATATATTAAATACAACATTAAATAAACATTAAATAAATAATAACTTAAGATGGAATAGCTTCAGATGGAATACAGCATGTCATATTTCATCTCAAACATTCCATTCTCATAATCTCGTTTAAAAAGCTTATTGTTCTTTTGTTTTTTCCACAGGCTGTCTAATAGTTAGTGCTCTGACTAATCTTTTATTTTTTCATAATTTTAATCACTTTTTTTTGTCTAGTTCATTTTAAACCATCCTGTGGTTTAACAACAAAAATGTAAATATTCCAACAGCCTATTATCAATATGTAATTTAAAATATATTAAATAAAATAATAATTATAAATTATAAAAAACATTTTTTTAAAATAATTGTTATAAAAAATATTGGAATAGATTAAATAAACCAACTGAAAAAAAAACAATAATTACAAAATAAGTGGCAAATCCTGTTTAAATAGTTTCAGATGAAATACAGCATGTCATAAGTTCATCTCAAAAAGTTTTTTTACAGGCTGAATTCAACAGATCATATCCTGCAATCGTAAAGCTGTCGCCATGAATCCAATATTGCAAATATATATAAAAAGAAGTGATATAAAAAGAAAGAGATTATAAGAAAGAGCTTTCAGTCTCTGCAAAAGTTAATGAGGTTCTATGCATTTTTAATGGATCATTGTGACAAATTCCACTTCCAACCACCTCTGTCTTAAACATGAGACTATGTTATGCTCTATTATCCACTTTTTCTAAAAATCAGTGTGCTACGAATGGATGAAATAAGGATTTTATAACTCAGTGATTATGATGTTATTGTTTTGTTTTCATTTCCAAATGAAGCTTTACTTGAGCAAGTAAATGAGATTGGGCCTGAAGGCACGAGTACAGTAATTTGATGGATGTGACTGACCCCGTTTATTGGGCAGTGAATGATAAGCCTCAGTGGGCGGGTTAATCTGATAACAAGCATGGCAGAAATATCTCGTAAGGAACTCAACGCAATCACTCAGAGGCTGGTCAGCGCTCAGACCGGTGACTATGACTGATACACAGACACACCATCCGTCCCTAAACAGGAACAAAACCGGCGACGTTTGCTGCACAGATTACACTGATATCAACAGCATTAGACAAGAGCTCCTGCGATGCAGAAAAAACAGGCCGTAATGCAGGTGGACATAAAATATTTGAGATGAAAATGTCTTATTTACACGTGTCCCGTAAGACACAGCTGCGAGAGAGCCCTAACAAAACCGGTGGCAAAAAGTACAAAATTTATCAAGGTCATTTTGAAGTTTTTTGCATTTTATCTGGCACACATTTTATGTGATCTATGCGTGCCACTCTTATCTCTGCCGCCGTGACGTTCGCGTTTGCCCTTCCCAGAACAGATTTCCACAATGCATGTAATGATGGCCCTGCCCAGCTGTGCTTCAGAGGGCCAGTGGATGATAGTATTTCCATAATAATCCACCCTCGGCTCCCAGGAGCCCCTTGAGAGAGGGATGGATGGAGGAAGAGGGGTGTAGCAGAGCCACCGTCGGGCTAGTGGAGCCTCATCTGCGGCGTGGAAGGGTGGGGGCGGCACGAGCGAGTCGTGTGGCTGAAGCAGCCTATAGGCAATGCAATAAAATCACCGCACGCTGCTCCTCACTGCACCGCGACGCATGGCCCACCACTAAAACTGCACCCGCGGAGGAGAATAAATTTGAGAAAGAGAGAGGAAGGGGGTGGTGGCACAGCTAGAGAACAGACTTTGATACTAATAATTGGGGTGGCATCCCACGCTCTCCATTAGAGGAGTGTTTTTATGCATGTATTCATTTTGTGTCTGGTTTTCGGCAGACTACATTAGGGGTCGTTCGTGCAGGATATGGGTTCTTGTGTTTAATCTGTGCTTAACTGTTGGTCTATGTACGCATGCGGCAAATAGTCGTCTTTGGTCCAATCAGATACTCTGAGGGCGGGACAAGCATCTTAAATGTAGAGATCTAGGTTTCACTGTTTTGAAGTCTGTAATTTCTTTGATACTGGTGTGACCAAATGAAAGTGCAAAAATAATGACTGTTTCCAAACATGTTTCTGTTACATTCCTGTGTTTTAAACTGGAATTGAGCATTTTAACATTAATCTTTTTGCAAGAACACATCTTTGGAACATTTCAAAAGATGTTTTTTTCTCTTCTTTGCAAGCTTTTAGCAGAGTTTCTGACACATAATGGATAATTCCAGATTTATTCCAGATGCTGTGAGTTTAAATCCATGATGCAAAATTGAATGTGAAGATACTGCTCCGACTTTTTGTTTCCAAACATGTTTCCCAAACACTGTCTCTGTCTGTGATTGGTAGGAAAAACAGTTGGCCCCGCCCCTGATCAGGATGTACAAAGAAACAATGGGTCTCAGTCACTAACCGTATTTGTGCATACAATCATTTTCATTAACAAATAAGTTTTGTTCTAAAATTTATTCTAAACTGAAACCAAATAACCTTTGCAAAAAAAACAAAACAAAAAAACTGTTACTGGGTAACTGTTAACATGATATTTTATGCATAAAGAAAATTTAATTTTAAATGTATTTAATGAGATGCCATGAGCTTGAATACATGTGTGTACAGACATTTTCACAAACTAATTCAGCAATAACTTTAGTTTTAAAATCCATTGTAAATTTAAAAAAAAAAAAAAAAAAAAAAAAATTGTATGAATAACTGAAACCACATGGGCAAAACAAACAAACAAACAAACAAACAAAAAAATAAATAAATCATCACTCAATCAAACAATCACATACTCTGGGCGGCCTTATAAGCATTTTAAGATTATTATTTTTTTGTATAGATATCTCATTTTAGATGTATTTTATCATATTGTGAGAAGTTCTCCTGTGCATACAAATATGATTAATCCACGCACTTATTAGTGAATGAGACCCAACAGGTGAATCATCCTGTTGTTCCTGCGTTTTAAGCTGCAATAAAATGTTTAACGTCAAAATAATACAGAAGTACTCTTAATGCACGGTCATTTCCAGTGTGAACATTTCCAGAGATGTTTATGATCTTCCTTTGCAAGCTTTTTGCACAGTTTCTGACACATAATGGATAATTCCAGATGCCGTGAGCTTCAATCCATGATGCAAAACGTAAAGAACCGGATGCTGCTCCGACTTTTAAAGGGCAGGGCTGTGAAAGGGCAATGAAAGGTGTCTGAGCCGTGGAGGGGCGTCAGCTGCGGCTTGACTGCGGAGAGAGAGCCGGGGCTTAGGAAAGAACCCCGCGGACAGCAGGGGCCCCTCATCTCCATGACACACTCTCTGGCACCGCAGCGATCGCAGTCAGGGGCCACGCTAATCAATACACGAAGTCTGCAGGAGTGCGAGGGAAAATGTCTTAATGTCCTCAAGATGTGCACGACTGCAGGTTACACTCGTTCTGGTTCTCAAGCCACTGGCATGACGTTGGTGTGTGTGTGGGATCAGGTGGGCGATAGAGAGAGAAAGAGAGAGGACAGGCTAATTAATGTAAGCATTTGCCAGTGATTAAGCTTTAAACAGAAAGGTCAGCTGAGCAGCGGAGCAAGGCCTGTCCCAGCGCCTTGCTCTTAGGGCAGTCTAAACCTTTCCAGCTTAAATGGTAAAGATGCCATTTCACAATGGGGGAGCATGGGACACATGTAGGCCTGACACACGGGTCATTGGCTCGCCACCCTCCATTACCCGGCCAAGGCAAATGTGCCGATCTGTGTCATTTAAGGGATGAAAAATAAGGCCTTGGACGAGATCAATAGATCCTGCGGTCCTCAACTGGCTGTGATTAATTGACTGTCACCTATTAATGGGGAAAAGATCACAAACCATTGTCTGAAGCATATGTGAGCAAAATACAATCTTTAGAGTATTGCAATGGTTCCAATAATATGATTTGAACTAGATTTTTACATGTTCACATGGAATTGCAAATGAGTATTTTCAAACAAATTTCTGAAGTAAACTGCCATTGGTTTTTCAAACATACATGCATCAAACACATGTATCATGTCTGGATGACTCATTTCACTGGAGACTTAGTGATGAAATGGACGTCTCTTGTTGACACGGCTCTTGTTCCACTTACGAACGATAAAGTGAGTAGCAAGCGATTTTTGTGTGTATTTCTGAGATGCTGATCTCACTGGCAGGAGACAAAAGGGGGAGGGAGGGGGTCTGTAAAAATAAGAAAACAAGGCAAATTTATGTTATTATGTAAGAGCATGCTCGGCAGTTTGGTCTTTGCTCACAAACGCGTGCAAACTCTCTCTCCAGGAATGTTTCCACATGCAAATGTCTGAATCTGAGTTTCAGACCTACTGGCGTACAGTTAGACTACTCATAGTCTAGACATAGTGAAGTCGCCATGCTTTGTGTTGACATGAAAGACCTGCAACAAATGACAGTAATGTAGTCGCAGCACCAATAGTCCGCTTGATGCAATCAATGTACAACATTGTTTTGCATCAGTTCAATGCTAATGAAGTTATCTCACAAGCGCTCAGCCACTGGGTCTGTCATTATGGGATAATAAAGCCATCATTTGGCAATGACCAATGAATTATGAGATCAAATAAATATGAAGTAAAAGCTATAAAGGTTTACACTGTTGTGATAAAACTCTTGAAACAAAGGGACAAGATGCATCAGCAGAACAGGATGGACAAATACAATTTTTAATACATCAAAAAGCATTTTGAGTAGTAAAAAAAATACACATAAATTGGCTTTTTAATTGCTATTAAGACATTTGATTACTTTATACATTATTTTGCATATTTTCATCAGATAGCTATCCCATCCTGAAAACACCAAGTGTTGATTACATTCAGAACAACAATTTGAACAATAATTAACAACAACAATTATTATGCTTGAACAACCCCTAATAATAATAATAATAATAATAGTATTATTATTGTTGTTCTTGTTTTATTATCTACTGTTACATCCAATAATCGTATTATGTACTAATTATTATCAACCACTACTACTAATATTTTAATTATTATTATTATTATTATTATTATTATTATTAATTAATATTATTTCTGCTTGTTGTTGATGATGGTTCCTGAAAACCATGCACACATTCTTTTTAATAGAAAATATGAGATCCTACTCCGGAGTATTAATAGATTAATTACTTTTGAATTCGCTTTGACGATACATTCTATAAAAACAAAATTTATTACATAAGAACCTTATTCAAATAACGTTACTTCAGAAACACATTAATAATTTAAGTCTTCGACGCTAAGAGCAGGGAGTGTGTGCAGTATTCTACGGAGGACGCGTTTCGTTGTAGTTTAGTACTCGTCGCTTGCCGTAGTCGCGTGCGCTGCTCGTTACTTTGTTTGTGTTGGAGGGAGTTTTGGATCATGTTTCACATGTGAGGACTAAATCATGGCGCAAAGTTTTCAAAACGTTACTCTTTCACTGACTTTACCGATATCCTGCCAGATTTGCCTCGGAAAGGTAACAAACTTTCAATACACGGCAGGAGAAAATACACAGAGTCGTGCAGTGTGTGCGTGAACTTCATAGTTCTTCTTTGTTGAATTATACAATTTATATTACAGGCCTACATTTATATAATGCATTAATGAAGATAATATGTAAATATTATAAACAACTATGTTTCTATAACTTAAAACAGCGATAGTTTTTCTACAGTAGAACACAATGAGGCCCGTATTTGTTTTCTCCCAAAACACAAAACAAGAAGAAAGTCCAGCCAACACTTACATAAAAATCTGCATCTCACTGTACACTGGTGAATCCCTGAAATATTCACAGAGAGTGCTGTGAGATAGGAGCGTGCAAGTTGTTGTGGATTCAGTCACTGCAAACTATTTAAAGGATTTGCAAACACAGTTCTTGACATGTGTCACCTGATCTGATTGGTGTGAGTTTAAGGTGGGCAGGGCAAATTTGTTTACATAGGCAGGATGGGAAAACTTACGTTATATTTATTATTTTATTTTATTATATTTATATATAGACTTCAGTGAAGTTATATTCTATTTATATTATTTTATGAGACTCTTTAGTTACTGGCCCAAAATGGTGACAGTGACTTTTAATAAGGGAATCTGCCTGCTAAAGTATATTTATATACAGCATTTTTATTTTTTATTTTATTTTTGAGTTTTCTAAACTCAGCCTCTTCTTTACATACATGCATGAACTGTAATGTCATGTTAAAAACATTTAATTACAAATAATTGTAAGTGAAAGGGCATTTAATTATTTGTTTGCAATGGTGGTTTTGCTGTACTTCTGATATTTATATAGCTTTCTATCCTGTTTGTTTCTATTGGTCCTGCATGATTTAATGTTAACAGTCATGACTTTTGCATTTACCTGTTGGTTTGCTCTGATCTACACCACAAAGGTTCGTCAGCCGGTCATTTGTTGCAACAACCATGTGTTCTGCTCCAACTGCATCAAAGTTTGGCTGGAGAAGACCAGTCAGTGTCCCACCTGTAGAGTGGCCATCACCCCAGAAAACCCCTGCAGAGAAATCATTGGTAATGTCAACAGACCTCACCATCACATACTGTTATTTTTGTAATGCAAAGCTGTAGAACTAAGTTTTATGTGGGATGAGCGTGATTAAATATCTCTTTATGCTTAAATATGTGTGTGTGTATATGCTCACAGGAGCCTCGACTGACTGTGAGTCCAGCGAGAGGGATTCTGTGAAGAGACGCCTCCGAAAGACTCGAGGGGAGCTGCTTTTAAGAGAATATGAGGTACTTCTAGTCAAATACCCAATGAAATGGTTTGATGAACACAATTTTCTTTCCAAACCACAAAAGACTTCTTTCCAAAATCAGTGCATTGTGAAAAAATCTGGGCCATTCCACCTGGGCCTCCTCATATCTAATAGATTCAAACTACTAAGCCACAGTACTCCAAATTTGATGTCATGAGATCTTTAACATGCTTTAACACAATGTGCCTGTAAGAAATTGTCCTAGCTATGCAATGAAAGCCAGGACGATTCATTCAGTGAGCTTATGAATCATCTGTCTTACAGGATGAAATCGAAACCCTCTTGAAAGAGAACGAGGACTTGAAAAGCAAAAACCTGAGCCTTGAGATGCAACTTAAGACGGTTGTGGAACCGAGCACGGTCTTGGTTCCTCAGAGTGAAACCAGTACTGTCGACCCGAGCACTCTGGAAGAATCGGCCAATAAGCTGAGAGCTGCCAATGACCTCTACAGGAAGGTCAAACAGGACCTCGAAAGGCTAAAAGAAGTATGAATGTGTTTGCTTTTTTGAATACAATTAAACCTTGGTCAAAAAAGCATCAAAAAAAGAAATATAACCCCATAATTTAGCCATTTTAAGATAATACGTATTGACTGTGCTCATTTGGTCATTTAACTGAAGCTGCAGTGTGTCGTTTTCGAAAACTGACAGTCTCCTGTCAGTGAATAATGCACGTTTTCTGTTTTCAAATATTCTGTTGTACATTCTGAGAAAATATATGAAATGAAGTGTTTATTGTTTATGAAATTGACTGAAATGATTAGAAATGTAATGTCTCATTTGCCATTATTAAACTATTTTAATGATATTTAATAATGGATAAATAGATGCACATACTTAAAAAGTAATAGGAAGTAACATGAATAATGTAATATAATAATAAAATAAATAAATTGATATTTAAATATACATATAAAACCTTAATGTGATATAGATAGATAGATAGATAGATAGATAGATCGATCTCCATAAGGGGAAATATATATATTCCCAGCTGTTCTCTATATTCTAGATGAATTTTCACTGGAAATATAGGAAACTGTGTTATTTGTGTTCTGTGCTTAAAAATAAAAAAGAAACTATTCTGAAAGCAACATGCTTCTTTCCCTCAGGCTAACAAAACTCTGCGGTCCCAAAATTTTGACTTAATCCAGGAAAATATCCACCTGAAAGCCGAAGTGGACAGCAGATCTCCTCAAAAGTAAGCACAATGTTCATAATGTAATGTTGGTGAGGTGTACTGACCTTTATTTTGAGTTATATTGAAACCTTACAACAACAAATAGATTATTCATATATATTTATGCTCTATTTTTGTATATTTATTTTATATATCTATATCTACTTTGTATATTTGCCCAGTATTAATAACTCAAATGTACAAAATTGATCTTATTTGTGGTTTGTCTGTGTTTTACATTGAGGTTTGGCAGGTATACCGTCGCAGCTCTTGAGGCTAAAATTTATCAGTATGAGCGGGACGTGGCGCAGCTGAAAAGAGCTCTGGAGCGCAGCGATAAATACATAGAAGAGCTGGAAGCCCAGAACCAGAGGGACAGCCCTAAGTCTGAAGAAGGTGTTTGTTCAAACGCCACCTCTGGAGGGACTCAAAGCGGAGGGATTGAAAGAATCACCCTGATGCGAAGGAGCCTGAGCGAGATGGAGGAAACTTCTGTTTGTACAGACCTGGACCGAAAGTGTTCAGAGCTTCCCAACAACCATGGCCACCTCCCGACAACATCTGATGTGTGCCAAAGGGTAGGTTTTCTAGGAGGGACCTTGACTCCACAGAACGATGGACTCAAAGATGTTACGGTTCCCTCTACGCCCTCCTCGGCTCTCAGATCTCTGAGCTTGAAGAGTCCTGTGGTTTGTAGCGACCGAAAGTTAGGTCTCAAACCTCTCACTTACCTGAGAAAACTCAGTTTTGATGATTGCCAGGGCCCAACCAGTTCATCCTCAGTCAACCAAAGCCCAGGGTCCTTCCAAATCAACAAAGGTGCTCCTTTTGGTGAGAAAACCACTGTGAATTTGAACAAAGAGGTCTTGTGTGGAGGCTGGATGGACTGCGGACCTGATCTTCCCCGTTTGGATGAAAATAGAGAGGAGTTCAAGCGGTCCGAGGACCCTGTGGGTAACAGTGAAGCTTGTATGGATGCGGCGTACTTGGACAAGATCTCTGAGCTGGACTCTATGATGGCTGAAGGAGAGAGCTCCAGTAGTCAGGTCTCTCACCTTCCTCTGGCATCATCATCATCTTCATCACGATCTCCAGACTTTGATGCCACCCAGATACCAGAACTGGATTTCTGTAGCAACCTCTTGGCTGATCCTGGAACAGCAAGAGAGCACCAAACCGCATCTTTGACTCAGGAGACCACCCACTGTAACGCTGCTACGGCTTCTGAGGAGGAAGCTTCGGTTGTTGAGTTCAGTGACAGAGCTGGAGTTATGGTGGAAAATCCCACACAGCCCACCAAGCGCAAGTGTCCCCCAGGATTGTCCATATCCAGTCCATCGAAACTCTCAAAACTAAAGTAGAAGCTGAAACAACTCAAGTATTTTCCAGCATGGTCTCCATTTTGATCTGATTCAGTGGGTTTACTTCTCAGTGACTTTTTAGGAGTTCAACAAGATTTAACAGCCTTTCTTTTCCATCAGGGCTTTTTATTACGAATTTGCCTCACTGTTCATTATTATGACAGCAGTGTGTGCTGGATGATGTTACTGTATGTTAAAAACCATTTCAGTATCCTGAGGGGATAAGGTGTTAACATTATGCTTTTCTCTTGAAATTAAACAGATTTTTTTCCTGTGGAATTTCAATGCTTTTGTGGTTGTACGGAATTAAATGGCATTCTGAATAATTCTGTATTTGAACCGTGGAGACAATAAATGACATTTGTGCATGCGGTTTGAAAATATTAAGTCATTTTCTATTTTTCAAATATTTCCGTAAATGTTTTTGTACCTGGATGTTGTCTACATAAAACAAAACTGTTGTATGTCTACAATGTATACTTTCATTTTGAAGTAGTTTCAGGATTTAGTGTTATGACAAACACTGCAATTGTCATAATTTTAATGATAGTGCATGCATGTGCATGTGTTTAATGGTGAATTATTCCTGTGTCATCACCAGAATACTAAACAAATCTATTTAATATCCACCTCCTTCACAGTCTTTTAAAGAATTAATTAATGCTAGTGAATTAACACTTCATTAGCGTCAATTAGAAGCGTTAGGCGATTAAAAATTCATGCCGTGATTAGAGTTTAGTGAAATATACATGATAGTTAAAGTTGCGTAATCAGTCAACACAATGCCACCGTGACTCGCGTTAACACGAGCGAAATTTAAATATTCAAATACAAATTCCGCTTCTGAAATTGATATAAATAAGCACAGATTATATTTTGATGTCTAGAAATGTTATATTTACGTAATTTGTGAAGTACGCATAGCCTATAAATGAAACGTCTAAAACGATCTTCATTATATAATATTTTTATTCGTTTTTCTTTCCATTTATTTGATTTAATATAAACATGATTAATGTTGCTTAATAAATCAACGCGGTGCAGCCAGTACTTGTAGCTAAATATAAATATCCGGACTTGCAAATTATTCTGAAACGGAAATAAACAAATACGACATCAATAACATTTACAATTTATTGATTATTTTTTATTATGCAAACGATTTTTAAAATAAACATTAATTGATTGTATTATTTCCATGTTTAACTATATTTAGATATTTAAAGTTTCGATTATATTTTATTCATTCACATCATACACTTAAAAATAAAGGTGCTTGAAAAGGTTCTTCAAGCGATGCCATAGAAGAACCATTTTTGGTTCCACAAAGAACCATTCAGTCAAAGCTTCTTTAAAGAACCATCTCTTTCTTACCTTTTTATAATCTGAAGAACCTTCTTTCGCCACAAAGAACCTTTTCTGAAACAGAAAGGTTCTTCAGATGTTAAAGGTTCTTTATGGAACCATTTAGACAAAAAGGTTCTTCTATGGCATCGTGAAGCACCTTTATTTTTAAGAGTGTAAGAACAATTATGCTGATTGTAAACATTTTTAAAGTATTAAAAAAAAAAAAAACGGTTATACCAATTATCTTAATTATCTTAAAAGTATCTGACTGTCTTGGACGTATTTTTTATGTAATGTGCTTTAAAACATTTATTTAAAAAAAAAAGTCAGCCCTAATTTGCATATGGAACGTTAGCGGAATGTTACACTGTCACACTGTTTAACGCCACAACGTTCTAAATCGGTGGCGACAGCGCGCAGGCGCGCAGAATCCACAGGTGTGGAAGGAAGCCCCCCTTCACCGTCGTTAGGCCGATTTACAGTTCGAGGAGGACATGAGACGCGAAGAGGCGCGATGAGACGAGATGAGAGGAGGAGAAGAGAGTCAATCGCGCTCGTCTCGCGAGAATAGGCGAGGCTGCCGGACGAGATGTGAGGGACTCAGGTGTAAGAGCGCTCCTCATCCACACACAGCACAGCCAAACAGAGACACACACACACGCACACACTACGGGCATCTCCTCTGTTCCATCAGCAGCCGAGCGCTACCGCATCCGCCTGACTGCTGCGAGACGCCAGAAGAGGAAGCTGGACTCTCGCTTGGGTTTTTGTCCTCGTTTCGTGCACTTTATCTGAGCCGGATACCGCGCAAACATGATGTCCATGAACAGCAAACAGCCTCATTTCGCCATGCATCCCAGCTTACCTGAGCACAAGTACACAACTCTGCACTCGAGCTCGGAGGCGATCAGGAGAGCCTGCCTGCAGACTCCACAGGTAAACGAGCTCCAAAACTTCTGCTTTTCTCCTCCTGCGCGCGCGAGGAGGAGCGCTGGAGGCGCATATACTGCCTTAATGTTTTTTTCATGTATTCCACAGCAATCATCTGCACGCCTGTGATCTTTTCTGAAGGCATTCTCACTGAAGGCTCAGGCTCCAGCCTTTTTTTCGTATTAATTTTTATGACTGGAAGCCTCTTAAAAGGAATATTCTCTGTGTTATGTGTTGACACTATTCCCCAGCTGACATCTCCCCTTTCTCTTTCTCTTTCTCTTTCTCTTTCTCTTTCTCTTTCTCCCGTCTCTCCGACTCCAGCTCCAAAGCAACATTTTCGCCAGTCTGGATGAGACGCTCCTGGCCCGCGCCGAAGCTCTGGCGGCCGTGGACATCGCGGTGTCCCAGGGTAAGAGTCACCCGTTCAAGCCCGACGCCACGTACCACACGATGAACACCGTGCCATGCTCGTCCACCTCCACCGTGCCACTCGCCCACCACCACCACCACCATCACCACCACCACCACCAGAACCTGGAGCCGCCCGACCTCATGGAGCACATCGGCTCGCCGTCGCTCGCCCTCATGCCCAGCGCGCACGAGGGGGCCGGCGGAGGCGGCGGAGGAGGCGGCGGCGGAGGGGGCTTGATCTCCACGTCGGCCCACCCGCACTCTCACATGCACGGGCTCACCCACCTGTCCCACCAGGCTGCTATGAACATGAACTCGCCGCTCACTCACCACGGCCTCTTACCGGGCCACCACGGCGGTGCGCACCAGGGCGCGCCGGGACTCTCCAACAATGGACTGCCCTCCATCAACGACTCGGACACGGACCCGAGGGAGCTGGAGGCGTTCGCGGAGCGCTTCAAGCAGCGGCGGATCAAACTCGGGGTGACTCAGGCGGACGTGGGGGGCGCGCTGGCCAACCTGAAGATCCCAGGCGTGGGCTCCCTGAGCCAAAGTACCATTTGTCGCTTCGAGTCGCTAACGCTGTCGCACAACAACATGATCGCGCTCAAACCCATCCTCCAGGCGTGGCTGGAGGAGGCCGAGGGCGCCCAGCGCGAGAAAATGAGCAAACCCGACATTTTCAACGGCAGCGAGAAGAAGCGCAAGAGGACCTCCATAGCGGCCCCGGAGAAGCGATCTCTGGAGGCGTATTTCGCGGTCCAGCCCCGGCCGTCGTCGGAAAAAATCGCGGCTATAGCCGAGAAATTGGACCTCAAAAAGAACGTGGTGCGAGTATGGTTTTGCAACCAAAGACAAAAACAGAAGAGGTTGAAATTTTCCGCGGCTCACTGATGGACTACTTCTATAGGAGAAAACAAAATCAAACTGACTTTTGGGGACCAAGGAACATCGATTTGGCTCAAACGCGTGTGCTCATGATTAGTAGCTACCGTTTTATTTTTACAACTCGTGTTTCTTTTCACTGTACTGGTGAATGTGAAGTATGCAAATAACAGGTAATCCAGATGAACTACTTTTCTGCGGTTCAACTCTACTTAGATACACCCAGCTTTATGTTTCCCCCCCCACCCCGATGAATGACGAAAAATAGCCATTGATGGATTACCTCATAGTTTAAGTCTATCCTAATTTATTATTTATTTCTGTATGTATTTATGTTCGACATATTTGTGTATTTATTCATTCGTACAGGGAACTGCTATATTTTTGATTATTAAACGTGTTCAATGCAGGTCCCTTTTTCACAGTCTTGCTGATGAACTAATGTGATCATTCAGTGTTTCAAAGGTCTGCTCTGATGAATACACAACTCAGTTGGGAAAGAAAACGAAGAAAGGAAATTATACAGAGTCCCTTTTAAATAATAAAGGTGGCAACCACCGCTCGTATTTGTTGAAATTGCACTGAAATCTACTGTTTAGATTGGTTAGATATATTCAAATGCTTTTGTATATATATAAATATACGTACAAATGACACTTGCTCACCGTGCAAAACTCAATTCCCGATTTTTGGATTTTCTGTTTATTTTTATTATGACGATTATTTTGGCAAATAGGAATTCTTCCTCTGCGGATATTAATTAACTCGCATGATAAAGATGATTATAATTAACATTCTGAAGGAAAATTGTCCTAAAATATAATTTCGTTGGTTTGTATACTTTGGTTTGCAGTGCAAACATTCTATGCATTGAAAAAAAAAAAACAAAAAAAAAAATACCAAGCACTACATAGAGTATCTACTGGTAGACCTTTGTGGATGGTTTAAGTCACTGTTTTAATGCCTGTTTTCACATAAAGACACAACGTTGTTTGTCGTGTTAATTGTTCCTGAGAAAAAGTTGTAACGATTTTTTATTTTGTGCACAAGTATGTTTACAAACAGCGGCCACGTGCGCATCACGAGACGTCTCACTCTGTCATACCTGTGCACCTGTCCAACAGTCTGCTGTCTTACCATCTTATCATCCAAACTTTTCTCCATTCTGTAAGCCAAATCCAGCTACAGGGACACAAGTCCCGGCAATCTTCTAAATAAACGATGGAAAATCAAAGTCGAGGCTGTCATTGAGGTGTATTGGATGAGAACCAGACTCTACAGCACAAACAGACACATTTTTCGTTCTCAGACATATTCAGCCTATTATTATTAACATTTACACATCAACGAGAAATGCAAAATATAATCTTCATTACGATTCAAAGTTATCAGTGAAAACCCACAGCATGTTCTTTTTTAAAATAGTGCACTGCACAATTAAATTCAAAATACATAAAATTTTCGTAAAATACTATTAGGAAAAACGGCGAAACGATGGACCCAGAAAGTTTTATGCCATAATTAAAACGTAATAGATAATTAACATACAATGGCGCAAAAAAACAAAACAAAATATTAACCCAATATTAGCCCAACCCTCGTTTGTTTTGAAAGAGAAAATCGATCCAATAACATTTCGCCTTTCTTTCTTTCTTTCTTTCTTTTTTTCTTTCTTTCTTTCTTTCTTTCTTTCTTTCTTTCTTTCTTTCTTTCTTTCTCTTACAGTGGTTTGATTGGCTTCCTTATCAGCGCACATCTTTGATATACAGTCATTACTCCGGAAACATGCATTATTTATACATTTTATTTCTCTTCATTTCCATGATCTGGAATTCTCAGTCTAGACTGTGTATTCCGTTAGACTAGTAAAAATAGTTTTTTTTTAAACGACGAAATTCAAGTTTTTAACTGTTAACAAGAAAATATCTTAAGTTTAACATAAAACATTGAATACAAAATGAGAAATAAGAGACAAGACGGACTATAATAATAATAATAATAATAATAATAAAACACCAATAATAACAAAATAATATTAGTAATACTTTTTAATAAATGTCGCACTATTTCGGCCATGATTCTACATGAACATTAAATTTAAATACCCTTACTACGGTTTATTAAATAATTCATGCTCTGTGGTTTGGAAAATTAATAAACGGAATACAACAAGACACTAATTAAAAAGCTCGGTAATTGTTATCGGCGCCCTAATGGGATGTTAGTGTGTCAAACAAATGGAATTTTTGGCCATGCACGTGTCTGCTAAATGAGGTAACATGACCATTACATTAGATCTCCATTTGAATGCAATTCTGCGATTCCATATCTGCTTATAATATAGCAGACGAAAACTCTGCGTATATATTTAATGAAGCCTGAGACCAGGCCGTCTCCAAACAGTGTCTTTTATTCACCCTCACAATGACTAAAGAAAGGCGTCTAATTTCAAAAGTTTGTTTATTCATAAAAAATGACACTGCAGATCTTTCTCTCTGCAATATTGAAGAAAAAATCAGGGGGAAGGGGTGGGGAGCTTTACATTTTGCTGCCTTTAAAAAAGATATGTTATATGTAGGTGATGCAATATTAATCGCGCTTTGCTGATATAAAATGCAATATTTTCAGACAGCTATCGGGGTTTTTCAGGGAAGCACTTGATGAAAGCAGGTCGCAGCTGCAGTGCTGCTGGAGAAAGAAACATTTATTGCTACTGTTTGGCTTTTGGCAACGAAGAGAAGAACGCAGTGAGTATATGGACATTTTCATGGGAAAGAATGACTCGTTTGATTTGACTGGCATTGAAATTCTCTCATTCTAGACGTGCATTTGGATTGTTTCATAATTCGACGCTTTATTGGTGCGACAGCTTATTAAGAGAGAGCAGGTTTTTCATTTTCAGCTTTAGTTTATAAGTCGCCATCGAATGAGTTTGTGGCATCCGACAATGCATCAGTCTCAGTTTGTTTTCTATTTTATAACAATTTCTACAAACGATTTTTTTTGTAGAAATTAGAATTTTCAATTCTATTGTTGCAGTTATTTTCATTCGGCTTTATGCTGTCTGTCTTGGAGTTCAGTTTTGAGATCGAGTTTTCTTCGTACGCTATGAAATGGTTTGTTAAATCATCTAAATGTATTTATGGTAAGAACTAAACTGACTCGTTTATTAAAGTCAAATGAATTATTTAATATCACTGCATCAACCTGACTACAATAATTTACCTGAAGGAAAATCAGTTTTAACAGTTCAGTCAGCTAGAAACAGCTCACTTTTACAGACTTTATAATCATCTTTCCTAACATTTTTAGCATTTAAATATTTTTTAAACTGTGCAGGATTTTTTAAACACAAAAGCCGCCATTTCGCTAATCCTCCCTTTTAAATTAATTTAAAACTTCCTCTAAAACTACATTTCGCCTGCGTTTGACTCCACCGAAAAGCTCAAGCGCCATATTTCAGCACCACGAACAGCTCCCTCGCAGATTGAAGAGTAATGCATTATTGAGAGTCTATATCAAACAGCTCTAGGGTGCTGCTGTCTTTCTGCCTGCACTAAAGCCTCTAATATGTTAATGGCCGGAGGGGATGCCGCAGGTACAGATCCCAGCTGCTTCATGAGCCATATGTCAGCCGGTTTGCCTCATGGATCTATTAATCAAGAGATACTTCATCAACACAACTCAACAGCATCCCACCCTCAAAGTTCAGCTGCTACAAACAGCGACAACAAGAACACCGGCTAACCCATTTAAAGCAAAAAGAGAAACACTCTGCGGATGGATGTAAAAGGGGGAAAAAAACAGGAGCAATTGGGGAAAGTTAAAGATGTGAGCTGTGCCGTGTATAGGATTTTACACGGTTAAATGCATAAATTAATAGAGCAGTGAGAATGTTTGATCAAATCGTGATCATCAGTATGATTTCTAACCTTTAATAAAAATAAATAAATTTTAAAAATAAATTAAAATGATCTATTTTCTGCGGAAATCAACCCATCTTGATATTAGAGATTTTAATTATTTTAAAATTGTAAAAAAAAAAAACAAAAACAAAAAAATACTAACCTCAGATTTATGCAGGCGAGCCTCCCTATTGGCCTACGATTATCAAATTTGCGTGACTTAAATCTAAGTTATTTTACTAAAGAAAACTCAAATTATTTAACATTTTTGGGCAAATTATTTTAGTCAATATGTAACATTTTTTGTTATTCATGTGATATATTACAATATATTTTTAAGTACTAAAAAATAAAAATAAACATTTAAATAAGCAACTAATCTATTATATGACTACATGATGGCATTAACCATGTATTATTATTTTTAAACATATAATTAACAATTTGGCCACTAATGCAGCCTGTTTTATGGTAAACACATGCACACAGAGCAAACGCACGGCTCTGTATTGGTTCTAACAATGTCCATGAAGGATGGCCCGTAGACAGAAATGTCAGACGGGGTTGGGAGAGCGAATCCTCCAGATCTGTGTTCATTTCCAACTCGTATTTATTCAGTGATCTTCAGCATTTCACCAGCGACGAGGAGAGGCAGGCTGTTGACACAACGGCGTATTTCAATCACAAGGGGTTCAGAGTCAGACCAAAAAGCTATTTGTTTAATAAATCCATCATTTAAGTTGAAAAATATTTGATAAGCAAAGCTGACCCCCCTACAAACCCGCAGCGTTTACTGCAGCTGAGAGGAAATAGAGGTTAAAGTCTTTATGCAGATCAAAACCTGCTCGGCTCTCTGCATTTATCTGAGCATCAAATGCTGCTCTATTGCAGACAGGTTGACTCCAGAAGCCAACGCACCCTTCAAGAACAAACTGACAGAAATTAAAGAGCCAGCAAGGTTCCTGCCAAACAATATTCAGCTATAGCTTTAAGCACGTGAGAATTGTGGCTGATCCCACTCTCCCATTGGATTGTTAGAGTAGCTGTCAGTCTGTTTCTTTATGATGGGCTGTATAAATGTCAAGTGCTTTCTCTCATCCTGTCTCTTTAAGGCTCTCATGGCCCCGGGCCCTGCACTTTTTGACCTTCTATTGAACACACTCGCCCCTCATCATTATCCTTATTTTGCCTCTGGAGTTCATCGTTTGTTCCAGCAATCCCTCTTCACCAAAGCGTAGAGATATTTACAAACCAGTTCTGGGTGACACTGTTTACAAATGGGCCCTTCACTTGGAGTTTTGAAGCCATTTGATTGCACAAAGATAGCGTGGAGAAAGTGTGGAGAAAATTGAAGAGATGGTTTTATACATCTCAAATCAATTTGAAAGAAAAAAAAGCAAACATGCTTTCCAGTAGGAAAGAAAAATAATATTTTAATATGTTTCAGTGGTTTCTCCTAGACAGCAATGAGATTGGTGGAGAACAACTAGAGATTTTCTCTTTAAAGACCAAATGATCTATCCAAATTAATTTTATGGCTCTATATTCAAGCTTTACCTTAACAGTTGTTCCAACTGTCTATATTTATTTTAGGAGAAAAATCAGAGACAATGTAGTAAAATGAAATAAAATAAAATAAAATAAAATAAAATAATACAATACAATACAATAAAAAATAAAATAAAATAAAATAATAAAATAAAATAAAATAAAATAAAATAAAATAAAATAAATAAGACCCCAGCATTTTCTTATGTCTCCTTTCAAAAGAGATCTCAACAATGTCTCAAACTGTGCTCAGATTTACCCAGATACCAATCAAGACTTCAAACATTTCTCATCCAAGACCAAATGATCTACAAATTAATTTTAATGGATATTCTCTCTTTATCGTAACAATTGTCTCAGTTGTGTCTATTTTTATTTTAGGAGAAACATCTGAGATCTGAGACAATGTTGATGCTCAAATGAGTCGTAACTGAGAACTCTGTTAAGCTATGAAAGAACAAATTTCCTTTTTAAAGCACAAAAATAATATTTTCCAGTCAGTCAGTCAGTCAGTCAGACAGACAGACAGACAGACAGACAGACAGACAGACAGACAGACAGACAGACAGATAGATAGATAGATAGATAGATAGATAGATAGATAGATAGATAGATAGATAGATAGATAGATAGATAGATGAATGAATGAATGAATGAATGAATGAATGAATGATAACATATAAATGGCAATGTCTTTAAAGATGATAGACATTTATATTTAATTATTTTAATAATTACAATACCATGTCAAAATTATGTAACTACATCACAAGATCCATATTATTTAATCTTTTTGCTAAATTCTGCTAAACCATTGATGATATTAAGACAGTGGAATCATCAAACATTACTGTCTGTAGAATGACATCAAACAGCTGTAGCAGAAACTTCCACAGATCTGTACATAGGAAAAATAGGCAGCTGATCATTTATCCCAATGAATGGCTTATCGATCACAGATGTCTGCACGCAGAGGTAAAGATAGCCCTAATGCGATACATTATGCATGAAACATATCCCAAACAAGATCTGACAGGACGGGCCAACACTGTGTCACTATAAACTCATTGAGTCGTCACATTTCAATCTGGATAAGCGTGAACCACGGATGAATGACTGAATATATTCATCAGCCTGAGTCTAGTGGAAGTTTGGAAGTTTGAAACTTTGTGTGCGTGTTCAGGCTTAAAGGCCGCGTGCGCGCGTGTGTGTGTGTGTGTGTTGGCTGAGACGGAGACTGCATGTGTGTGTGTGTAGATAATGACAGAAGTGGCCTGGGCCACCCCTGTGCTCACCACCACACCATCAAATATTCATCAGTGTTGATTAAACAAGACACTGGCCACAGATCTGGTGGCACTGCGCTAGAACGCCCAACCATATGCAAAAAGAGGAATGAAATGTGATGGAATGTCCTGCAGTCTGAGGTCAGCAGGTGGACGTGACATCAGAATTATTGCAGCCTCACAGACGTGAGCTCAGACATGAGGATGATGATGATGATGATGGTGATGAGAGAGGACAGGAAATGAAGAGAGGTCGTGTGAGAACAGATGAGAGATGAGCACTCAAAGAAAATGTTTAGAAAGGAGAAAGGAGAGGGGATGAAATTAGGAAAAAGAAAAAACAAGAAAAAAAAAACCTGTATGCTGTTTTTTTTGTGGAATTAAAAAAAAAACACAGATCTTTTTTCATATAACAACAGTTCACAATGACCACAGCTGTAAATAAATAAATAAATTTGAAATTAATATATATTTTTAAACTTTCTATCATTTCAACATAAATATAATGCAACAAAAACTGTTTTCAACACTGATAATAATCAGAAATGTTTCTTGAGCAGCAAATCAGCATATTAGAATGATTTCTGAAGGATCATGTGCTACTGAAGACTAATGATGCTGAAAATTCAACAGCATCACAGAAATAAATTACATTTTAAAATATATCTAAAAAGAAAACACTTATTTTAGATTGTAATAATATTTCACAATTTTACTGTATTTTCGATCAAATAAATGCAGCCTTGGTGAGCATAAGAACATAAAAAAACAAGCCCAAACTTACATTTGCACGTACATCGTTTCACCAGCAGGTGGCGACAAGTGACTATCTTTATGAGTGAGTCATTGAATTATTTACACAACTGATTTCGTTCAAACACACTGATTTATTTAAGGAATAAAACAAGTGACTGTATTTATAAGTGAGTGATTGAGTCATTTACTCAAATGATTTGTTCACACATTTAAAGATTCATTTAAAGAATAAAACATTCTTTATGAATAAGTCACTGAATCATTCACTAAACCAGTTAATGCAAAAACACTGATTCAGGAACAACAAAAGTGACTCTTTATGAATCAATCACTGAGTAATTGACTCAACCAATTCTTTTTCAAGCTTTGTAGACATGTTTATTATTTACATTACATTTATGCATTTAGCAGACGCTTTTATCCAAAGCGACTTACATTGCATTGAAGTTACAGTTTCTACATTTTATCAGCTCTTGCTTTCCCTGGGAATCGAACCCATGACCTTGGCATTGCTAGCGCCATGCTCTACTATTTGAGCTACAGGAAAGTATAATCTTTTATTATGAACTGTAAAAGAGATATATTAAGAATTGACATAAAATTTCCTTTTCATATACAGCCCTAGTAGGTGTTATATTTGATTTGATTGCTATGGTGAAGAGTAAAGTTTTCAGGCGTTGATGATATAATTGCTGGGTGAATTGTTTCTTTAAGAAGAACGCAGTGGAGGAGAGGATTGGGCTGAGGACAGGAGTGAACTTGACAGGACAGGAATAGTGGAATAGATGGGTGGAAAAAATGAATTGAAAAGAAGAAGAGAGGAGAAGAGAGGTCGGTCACTCCCGAGCACATTAAATATTTCATGAGATGTGTGGTTCAGCAGAGACAGGAAAGAGCATGGTCAGAGAGGTTAGCCCAACTCATTTACAGCACTGGAGAGAACGAGAGAAAGAGAGAGAGAGGGAGAGAGAGAGAGAGAGAGAGAGAGAAGAGAGAGAGAGAGAGAGAGAGAGAGAGAGAGAGAGAGAGAGAAAGAGAGAGAGAGAGCATTAAGAGTAAGATGTGTGTGTTTTAGTACTGTCACTCAGCACTCAGTCATACATTACAACACTCATTTGCTATTTGAGAGAGAAAACATCTCAAAACATGACAAAGTTTAAACTGTCAGAGTGGTTTGACTGGTTATGTCAACTCGTCCTGCATTGTTTCTGTTACAAATATGAATCAATCCCCAAATCAGGCATTTTGTTGAAAAGACGTGCCGTTACTTCATTAAGGGATAGGGATAGTTCACTCAAAAATGAAAATTCTGTCATCATTTACTCAGCTTCACCGTTGTTCCAAATCTGTGTGACTTTCTTTGTTCTGCGGAATATAATAGAAGAAATTTTGAAGAATGTTGGTAGCCAATGATGTCCATTGTATGAAAAAAAATACAATGGAAGTCAATGGGAACTAAAATAGTTGGATAATAACATTCTTCCAAAGAAAGTATTGCAAAGAATGTAAGATATTTTGAAGAATGTTGGTAACCAAACAGTTGACAGTTTCCATCCAAACTATGAGGGAAAAAATACTATGGAAGTCAGTGGGGACCAAAAACTGGGTGAACTCTCTCTTTAAGCCATTTCTAGTGTCAAGAATAGACTTGGGCTCTTTTGACTCGGATCAGTAAGCAACCACCTGGCAATGCCCAGGCAGCCACACAGAAAACCCTAGCAACTGCATAGCAATTGTTTAACAACCACTCAGAACAGCCACTGCATAACAACGCTCTGATAACCATCATTCATATTATCTGTATAAAACGTAAAAATGTTGGTAGAATTTAATGTTTATCAAATTAATCAAAGATTTTTCGGTTTTGTTTGTTGAACTCTGTGACATCATTCATGAGTTTGTGCATGAATTCATATTCTGTGCATGAATTATTAAATAACAATATTTTAAATATTTGGGTGGTTATTAAGAAGAAGTTGATGAATAATTGATCATGTCTCCGATGTCAGCAACAGTGTTTGTTTTGATCTGTGACAGTTTGTGTGTCAGGACGATTATATTGAATTGACCCATAAAAATGTTGCTATACTGTATGTGTAATGTATGCATACTGAAAAATAAACATCTTGAGGCCAAAATAAGTGGGAAGTTGTATTTTTTCCCTTAATGTATATTGTTCTAAAATATTTCTAAAAAATGTTTGTTTTAGCAGAAAAAAAAAATATTTGTGTGTGTATGGGTCATGTTGTGCCTACATAGTGGGGGTAAAACCTGAAAGGACCTACACAGTAGGGACATTCAAATGACTAAATAAATATGAAATAATGTCTTCATAAAAATGCAACAACAACAACAACAACAATAACAATTAATAAAATAAACAAAGAAACAAATAATTTTTACTAAATAAATAAATTTTTAATGTTTAAATTGGATAATATATTTAATAAATAAATTAACAAATAAATAATTTCATATAAAGATTTATAATATAAAATAAATGTAGGAACATTTATAATAAAATTGATAATAATATTTACAATAAATAAATAGATAAATAAATAAATAAATTTTTAAATGTGAAATTTTTAATTAATATTTATAACAATATTTCATATTTCATTAAATAAATAAATAAATAAATAAATAAATAAATAAATAAATAAGCTATGAAAGAGCAAATGTTCCTAATGCACAAAATAATATTAGTCAAATAAATAAATAAATAAATAAATAAATAAATAAATGCTTGATTGATTGATTGATTGATTTGTATTAAGTGGTAGAGTCTGTATAATTCGAAAGAAAACCAATATAAGTCTATGGTTTGTGCTCCTTTAGGTAAAAATGTGTGGGTATTTGTGAGGGTGAGTGTGTGATCTCATTAACATCCTGCTGCCAGACTGAAATATCATCCATTAGATCCTGTTACACATTACTTAGACACACACACACACACACACACACACACACACACACACACCACAAACACACACATAGGATTACACTCGAGCTGCTCAGATAAATCTTTGAGCAGTTCCTCTACAGGCCATTGTTCCAGTGCACGTTAAACACACATTAATTCTGACAAACCCCTCAGACTGCACACGTGAAGGAAATCTTTCGCCAAATATAGCATCACTTTCCCAGCACTCCTTCGCACAGCAGGACCAAACCAGACCAGACACCTGCAACACCCTGAAACACACACACACACACACACACTGCTGCAGTTCATTCCCAGTCATTTTCGTCTCGTCTTATCAGCCCGTCATCCTGACAGACCATCATTGATTAGCATGTCGGTTCTGTGTCTGGGCGAGATGGCCGCGGGTCATCGGGAGTGAGAACTGTCTCTAACCAGAGCCCACCAGGGACACCTCGAGCCCCCTGATGTCTGAGACTGACAGGTAAGGCTGGAGCCCTGGTGCGCTGGATTTGCCCTCACGCTCTCGCACACCGGCCCAACGCTCCCTAACGCCGGTGAACCTGATCAAGCTGTCAGGGTGAGGGAAGGAAATGAAGGTGAATGAGAGGTCAGATTGACACCAACAACATCATCAGTGGACCTTCTGACATGCACTACACTCAATGTCCGACAGACTCCAGAAATGATTTATTAAAGCTGAAGTGTGTAAATTCTGCATCACTAGTGGCATTAAATGGAACTGCAAAAAAGCAATTGTTTTTAAACAATTTTCCAGAACACCCCCCTCATCTGCCATTGTCCAGACAAACATATAGCCCCGCCCCCAACTCACACTATTGGTTTAGACAATGTTGCTACACTGTAAAAAAATGATTTTTTTGATAAAACTTACGTAAACAAAACTTACTGGAGTATGTTTAACAAGTAAATACTATTTCAGTCTCGCTACTTCAAAATTTCAGGTTTAATTCGATGTTACTTGCCGTTTCTTTGTAAGTATTTACCAGCAATTTCTAAAAATGGTTTCAAAGTAAATAGACCTCGATTACCAATTGTATTTCCACAATTTTACTACAAATACCATGGTAAATCTATGATTAGTGTAGCAAAACCATGGTTAATTTGTGGTTACCATGGTTTAACTATATTAACCATGGTTGTTTGGTTTTATTTTTAGTAAAATCATGGTTAATTTTCGTAAGGATTGTCATCATCAGCATAGTACACACATACTGTATGCACAGCCAGACCACTCGTTTAAACACTTATACTCTCTAGCATATGCGCCTTGAATTTTTTCACAGTAATTAGTTTGTCCACAAGGTGGCAACATTGGCTTGAACTGTTGTTTCACGGTCAACATATAAAAAGATGAGACAGAACAATAACAACAAACTACTGGAAACGGCCTAACAACAGATGGCCATGAATAGGTCAACAGATACATGCAACTCTGGTTTAAACGAGTACAAATATTTTTATTGCTCATAACTTCTGGAGAGAAATAGCGCAGACGCTGGATAAAGGATGAAACTTACTAGTGTGCATGTGTCAGAGCACGCTATCAAATGGAGTATACTTTGATAGGCTATGGCTGCATTCAATATCACATACTCTCTGAGTAGTTACTTATTTTTTAATAAGGTAATTTGCAAATGTTAAAAACGTATGTTATATACATAGTATGAATGTGTGTAGTATGAATATAATCCAGACAAAATTGTCATGTTGTCATTGTCATGTGACCCACTAACATCACTTGTTTGATTCACTGCCATTCACAAATCCTTTCACATTGCATTTTTTGCCTATTATCTAGACGGGAAATATGCGATTTCGAATGCAGCCTATGTGTTTGACTGTACAGATGCACTTAGTGCTCACATCTAAACAGAAGTCCACTTTGGGCTTAATGGCAAGTGTCCTAGAAGGTTTAAAAAGCAGAAAAGTAAAGCTCAAAATTTCATTCACTTGAATTCTTTGGTACCAATATTTGTTACTTGAATTGTAAATTTAAATTTTTTGTGTTTAAAGTTTAAATTGTCTTGTGCACGCCACTGGTTAAAATAGTACTGTCAGGATATACTAAAGACATGCAGTGAAGAATTAGCGCTGAAAAGGCATGGACACAATTATTTTTGCGCCTGACCTTAATGAATATGCATTTGTAGGAGTTTCCCTTTCAGACGCAAAATTTATGGGAGGACAGTATTAAAATGAATCACGCAGCATGATTTACTTACATTTGTGCTCGTCAGATTACTGGTATTTGCGCCATTTTTTAACGTCCAAAAAAAGCATGTCTTATACTATTTTGCACTTGAAATGGCTGCATTTCTTGTTGCAAGGAGGAGGCACTGCAAAGAACAGAGAGTGTGTGGTAGAAGGGAGAGGATTTTTTTCACATGTATTAATTTATTTGGAATGCAAGAAGAACACGTTATCTGAACATATCATTTGCCAAGCCATGTTATTTTTAATTTGCTTCAGGAAATAAAAGACGACTTGGAACCCTCAACTAGGAGTCACGAAATACCAGGTCTATCAAAACTACTTGTAACCCTTCATTTTTTCAACATACTGTAGCTCTGCTTATTTGCGACTACGCTAATTTGCACTGCGCTTGGTATATTGTGTTGGTCGATATGTAAATGAGATGTCTGTGTTCTTTAATTTGTGCAATGTTAGTAAATCACCCACAGAAATTTCTACACCCATCGGCGCTGTTTTGCGCTCTCATGTTAATTTGCCCTGTTTAGTAAATCTGACATTAAGTTTGTAGTAACAGGCGGTCATTAAGATAAATCAAGTATTTGGCTAGTCACAGGTTTTATTAGGCTACTACTACAATGGGAGTCACTTTTTTAATCGGAGAAAAAATATTGAGTGCACTTTATTGCATTTAAAAGGACAGCTAATGCAAAAATAAAAATTCTGACAGCATTTACTTATGTCGTTCCAAACCTCTATGACTTTGTTCTTTTGAACATGAAGATATTTTGAGAAATATTTTAAGTAAATTAAATAAATTTTTTTGGATGAACTATACTTTTAACCTGGGAATAATTTGTTTGATAATTTGGGTTCAAAAAGAGTTCTGAGCATCACTATGAACTGTCTGAAGACTCACTGACTTCAGCTCACTATATTCTCTCTCTCTGGTGACTGTCCATTATCCATTGCTCAAACAGGGGAAACCACTATTGATGTATGTCTTGATTGCCCTGATTGACTGCGGTGCTCTGTCATCTATCTAAATTTACACAGCTCCCCCATATTACTGCCCCTGACACCCCCATCCACGCACCTCCTCTAGGGGACAAAATCCACACCACCTCACGTCAAAACCGGTCCCATCCACCATTGTCCAATTTTAACCCACTTATTGACCATTAAATGACTATACAGAGAGCAAGAGAGAGAGAGAGAGAGACATACAGAGACAGAGAAGTGAAGAATGTCACTGAATTATTTAGAGTGAAAACACAGAGAGGAAATCAATGGCAGCAAAATCTGATATTAACTGCAAATTAAACAAAGACAGAATAAGAGGGTCCCTGTGATGATTGCAGGGATGGATCTGAGTGTCTGTGTGTGAAAAACCTCACCATCATATCAACTGCATTAAAACACTACAATATTGATCATTGAAAAACATGTTATACATAGTAGCAGACTCTAAATTCAGAGTTGCAAAATGCTGATATGCACATTTTAAAAAAAGATAATTTATTCAAAACATAACTATTTTCAGCATTGATAATAATAAATATTTCTTGAGCATCAAATCAGCATATTAGAATGATTTCTGAAGGTGACACTGAAGACTGGAGTAATGATGCTGAATATTCAGCTTTACATCACAGGAATAAATTACATTTTAAAATATATTCAAACAGAAAACAGTTATTTTAAATTGTAATAATATTTCAGCATATTTCTCTTTTTTTCAGTATTTTTGATCGAATAAATGCAGCCTTGGTGAGCATAAGAAAAAAAAAATCAAATGGATGAATATAGTGTACATGGCACATTTTATATTAATCTGCCAATGGTTGAGAAATTGTGAATTCTGGATATTCTTTTTTGCTGTTCCCATTTCTCTCTAAAAGCAATAGGCAGCATGTTACAGTGATTTTATCATGATTAAGAAGGTTTTAGGACAGTAATATCACTCTTTTCCCATGGTAAAATCACTGTAATGTACATAATCAGCAGGACCGAAAGCATCCAGAAGTAATAAATAATTGAGCATGGTACAGTTTGAGTCATCAGATGCTGGGATGTAATTGACCAATAAAATCTGTGCAGTGATGGTCAATTAACCAGTCAAACAGAATGACTCAGCATAAAATGGAAACTTTATTACCTCTCGATTACTATAAATGCGCACTCTCTCTCTCACTCTCTGTACTCTCAGTGTATCATCAGGTAATTAGTATTTTCATTAACTCCAGCCAGAGATGAGCCTTGATCATTTCATTTTCCCTCCATGAGTTCTTAATATGGAGTTGCTTTTATAATTAATATGATTTATGCTCGGCCAGTGTAATTTCCTTTCAGTGCCTCTCTTTCTCTTTTTTTCATTACATATGTCTTTCCTGTAGCTCAAATAGTAGAGCATGGCCCTAACAACGCCAAGATCATGGGTTCGATTCCCAGGGAAAGCAAGACCTGATAAAATGTAAAAAACTGTAACTTGAATGCAATGTAAGTCGCTTTGGATAAAAGCGTCTCGTAAATGTAAATATGTTTTTTCATTTCTATGCCATGTACACAATAGACGTTGTGCCACCTGGTTGATTAGTTCTACCACTGGGCCTGTATCAGTCACATGTAGATCACATGACCACAAACTGTATTCTGGGTTTTTAGCATGTCATTTGTTTAGCTCAACTTCATAGGTGAGTGTTTTGAAATGCTCACAAATGCTGTATGGGAGATTCAACAATACATGTTAGAACTAAACAAGCTTTAAAAATAAATGACATGCACATATATGTGATAAAATTGTACATTTTAATAAGAAAGACTTTTCAGTATTGAAAGAAATACCATTCAAAAGTAGGCTTTTATGCTCACCAAGGCTGCATTTATTTGATCAAAAGATACAGTAAAAACAACAATATTGTGAAATTTTATTGCAATTTAATATAACCTACTTTCCTAATACGTTTTGAAATGTAATTTATTTCTGTGATCAAAGCTGAATTTTCAGCATCATTACTCCAGTCTTTAGTGTCACATGATCCTTCAGAAAACATTCTAATATGCTGATTGCTGCTCATGAAACATTTTATTATTATTATTATTATTATTATTATTATTATTATTATCAATGTTGAAAACAGTTGTGCTGGTTAATATTTTTGAGGAGAGTTTATTTTATTTATTTTGCATTTATTTGAAATAGAAATATTTTGTAACATTATAAATGTCTTTACTGTCACCTTTGATCAATCTAATGTGTCTTTGCTTATTAAAAGTATTCATTTATCTACAAAAAAAAAAAAAAAAAGACTCTGCCATCTTGGATAAGCTTGTTGTGATGCATTATGGGATTGGCTTCTCCATGAAATATACATGCAATTCTGCTTTAGATTTTATCCAAAACAAGATATCTTGTAAGGCAGCATAGTAAACCGCCTTAAAATGTCATCTAGTTTGTTTTGAACAAATCTGAAGTTTTTGTTATCATCCTTATACTTAATATTTCGCACAAGTGTACTTTTCTGTGATTTGGAATCCTATAATATTTTCAGAGAAAGGAGATTCAATTCCCCTGATGCCAATAATCCATTTCTCTCCTGTTAGAAACCAAATATTCCATGCATTTGTGAGAAACGGCAGACCATCAACATTTCCAGTCGATATAATCAAACATTTTGCCTCAGTGATTTTTAGTTCACAACGGTTGGAGTAAAGATACGCCCATATTACAGCCGTCCTGCTGAATTCATTTGGCACGGAGCACATCCATATTTTCTGAAAAGGTTGGATCAATCCTCTGTGCGATTGAGCCGATAGCCTTGGTGGTGCTCTGGAGAGGACCGCAGTCAGACTGGCTGCCCTGCTGAAGAATCCAATACAGAGCACAGATCAAGCACAAATGCTCCTCCACAACTACAAAGTCGTATGGAGCCCTGCGGGAGGCGAGAACTGTGTACATAAATGACTTTTATCATTAATAACGGCCCATTGATTATTGTTGTGCTGTTTAAAGGTGAGCGGCTCTAGCTTAGAGAACAGCAGGGGAGCCGATGCACGCGTGTGCACACTTACGCACACATAAATGAGCGTGTTTCTTTTCCGAGGTGCGATTTACATTTTGGAAAGTGCACAGATTCCCTTGGGAGAGTGTATCATTTTCAGTCAATGCTGACCCTGAACTTTCATTGTGCCAAAGGAAGGCAAAACGATCCGAGAGCGCCTCTTTCATGGGTGAGAGAGAGGGAGACAGGAAGAGAAATGTCAGATCGTATGAAACCTTCAGTTCGCTTAGAACTTCTGCTCCAACAAACGTTGAGATGTAAAGCGCCCCTAATTTAAATGACAACAAAACGGCCTGAACATCTTCTCTTTTAGGAAAACGTCTCTCGCATTAATACCGTGTGATGTGCAACTGGTGGGTTTGCGCAGGAAAACAAGCTTTCATGTTCTGCCTCTCTCTTTCTGGCTTGCTTTTTTTCCAACAAACACACGCTTTCCCTCTAGCGAACACTTCTCTTAGGCAGCTAAAAATTTGTATCTTTTGTTATAAAAAGTCTTTGTCAGCACAAAGCATGCAGCAAGCTGGCAGAATCGCACCCGTTTTGCCAACCAGACAACACGAACCTCAGCACATCTCGAGTGTGAGAGCCAGCAAACCCTCTGATAGTATTCGGCCTCATTTCAGCTCAAAAACACCCAGCCTTCTTGTCCACTATCATGCCTGCTTTATCACCACTTTGCCTGAAAGGGCCAAATAAACGCCTGCGTGTTCGTAAAGAGAAACCGTTACTGCAGACATTAAATGCAGTACTGCAGAACACAGGAAAACAAGACAAATACATTCACTTAAGCGCTCAAATGCTACTGCAGATATGTGCAGAAAACCGCTCAGTTGAGGTAAATGCACAAATGAATTAACCATGAATATATCAGTCTAATAACTGTATATTTGTGTGTCATCCCACAAGTAAATAAATACATGCCGACTTTTAATGCATCTAAAGGCAAAGAAGGCAACAAGTAACTGTTTCAGATTAGAGCTAGACCAATATATTGACCAGGGTGATTAATTGGTCAATATTCTACCATTTTGATATCTGCATCAGCTGATGATCATGTCTGCTTGGCATGAAAGTTAACTGTCTTTGTGCCACACTGCAAAAGTCTTTATTTCCAGTAAAAATATGTCAAAATCCTTAAAGCAAGATCAATTTATGTTTTATGCAAAATTGCATAAGCTTGCATAAGTTTATAAGAAGATTTATAGATTTGACTGAAAATCAAAAGAAACAAAGATACCCATTATTTATTTATTAGTTGTGATATATGTGATCTATCTAATTCACTTTGTTGATAATAAACAATATCTGTTATCATTTTTTTTCTTTTTTCATTTGTCTGAAATGAGTGTTTATTTGATTTCTACAGTTTTTTGTGCATCAAAATTGCATAAGCTCTTTTTTCTTGAGTACAAGTGTGGAGATTTAACAATTAAACATTTTTACTGGAAATCAAAGACAACATAGAAACTGTATTTATTTATTTAGAATTTTTGATGTATGCAATTCAACTTCTTCATTAACAATATCTGTTTCCATTTTTTTTCTGTGATTTTTTTTAATCCAAAATAAGTGTTCATTTAATTTCTACTTTATGTGCATCTCATTTCCATCATATTGTATTTTAAATAAATCATTATTATATTATCTTCTTATCATTTCTCTAATAACAGTATCTTTATCAGCATTGGAGCATTGGCCATACTGTACCATTATACCAGACGACAGTGCTTTGATATTTACCATATCACTGAAAAATTACCATGTTTGTATACCATGGTATTTAGAAAATACTCAAAGGTATATAAAAGGATATCATAGTATGACTATGGTGTATGTCAAAAACATACTTTTACTATAGTATATGTCCAAAAAAACATGGTAATACCATCATACTGTTTTCTAAATCTAGCTTTAAGTGTAAAAGGATGAACAGAGAATGTAAGAAAAAATAAAAATAAAACAAAACAGAGGGACAGTGAAGTAACAGGGGTGACATGGAAACACAAAGGGGAAAAACACAAAAGAGAACAAACAAAAAAACTGAAGGCAGAGAGAGTCTAAGAGAAAGGAGGGAGGGAAAGGAGGGAGAAGAAAAAAAAAAACTGCCCTTCTGCACAAAACTATAGTGGTGAAAAACAAGCACAGAAGACTCATATAGATAATGGTAGATGGCACATTAAAGCCAGCTAAATGAGCAGGAGCAGCCAGAGCACGACTGCAGACAGCAACCCCATTTAAAAAACACCATCTACTGCCCGCCTGCATAAATTATTGACGATAATTATCACAGGGTGGGTTACTGTGTGCGATAACAATCCATTCTGAAACAGAGGAAAGAACAAAGCTTTGAACTGAAATGTCACACAGTGTTTTTGACGCTCTGTGTTGAATTTGTGGACTTTCTGTGTAGAATCTGAACCAGGGGACCAATTTTAAAATCACTCTCTGGAATAATTGCTCCATGCATATATTTGTATGTAATTATCTATGTCACAGATAGCTGGATGGAAATGCATAGCTGACACATTTTTTGCCAAATATTAGCTCAAAATATATGTGCACATTTAATAGTGTATATTTTAGGTGGTTTCAGTTGGTCATTGGTCACTGTTCTTCACTACTTCAGTTTAAATGGCCTTTCAGTGTGACAAATTAATTTTGAAAAAAAAAAGAGAAAAATTCCACTTAGTCTCTCAATTAAGATAGATAGATAGATAGATAGATAGATAGATAGATAGATAGATAGATAGATAGATAGATAGATAGATAGATAGACAGATAGATAGATATGAATGGATGGACACATGAATGGAATAATGAAATGATAGATAGATAGATAGATAGATAGATGGATGGATGGATGGATGGATGGATGGACGGACGG